>JAWZYU010000022.1:13159169-13586169 GCA_038380435.1 Ryuthela nishihirai
AGAACATAATTACTTTAAAAAACAAAAAGCACTAAACTAGCCACACAAAGGTATTCGGCCACCTGCTGTAAAAAGTAAAAATATAAAATGAAAACATGAAAAACATCTCTAATATTTTGTTGCATGAAAGTAGAATAGTAGTTGATCTAGAAGGCAATTGATTTGACCAGTTTTTTGGTCAAACTGGAACCAATTTTGTCCCACTCTGTTTGAAGATGCATTTTCAATCGATTTTTATTTTTTTATGGCAATTTTATTTAGTGATTTCTTTAGCCTCTCCCCATAAATGTTTTATAGAGTTCAAATCTGGTGACTGAGGTGGAGTTTCAAGATGTTTTGGTACATTATATAACAACCACAGCTTTGTATTCGAAGCAGTATGTTTAGATTGCTGTCTTGTTGGAACACGAATCCCTCCTTTTATCATAATTTATTGGCACTCTTTTTCAAATTTCTATTTAAAATATCAACATACATATTGATCCATACTATCAATAAATTCAAGTGCACCTAATCCAGCCGCTGACATGCATCCCCAGACTATTATAGAACTCCCTCCATATTTGACAGTAGGGTAGAGATTACATTGATCGAATTCTGATTTGGGCTTCTGCCACACAATTTTCCTTTTGCTTGTGTTGAATATCACGAACTTTGATTCGTCACTAAAAATTACCTGTGTTCCAGAAATCTTGATCATCATTAGCAAATTTTTTTGTGAAATCCAGTCTTTTTTTTCTATCTCACTGTCCAGGGCTTCTTTCTGGCAACTAATCCATAATATCCACTATTTTGTAGTGTTTCGACGAACTGTTTCAATGCTTAAATTCTTTCCAGAAAATGATTTAACTTTAGAACACATTTCCCTTGCTGGTTCAGCAGGATTTGCTTTGTTACATCTAATAAGTGTTCTTTCTTCATGATGATTTAGAATTTTTGGTCTGTTCATTAAGTCTCCTTGCTGGTATTTTTTTTAATACATTTTGCATTGTTGAGCAGTCAATTTAGAAATATCTCTTTGTGACAAATTCTTTTTTTTCAAGTTGATAATCATTTCTCTTTCACCTAAACTTTCGCGTTTTCGGCATTCCAAAACTCGAGGTAATGAACGTTCTAGAATCTAGACTCGAGGTTCCTTTAAATACTGTATGTTTTGTGTAAACATCATGCGACTTCAAGTTTGTGTATTGACAAAATACGCAAACTTGAAAAAGCGTGTGATTACTGTGTAAAATCCAAAATTTTGCATACTGTATTACACAGTAGCCGAATACTTTTTTGTGGCTAGTTTAGTGCTTTTTGTTTTTTAAAGTCATTATGCTCTAGTATTTTGTGTTTATTTTGCATTTTTATATATAACATGTGAGCACAAACATAAAATGTCATTTAATTTTTTTTTTTTGGTTTTGACTACATTTAGTACTTTTAAGTATACAAAATTATGAGAAATGTAAGACTGCCGAATACTTTTGTGATCTACTGTAGATGAGAAAATTGCAACTGATGCCAGAATTCAACATTGGTTGGTCAACGGTGTAGGAAGGTAGTCTTCAAACTTCACGAGACCGTAGAACCCTTGTAGCTAAAATTGTTTTTCTAGAAACCCTACTTTAGAACTTTCTGTATTACCATATTTCTTCGATTCTAAGATACACTTTTTCCGCCATATTAGCATCTCTAAAAATGGGGTGCTTCTTAGAATCGACGGCATATTAGAATCGAATTTTTTTTTTCAAAATTTTCCGTGCTTTGCACACGGCACCACACGTTTTGTTTTTTCGTGGAAACCCCACCTCCAAGTTTGACTGTTATTGCATTCTCCAATTCCATTGGAGATTAAAATGGCGTGGGTATTTTCCCGCGCTTTCCAAATGTAAAACCACCATTATTTCATTATAATGCAGCTCATTCAGCAACAACTACGAAGTTGAAACCGGGCTGTTGACACCTTCCAGAAAAATTAAAGTGCCGACATCAGAATTGGCAGAATGGGTATCAACAGCTTGTAAGCTAATCCCAGAAAGAATAGTGCAGCACTCAGTTAAAAAATGTTGCATCACCAACAAACTCGATGGCTCAGAAGATGATATATTATGGGATAATGAAGGTAAAGATGGCTCAGAAGAATCAGATTCTTAATGTGAAGTAGACTGATATTGATTCAGATATGACAGCTTGGAAGAATCAGACTGATATTGATTCAGAAGGAAGTGATGAATAACATACCTACTATAAATAGGTACTATTGTTGTTAGTAAATTGAATTCCATTATAATAAAAATATTTGTTAGATATGAGGTCCAGCCATCCTCACAGACCTTCTACTATGGCATATAAACTGACAGGCTCCTGTCAGACCACTGTGGCAAGCAGCTGCTTGAGAGGGTATTTATTTTTATTTTATTTTAGAGTTTTATTTATTCCCCCCCCCCCTCTAGAACCAAAGTTTTTTTCTGTTGGTGGTACTGAAATTAAGGTGCATTTTACAATCGATGGCATCTTAGAATCAAAGAAATACGGTATTAAGTTAAAAATCTTAGAATCAAAGAAATACGGTATTAAGTTAAAAAATATATATATATTTGTCTCATATATCATAAAAACATTATTTCTCATATAAATTTGACTATAAAATATGAGAATACTTCAGACATAGCTCTCAAAATTAAGTCATTATAAAATACTAAGCCTATGGAATCTCTCCACAAAATCCCACAATTGCACGGAACACAGTGTAAAAAAAAACTAGATTAGGTTGTTTTACCTCTGAGTTGCACTTATGTACACACAATAGACTAAATGGCCAAGTCACAAAGACCCCAAGGGCTCTTAAGATTTGGATAGGGGGAAAGGGACTGATTTGCATCTCTGAGCACTCTAAAAAATGGCTCTTGACACCTTTCAGTTCAACAGTAACTCTGAAAATGTTTTAATGATTTTCATTAAAAGAAGCACTAGAACAGGTTGGCAGACAATAGTTTGAAAGCACTGATGATATTCAGATGTTCTAAATACACTTCAAATTTGATTAAGTTGCTTGAGAAGATTAAAACTCAAGTCACACTGATGAATGGCAATTTTTTTAAATAATTCTTTTCACTTGCTTTAATTGTACATACTTGAATACACCTATTTCAAAATTATAGTTTTATTTTTGCTAATAAAATAATCTGTGGTTCTTTTCTTTCCTGTTACGTCTCTTGACGCAATAAAGATTATAATTTGCGGATCTGAATATTTATTAGTTTTTCTTTTATGTTTTGGCTATTGACTGAGAAAAGGTTTCTGACCCCTGAGATAGATGGATGCACTCCATCAAGGATATCCAGCATCTTTAATGCACATAGAGTCACAGCTTAACATCCCATCCAGCAGATGATGGATATATAAGTATTGGCTAGAAGTTCAATAAGAACAGTGATTTAAGAGGGATTTGAAAAAAAATATTCATGATGTATCAGGATCAAGAAACATTAGCTTAGTTCACCAGTCAAAAAAATTACTTTCATTGGATAGTTCAAATTGCATTAACTCTACTCTAATGCAAAAATAATTAACTATTTTTCTAGTCATCGCAGACAAGTCTTTGTTGAGCAATGAAAATGTAAAATTTAAGAACACAGTGCTAATTTTAGATTAAAATTTACTTCACAAATTCTCTATTTAAAAACCATCATTCACAGAATTCGATAATTACAGATTCAGCTCTGGACATCATTTTTGCCATCCAGCAAAAGTTCCGAGCTTTTTTCCTCATAATTTTCTACATTTTAAGTGCACGTTTATTATCTATAACTCATAAATAATTTCTCACCTAACTGCTTTCTTATTTTGCAAACTGCTGGTGTACTATCATTTGGCATCCGATGCTATTTGGCAGTACTTTCAGTTCTTGTTCGTTATATCGGATACACCAGTCCTTGTTGTATAATATTATATTAATAAATATTTTGTGGAAAAAATTTTGCTGACATATTGGACATGAACCCTCATATCTCCAGAAACATGCCAGAATATTTTACCACTGAACTAATCCCAGCTCCTTTTTTTATTCCACAAAATATTTATTGATATATTGACATTAAAATGTCAACAGGTAATGCTGTGATTGTCATCTATATTTAAATCATTAATAATGCTAAATAACATGGAGACTTTATTATTTATTTCCATCTTACTCAGTGCAATATAAAAAGAAATAGTTGTCACCCAAGATCATAGATGGCGCCAAATGTAGGCACCGAAATCATCGGTGAAGAGTTTAAAGTCTTAAAATTACTGGAAAACAGATGATCCAGCATTAGTTCGATTGGAAGAATACTGTGGCATGTTTCTGGAGATATGAGGGTTCATGTCCAATATGTCAGTGAAATTTTTTCCACAAAATATTTATTGATATATTGACATTAAAATGTCAACAGGTAACATTGTGATTGTCATCTATGTTTAGTATTATGTTGGATATACCAGTCCTTGTTGTAGTTCAAAACATCAGTATTATATTAGAGATACCAGTCCAAGGATTGGTATCTCTGATATAATAAAGAACTGAAAGTAACGTAAAATAGATGAGATCTATCTCTGCTAACCCCCATTTTACCCTCAGTGAGAAAGGGGATACCAGTAGGCTTGTAAAGGCTGCCACTCATTGGTTTGGGCATTAAGCCATGGTCTTGTGGGCAGGAGAGCCATAACCTGTGTACATTAAAGAGCATGCTAGATGGCCTGATTGGTAGGCTTCCATCTGTCATCCAAAGCTGTCGAGTTCGTTGCATGCCAACTGTATGCAAAAAAAAAAGCACTGCTCAAAGGTAAAAACCAAATTAAAGCACAGCAACTATTCATATCTAAGTCTCTTAACATGGAAAGTTGAACTTTTTCCTTTCAACGAATCAAATCTACTGTAATTACACCTCTTAAGCAAAGGAAGTGTCACTGTTGTGACTGCTTGAGGGAGCATTTATTTTATATCTTTTATTATATTGAACAACTATTTACCTGAATAAATGATTATATATAAGCAAATGTAGATCATTACTGTAAAAGAATCAATGTTTTTATACACCAGGTGTGAATGTGCAGGAACAATTAGGGTTGGTTGTTTTACTTCTGAGGGGCACTTTTCTGCACACTCTGGGCAAAATAGCCAGGTCACGAGGACCCAGAAAGCAACTCACTGCATAGCTGTTATAAGACAGATAGTTTCCTGTGAAGGCCATCCAGCATGTTCTTTAAGATGCATAGGTTATGGCTCTCCCACAAAAGGGTCATGGCTTAATGTCCCATCTGATGAACCGTGGCTTTCTCAAGTACATCGATGTCTCTAATGACAAAGGGAACTGGGTGTTTTTGCATAGATAAAATCTTCTAAATGGTGGCCCAGGTGGGACTTGAACCTGGGAATTTCAGATTACGATCCCCCCACCCCACCCCAAAGAAGACGGTTAAGCGGGGGTAATATTAATACAGTGAAATGTTTTTTTGCATATATTTCATAATTTCTGGGCTTTCAAGATAAAGTAGTAATAATAAACAGAATAACTAACTTTTAGTAAACAAAAACTGTATTCTCAATTTAAAATTAGTTTTGTGTCAAATCATATATTGCAACTGATGACTTTGTCAATTTCATTTTGGTATTAGAAAGCAACATTCGTTATTGTAACGCTGAATATTAATTACATAAACGTTGTTTACGATCGTAAAGGGATAAATGTGTTACACTGAAAACTGAATTTATCTTTCATCGTATGATTCGTTTTACTTATATTCTTATCAGTATGGCAAGTTTAGTAATATGGACACCTTTGTACTGAAACAAAACAAATTTAGGTTTTAACAGGTTTAACATATTACACATATAATATTTTGCAGAACTTTTATACGAAAGTAAGGTTCAAGTAAGCACCATTTCATCGCAAAACAAAATAATATTACCTTTTTATTTGAAGGAACAATATTACTACCTAAACATTGCTGTTCGTTGTGGACATGGTAGAATCACCACGGTTATTTGCGGTTCAATGACATAATTAAAAAAAAGAGTCACGGTTGAATTCAGCTGCCACTGGACTTACACTGGAATAGATCTGTTGCATGAATGGAAGGAAAAAATACGGGGTCAATTTATCAAGTACGGCGGCAGTTAATGTCAAAGTAGCATCATAATACCTTACACAGATTTCAACATCTGTTTAAAGCAGCGTTTTTTGAAACTACATGTCCTGTCAGCTAGTGTGCCGCTAGTGAAATCATAGGTGTCGCGATCCAACTCTGGCCCAACAATTCCAATACATTGTTTCCGAAAAGGGCTTTAGAAAAATACGTTTCATAAAACTTTTTATTGAATTTTATATTTCAGCATTTCTCATTCAAAGTAGTCACTTTTTATTCAATCAAATATATGTGAGTCAATGTAATCAGAGCACAATGCTTTAATTATGAACACGGAGGTAGATGGTTATCAAAAGGACGTGTTCTTGCACGTAAATATTAACTTCGAGAAGAGCTCCTAATTTATTTATCAGTTGAAGAATCGAAATTGGGTCTGATACATTGGTGAACAAAATTTCGAAACGCTCCCACTGTTGAGTAGAACCAAATATGATGTATACGTCATCAAAATAGCGAAATTGGGGACCACAGATTTCTCCATATGTTAGAGGTAGAACCACGAGTGTGGCTATGAGGGGAGGCAGGGGGGAGACCCTCCTCCAAAGTAAATCGGAGTTGGCAAAATTCGAAGTGACTTAGCGAAATGTATGGTGAACTGTGAAAATCGGAATTTTTTGGTTTTTTTTTAAATTAAGATAATTTGAAAATCGAGGCAACTTGGCCTCGATTTGGGAAAATTGCAAAATTCGAAGCCACGTGGTAAAATATACATGAGTTGTGAAAACTAGGATTGTTTTAGCAAAATTTAGTAGAGTTGGCAAAATCTTTGGGAATTGGTAAAATTCAGGTGATATGTAAAAATTGGAATTTTTTTGTAAACTTATGGCAAGTTCGCAAAATCGAGGCAACTTGGCAAAATCTAAAGGAGTTGGCATAATAGAGAAATCTTGGCAAAATCTTAAACAGTTGGAAAACTTCGAAGTGAATTGGTAAAATTCAGGGGAGATGTAAAAATTACGATTTTTTTGTAAAATTATAGCGAGTTGGCAAAATTTGGAGAGTTAGCAAAATTCGAAGTGACTTAGTAAAATACATGTGAGTTGTGAAATTTTGGATTGTTTTTCACGAAATTCAGAAGAGTTGGGAAACGAACAAATTGAGAAAATCTTGGAAAATTGATAAAATTCAAGTGAGATGTAAATAATTAGAATTTTTTTAAATAAAATTATGGCGAGGTGGCTAAATCGAAACAACTTGCCAAATCTTGGAGAGAGAGCAAAATTCGAAGTGACTGGTAAAATTCAGGTTGAATGTGTTTGCAAAAACTGTAGTTGAACACCATTATCAAATTTGTCTGTGGTTTTTAAAAACGGCTGTTGAGGTCCGAATGAGACGTCTATCGTAATAAATTACATATCAAATAAAAACAATTCAATAAAAATGTCATCCAGTCAAAAAAGGGTGTGAGGAGACATTCCAAACCAGTAATAATTTTAGCAATATGTAGTAGTAGTTTACGCTACTTTTCATTTAAATTAAAACAACGAGAAGTTTAAAAATTCAGGAAGAAAACTTTACTTCAACTTCTTACCAATGAAATGCTGTTAGTTTTATCTATTTTGCACATGGAGGTAGGAAGATAAGGAGACGACCTAACGCGCTTTCCCTGTCCAAGGAAAATGATGCTTAGGCAGCAGGGCGGTAGCCATATTGTAGCATTCAAAACAAACCGTCTGCCGCTGCAATCAAGCCTACTTTTCACGTGTTATACTCAGTTTTACTGTGCGTTATATACGGGAAGATTATTTTTTTACGACTAAGAGAAAGCCCATTTAAGCTATTTGGAATTTATATTGTTTTTTTCAGTGCAATGAATATTTCAATACAGAATTACTGTATAGCAGAACTATTTATGTATTTCGTTGAATACGACAATAACAAACAATTACCAGATTTCGAAAGTTTATTTATACTGCACTGAAAACAGTAGAACACATTTTATGAATAAAACACTAAACATTACATGCAATAGCAGCATTTAAACTGCAAAAAAATCACATTTGTAAGATTCAGAAAATAGATGTTTTACGTTAAAAAAATTCTCATTCCACAAAAATAAAAAAAATTTGCTTAACAAAACTAAATAATGCCAATAGTATAAAAAGTAAGAAAAAGAACTAAAAAAAATATATATATATTTATACAGAAAAAAACGCCCCAGATGGTGGCTCGAACCCACTAGCTCTATGTTTGTACCTTCAGCTTCGCATCTCTCCCCCATCTCATGCTCATTCTCCTCCCTCAACCAGAGTTAAAAATGAATACATAATACACAATTATTACAATCTCTCTACAAAAAAAAATCTCATAAGGATAGAAATATATCCTTCCTCAGCCACAAAGGAAAATTTCAAAATAATATCTGAAAAATCATCATCATCATCCTCAAGCAGCCATGGGCTACGGAGGTCCAACCAGACTGCGCAGTTTAATTCTCCAAGCATATCTGTCCTCAGTTACATCTGCTGCATCCGGCCACTGTACACCAATTCTAACAAGGTCCTGTTTGACATTGTCTGCCCTCCGCATCCTAGGTCTCCCCCTCCTTCTGAGGCCTCTAGGCACACTGTTCATAACCCTATTCGCCAATCTATAATTATCCATACGGGCAACATGGCCAAACCAGCGGAGTCTCTCTCAGCACAATATGCTGCTTAAAGGAGGTTGCAAACTCCTTTGCCTAACCTCATCATTAGTTACAAAGTTGAACCACCTAATGCCCAAGATACTGCGTAAGCATCTGAAATCAAAAGCATCTAGTTTCCTGTTATCTTGCTTACACAGCGTCCAAGTTTCACTACCATAACTAACCCTAGAAAGAATCAAACTATTATACAGTCTAATTTTAGTCTTTAGGTGTATACGCCTATTTCTCCACAATCTCCATAGATTCTTAAAAGTCCCGGCAGCAATACATATTCGTCTGTTAATCTCATGCCGCACATCACCAGTATCAGTTACGCAGCTCTCAAGGTAATTAAACTGTGACACCTGCTCAAGACGGCAACCATTCAGATTAACTGAATCACAACCTGCCTGACTAATTTTCATCACTTTAGTTTTCTCTCTGTTTATAACCAAACCTACTGTACTACCAGTCTCATCAACAGTTCGAACGAAAGAGTTCATCTCATCAACAACATTTGCCAAAAGGGCTAAATCATCAGCATAATATAAATCAGAAATTTTCGTATCTCCAGCCCATTTAAGGCCAAAAGCTTTCCCTTGAAGTGAATTTCGCATAACATAATCAACAACCAAACTAAAGAGAAAAGGAGACAAAATCCACCCTTGTCGAACACCAGAAGTAATGCTAAACCAATTGCTACAAGACTTACCAACCCTCACACATGACTCAGTGTTATTATAGAGAGCTTTCATTATGTTAACTAACTTGTCTGGTATACCATATGATCTCACAATCAACCACAAATTATGACGATCAACAGAGTCGAAAGCCTTTTTGAAATCAACAAAGCTAGCAACCAAAGGTTTCTGAAACTCTAAACATTTCTCAAGAATCTGCCTAAGTGAAAATATCTGATCTACACATCCCCTACCACTTCTGAATCCACATTGCTCATCACGCAATTGCCTGTCAACCAGATTCTTAATTCTATTAAGCACAATCATGGAAAGAACTTTACCTGGAACGGAGAGTAGGCTGATATCCCTATAGTTATCACAAGAACTGCGATCACCTTTTTTGAAAATAGGGATAATAATAGCTCTGGAAAAATCTTTAGGAACCATGCCTTTATCATAAAAGTTATTCAAAATTTCAGTCATCCAAATGGTAACTGAAACATTCCCAGCTCTAAGCATTTCCGTAGTAATTTCATCTACCCCTGGGGATTTATGAAGTTTAAGTTTAGAAATAGCTAAACTAACTTCAGATTGTGTTATAGGGCCAACATTAAAGCCAACAATGCATCTATCATCATTGCAAACAATGGGAGTAGAACTAACCACATTGTTTAGAACATCACTGAAATGCTCAGCCCACCTAGGCATGACAGAATCTTCACCTTCTATAACCTTGCCTTGTTTATCCTTCAATCCCTGTATACCTGTTCGTTTTCTACCACACAAAACATTAACTATCTGGTACAGCTCTCTGCTGTTGTGCTGTCTGCTTCCTCAGCCTTGCCAGCAAGGCCATCAAGCCAAAGATTCTTATCAGTAGCTAACTGACCCTTTACACGTTTATTAAGTTCTTTGTAATGCTTTCTATTAGGACTAGTAGGGTACTGATTAAGGACATTCCTGCAGTTCCTCCTTTCTGAAATAAGCTCAAGTGCCTTATCACTTAAATAATTCTGCCTCCTCTGCTCCTTTTTCCCTAAAAGAGTACTGTTAGTTTCCAAAAAAGCCTGTTTAAAATGGCCCCATTCTTCCTCAACTTCAGTATTAAGCAAACCATGACTGTCATAATGACTAAATAACCTATCATGGTAAGCTTTAGCTATAACTGGGTCTTTCAGAGCTTCAGTATTAAAGGTAAATTTTTTAACCCTAGCACACTTTTTAAGTTTAAGTTGCAACACACTTTTAACAAGGTAATGGTCAGATCCAATTTCAGCTCCCCTATATGCCCTGGTATTTCTAACAGAACTAGCCCATTTGCTGTTAATTAATATATAATCAATCATATTCTTATGCAGCCCATCAAGTGAAACCCATGTGTGTTTATGTATGTCGCGGTGTTTGTAATATGTGTTAGTTATTCTGAAACCACCAGTTTACTTACCTGTACAAGACGTTGCCCATTGCCATTGCAGCTACCAATACCAAAAGGGCCTATTACTCCTCCCCAAAGGTCAGAGTCGGTACCAACTTTGGCATTGAAGTCACCAAGAACAAGGGTAATATCTCCTTTCTTGACAGAATTCAAAATATCCTGAAGTTGTCTGTAAAACCTATCCTTCTCATCCTCATCAGAATCCTCAATGGGGGCATAACAGCAGATAACATTCAAGTCTTTAATACTTGTCTGAAATTTTGCTGTAAGAAACCTTTCATTAATGCACTCATATCCTAGAAGAGCATCACTAGCATGTCTGCTGAGCAGCAGACCCACGCCTTGGTGATGCTTTCCATCCTCCCTCCCTGTAAAGAGAGGGGCGGGGATGGCTCAGTCGGTAGCGCGCCAGGCTCGTAATCTGTAGTTCCCAGGTTCGAGTCCCAGCTGGGTCAGCGTTGAGATTTATCTCTGCAAAATTCCCCGCCCTGCCCACGGTCAGTAGGGGACACCGATGGGCTTGGAAAAGGCCGCCGTCCGTCGGATGGGACGTTAAGCCGTGGCCCCGTGTGCGGGAGAGCCATACCCTGCGCACGTTAAAGAACACGCTGGATGGCCTTGACGGGAGGCTACCATCTGTCTCCCAACAGCTGTTCCAGTGGGTCCCCTCCCCCAACCTTCTCTGAGCCTTCGGGGTCCATGTGACCTGGCCATTTAGCCCATGGTGTGCACAAAAGTGCCGCTCAGAGGTAAAACAACCCAACCCAACCCTGTAAAGAGAAATTTAAAGTTATTTTTAAGTATCTCACCTTTACCTGTCCATCTGGTCTCTTGCAAGCCTAGAATATCTAGGTTATAGCGCTGGAATTCCTGCATGAGGACATCAAGAGAATAATCTCTATGTAATGTCCTCATGTTCCACGTTCCTGCAGAGAGAAAATGATTAGTAGGATTTTTAAAGAAATTAGGTTTATTGAGATAGGTAGGAGGCGAACAATATCAAACAACCCCTGATCGCAGGCATGGGGCAAAGACCTATTCCTCCTCCGCTAAAGGCTGAAGTCACCGATGCTGGTAGGAACTTCAGGCACCACCTTTTCAAGTGGACTTTTTCAAGAGCCATATGGCCTGCCTGAGACACATTACTCCAGTTTAGGCTTGATGATGCCCAACTAGCTAAGTAAGGTTCAGGTACCTGCGATCTGATTAGGATTATCCACCAGCTGATATAAGGTATCCCATGCCTCTGTTCACTTAGAGCTGGCAACCCAGAAGCAAACAGAAAACACAGCGGCAGACTCTCCCTCAACAGAGGCCCACCAGTGCAGCAAGTCCAGGATCCATAATCAAGCTCAAATCCATAAACAAGTCCAGTCTAGTAGGTATAAATGGTCAGCACCAGGACCCTGTGAAGTTGACCACTCCTCAGCAGGGTTGAAAAAAAAGAAAAAAGTGGCCATAGATGACCAGATCAGTAGGCCATACTGAACTGGCAGCCCTCCCCTTCCGTTCCCTTCCAAAAGAGAATATCTCTTTTGAAAGGTACTAACGTCCTGCACCACGAGAAGGCGGGGTCGGACATTAGGTGCTAGACCTGGCCGGTTATGTGCATCATCACTGGGGATTGGTACAACTATATGAAAAAAAAAGCGACTAAAAATTATACTAAGCAAAAATAATAAAAAATTAAAAAATATAAGAAAAAGAAAAAAAAATATGCACAAGGTGAAGGGAATATAATATCCAATATGAAAAAAAACGCAACGTTCCAGACAGTGGCTTGAATCCGACATCTCAGTGCCTGACTCCTCAGTCTCTCATACCTATCTTCATGTACGCCTAACCTACCCCTCAACCAAAGTAAAAATAAAATAACTACAAGCAATAAACTCGCTCTATTTGTAATCCATATAGAATTAAATAAATTCAGTATTCACCTTAAAAGGGACAATTAGAACCCTATCAGAAGAATTAACGAAAAGGAGAAAAGCATTACGCTCTCCTCTCCACTTTTAACTAAAATTATTTAAACAATTTGAAAAATTTTCACCCTAACTAATGATCACTGTCACTCACCTATGATAATTTACACCATATACATTAAATTAATCTAAAAAGGAATTCAAAAATATAAGACTTCAATCCAAGAAAAAAAGCGGGCATTTAAACAAAACACTTAAATGCTATCCAAATTTAAAAAAAAAGAAAGATTATATTTCTCACCTTATGAAAATACTTTATTGTAATTTACTTTTCCCTTCTTACACTGAACTTATTAAATCATGAAGAGAGAGGAATTTAAATACTGAAACATTTAAACAAAATAATATCTAATACTTCCACCTAAAATAAAATAAAAAACAGAAAAGAAACTCCTTGATATTTTAATCACCTCTATTTAAAAGTATGTAAATTCATCATCCAGTAAATAGAATACACACTAATAATCAATTACAGCCAACAAAATTTTTTAAGTGAGAAAGCCTGCAGAAGGAATTCTCAAATAAGTGTAACGTAAAATCAATCAATCAATCAATATAAGAAGTATATCTTCACATTTATCACTGAGTATAATCCGAAGAAAATAAAAAAAAAATCTGGTGAAGAATCGAGGTTTGTAACTCAAAATAAAACCGATTTCATAGCGGCGTAATTTCAACACGAAGTTGCTTGTATCATTATATAAATATTTAAACTTTTATAAAAGTGACAAACTTACTGATGAAAGGTAATTCCTGGTATCTCTTTCGAAGGGCGATTTGGGCAGCCGTAAGCTGAACAGGCTGCCATAATACAAATGTCGAAAAAAATTAAATTTTTGTAGCGCAACATTTCGTTACTCATCTATATACTACTGATCAATGTTTTGAATAGAACAACATGGCTGCCGCGCAGTCGCCGAAGATTCATTTTCAAGTGCTTAGGGCTCTTCCTCTTATCTTCCTAAGTCCATGGCTAAAAGGTCAAGTGATTGTTGCCATTGGTAACTTCGTAACCTTCACATTTCAACATCAAAATTTCGAACTTCTAATATAACTACATCGTTTGGAATATTCGTTTGATATTTTGGAATTTTCAAATTTTTTCACCGTTAGAGGGCGTAGTTAAAACTTTTGGGAGATTTGAAAAATGCAAATCGTAATATATCATTAATACCAATCTAACACAAAAAAGTTCGATGTCTACAGGTAGACAGAAAAAAATCGAAATTAAATCTTTTTTTTTAAAAAAAAGACCTAAAATTTAGTTTTCCTTTTTTTCAGCCATTTTCTAAAGTGCTTCCACTCATGAACATTGAAATCTGCATCAAATATTACCCTACCCTTTTCTGGAATCCATAAGTACTGTGCAATACCATTCAGCTATAAACGCTAAACAATCCCAGCGACTACCAAACATGGCGTCCAATTTTGAAATGGCTAACCTCTACCTATATAGGGCCTCTATTAGTATACAATTTTCAGTCGTATCGTAATTCGAATATTAGATCAAAGTTTACCAAAACTTACCCATCTTCTATCGTATCACCTAGTTCATATCGTTATAGTGTCACATACAGTTTAAATCGTCATCACACTAGAAAATTATTTCATCCCAAAATGATTTCATATCAAACCAACAAATATTACCACTTTGAAGTCAATACTTCGGAAAATGATACGTGACGTACCCAACTTCTTTCAACTTTGTTTCCATATGAAGCGTTTCTAGCGTTTCAAGCGTCCAGAACCCGAGCTCCCTCTAGTCAGTGAAAGGGCAAAGTTGCATTTATGAGGAAATCTATATTATTCTCCCGCATTAGGAGGGAAGTTTCCCTACTCATTTCCTATCCCACTCTTTCGGTATCCTTTTTCTATGTTTGAAAATCCTCCCGACTGCTGCACACTGCATTTAAGTGCTTCTAGGAATCGGGGAACAATTTTAATGACTTCAACGAAGATGCAAGAAAAAAGATAGCATTAATGTGGGTCTTAGACACAGAGCGATATACGTGTCCTAGAGACGACATCTGCTCTGATTGGCGGGGCAGCCGTGGAGCCATGTTAAGCGGGTAAAGAACGAAAAATATGAAGTAGCTTTACACAGAGATTAAAGGTAATATATGTGGTGAAGGAAATCAACAGATGCCTACATTAATGTACACTATGACCTTTTTTCTAGTAGCATTAGAAACCATCATCATCATCATCATCATCATCATCATCATCATCATCATCATCATCATCATCATCATCATCATCATCATCATCATCATCATCATCATCATCATCATCATCATCATCATCATCATCATCATCATCATCATCATCATCATCATCATCATCATCATCATCATCATCATCAAGCAGCCATGGGCTACGGAGGTCCAACCAGACAGTGCAATTTAGTTCTCCAAGCAAGTCTATCCTGAGCTACATCTACTGCATCTGGCCACTGCACACCAATTCTAACAAGGTCCTGTTTGACATTGTCTGCCCACCGCATCCTAGGTCTCCCCTTCTTTCTGAGGCCTTTAGGCACACTGTTCATAACCCTATTCGCCAATCTATAATTATTCATACGGGCAACATGGCCAAACCAACGGAGTCTCTCTCTGCACAATATGTTGCTTAAAGGAGGTTGCAAACTCCTTTGCCTAACCTCATCATTAGTTACAAAGTTGAACCACCTAATGCCCAAGATACTGCGTAAGCATCTGGAATCAAAAGCATCTAGTTTCCTGTTATCTTGTTTACAAAGTATCCAAGTTTCACTACCATAACTAACCCTAGAAAGAACCAAGCTATTATACAGTCTAATTTTAGTCTTTAGGTGTACACGCCTATTTCTCCACACTCTCCATAGATTCTTAAAAGTCCCGGCAGAAATCCCTATTCGTCTGTTAATCTCATGCCGCACATCACCATTATCTGTTACATAGCTCCCAAAATAATTAAACTGTGACACCTTCTCGAGACTGCAACCATTCAGATTAACTGAATCACAGCCTGCCTGACCAATTTTCATCACTTTAGTTTTCTCTCTGTTTATAACCAAACCTACTCTACTACCAGTCTCATCAACAGCTCGAATGAAAGAGTTCATCTCATCAACATCATTTGCCAAAAGGGCTAAATCATCAGCATAATCTAAATCAGAAATTTTCGTGTCTACAGACCATTTAAGGCCAAAATCTTTCCCTTGAAGTGAATTTCGCATAACATAATCAATAACCAAGCTAAAGAGAAAAGGAGACAAAATGCACCCTTGTCGAACACCAGAAGTAATACTAAACCAATTGCTACAAGCCTTACCAACTCTCACACACGACTCAGTGTTATTATAGACAGCTTTCATAATGTTAACTAACTTGTCTGGTATACCATATGATCTCACAATCAACCACAAATTATGACGATCAACAGAGTCGAAAGCCTTTTTGAAATCAACAAAGCTGGCAACCAAAGGTTTCTGAAACTCTAAACATTTCTCAAGAATCTGCCTAAGTGAAAACATCTGATCCACACATCCCCTACCACTTCTAAATCCACATTGCTCATCATGCAATTGCCTGTCAACCTGATTCTTAATTCTATTAAGCACAATCATGGAAAGAACTTCACCTGGAACAGAGAGTAGGCTGATACCCCTATAGTTATCACAAGAACTGCGATCACGTTTTTTGAAAATAGGGATAACAATAGCTCTGGTAAAATCCTTAGGAACCATGCCTTTATCATAAAAGATATTCAGAATTTCAGTCATCCAAGTGGTAACCGAAACATTCCCAGCTCTAAGCATTTCCGTAGTAATTTCATCTACCCCTGGGGATTTATGAAGTTTAAGTTTAGAAACAGCTAAACTAACTTCAGATTGTATTATAGGGCCAACATTAAAGCCACCAATGCATCTATCATCATCGCAAACAATGGGAGTAGAACTAACTACATTGTTTAAAACATCACTGAAATGCTCAGCCCACCTAGCAATGACAGAATCCTCACCTCTGTAACCTTACCTTGTTTATCCTTCAATCCTTGTATGCCTGTCCGTTTTCTACCACACAAAACATTAACTATCTGGTACAGCTCTCTGCTGTTGTGTTGTCTAACTGTTTCCTCGGCTTTGTCAGCAAAACCATCAAGCCAAAGATTCTTATCAGCAGCTAACTGATCTTTTACACGTTTATTAAGTTCTCTGTAATGCTTTCTATTAGGACTAGTAGGATATTCATTAAAGACATTCCTGCAGTTCTTTCTTTCCGAAATAAGCTCAAGTGCCTTATCACTCAGATAATTCTGTCTCTTCTGCTCCTTTTTTCCTAAAAGAGTACTGTTAGTGTCCAAAAAAGCCTGTTTAAAATGATCCCATTCTTCCTCAACTTCAGTAGTAAGCATACCATGACTGTCATAATGACTAAGTAACCTATTATGGTAAGCTTTGGCTATAACTGGATCTTTCAGAGCTTCAGTATTAAAAGTAAATTTTTCAACCCTAGCACAACACTTTTTAAGTTTAAGTTGCAACACACTTTTAACAAGGTAATGTTCAGATCCAATTTCAGCTCCCCTATATGCCCTGGTATTCCTAACAGAACTAGCCCATTTGCTGTTAATTAATATGTAATCAATCATATTCTTATGCAGCCCATCAGGTGAAACCCATGTGTACTTATGTATGTCGCGGTGTTTGTAATAAGTGTTAGTTTTTCTGAATCCATTTAGTTTACTTACCTGTAGGAGACGTTTCCCTTTGCCATTGCAACTACCAATAAAAAAAGGGCCTATTACTCCTCCCCAAAGGTCAGAGTCAGTACCAACTTTGGCATTGAAGTCACCAAGAACAAGGGTAATATCTCCTTTCTCGACAGAATTCAAAATATCCTGAAGTTGTTCATGAAACCTATCCTTCTCATCCTCATCGGCATCCTCAGTGGGGGCATAACAGCAGATAACATTGAAGTCTTTAACGCTTGTCTGAAATTTTGCTGTAAGAAACCTTTCATTAATGCACTTATATCCTAGAAGAGCATCGTTCGCGTGTCTGCTGAGAAGCAGACCAACGCCTTGGTGATGCTTATTGTCGTCCCTCCCTGAAAAGAGAAATTTAAGATTATTTTTAAGAATCTGATTACAGTACTTAAGTCCGTTTTGAGAAATAGCTATTTTTCCTTATTTTTTAATAATCGCAAATGATTAAGCTACTGATAGAAACGCATCTACATGGGAAGCAGTGTTATGAAAATTTGTACTTTCATCTGTCTGAGTCATCCTTGTGGCTCTGTGGGCGTAACCTACAGCTTTCGATCATGATTAAACCGGTTTCAAGCGTCTGAAACAGGAGAGGCCTCTAGCGCCAGCTGAATAGGAATGGACTGCTAATTTAAACATTATATCAGCATATAATACAAAGAATTAAAAAATGGTATGGGAAATAAATTTCGAATTTTTTTTGTGTTTTTGTTAGAGAAATTTCTTTTTTCTTTCCATCAGGACTCGGATAATATCGAAATCTTTTTCTAAAGCGGATCAGCAGATCCAGCTTTAGATTTCAGCTTAATCTATACAGAGCGTGCTTATGGAGACATCCTTTGACACAGATCCTACTTCATTCCACTGCAGCAAAGGTGTCAAATTTTTTTCAACAAAGTGCCCTGAAACGTTTGTGAAACGAGTAAGCGCTCAAAAATGGTTTAAAGTCAATATTATCCTTACATATATGTGAATTACAATACAATACACTGGAACCTTAAAATTCAAAGTCATTCTTGTCTGTTTTAAGGAATAAAATATTTCGAATTTATTTTATGATTTCGAAATTAAATTAAGAAAACAAAATTTACATCAAACTTTCGAGAAGTAAACAATCCACTCGAGAAAAAGAACTACGTGTATTAAACAAATATATTGTAGGAAATTTGATGAAAACAAAGAAAAGCCAAAATATTACTTCCGCTAATAGAACACATTTGGCGTGTCCGTGGCAAAGAAGTTCGTGATATGTTCCTATAATGTAGCAGACTAAAAGCAGCAGGTTACGCCGACACATTTTCCAAAGTTGCAAAGAAGTTATTGTGTTCATTAAACGGAGCCACTGAAAGTGAAAATAATATAGGAAGATTCAGGTTTTTAATTTCCAAACAAGTTATGTTTTGTTTGATACGAAACCATATTAGGATGGATTAATTTGATGGTGCATTATGGAACTAGAGTGTATGTGACCATGTAACGATCCTGTAACCCCGTGATACGATAAAGTAGAAGGTAAGTTTTGATAAGCTTTAATCTCATATTTGAAATACAAAATCTTTGAAATATGTACACTACTTGTGCTGCCATCAAATGACAACATAATGAACTAGATTTGACAACTAACTACGAACTTTATGTTAACGATCAGTTAATTTTCTGCCCAAAATACTAGTACTGAAACCCAATTCAACTACAAATTTCGTCATTTAATGAGCAAGGAGTATGGAAACGCGTGATTACATTAAAAATAAAAGGCCCGTGTAGTGATTACGGTCCTCAGCCGATAGATGGCATTGCTCAAGTGGCGTGTGACGTCGAAGTGTAAAGTATGATGTTGATTTGTAAAGTATGACGTAAAAACGTAACTGTTGGTTATTGGTGGCCTATGGCTCTTTGATTTGTTTCTTTTGGGTAGGTAATATAGAATCACGTGTTATGTGTGTGATTTGACGAGAGTGTGAAGTTACGTTTGGTTTTTTTCGCCATTTTCGCTTGATGACTTCTTTGGATAACATACCTATATGGTAAGAGGTAAGTTCGTGTGTATTATATATTTAATATATATGTGGGGGGGGGGGGGGTTCAGTGATAGGTAGGATAGGAATAATTAATATGTTCTAGCTTTTTTTTTAAAATTGGTTTGGATATGGTTTGTAATTAGTTATTAAAGATATTTAGGGGCCCATGTAGTGGGGGAGTATGCAAGTTTTTGCGTGTGGGATTGAAAATGGCGATAGTAAAGAACACATGTATTTTGTTAGAATAGTTTGGGGGTGAATTGAATGTTTTTTTAGTAGTTACGTGTAGTATGGTAATTATTAATGTATTATAGTGATTTATTAATTTTGTTGTATATTTAGGAGTCTTTTAAAAATAGTTATATGATTTATCGTTAACATGTGGAAGCGTCTGGCGACTTTTTTGATGTAGTAATTCTGGGTATTGTAGAATTGTCAGTGTGTGAAAAAACGGCAGTTTTTTGATGGAGTCGGGAAAGAATGAAAAATTTAGAGGTGGGGTGAGAGTGGCGGAGTCGGTAGCGCGCCAGGCTTGTATTCTGTAGTTCCAAAGTTCGAGTCCGAGCTATATCAGCGTTTAGATTTGTATCGGCAAATTTTCGAACTCGGTTCATAGTTAGTAGGGGACACCGATGGGCTTGGAAAGGCCGCCGTCCGTCGGTTAGGATATTAAGCCGTGGTCCTGTGTATGGGAGAGTTACTGTGTACGTTAAAGAACACGCTGGATGGCCTTGACAGGAAGTTTCTGTCTGCCAACAGCTGTTCTAGTGGGTTCCGTACCTTCTGTGAGCCTTCGGGGTTCATGTGATCTCGACATTTAGCCCATGGTGTGGGAAAAACATGGAGGCTCAGAGGTAAAATGACAATGTAATTTAGGGAAGGGTTATTTGAGCGGTAAGATGTTTTTTTTGTCAGATTTTGTTTTGGGGCTTTTTTTTTATAATTCGGTCGGGGGTGTACTGTTTCCGATTTTCACGTTTTTTGGTTTGTGTTGTCTTGGAGGACATTATTTAGTTTTGGGGCTTTTTTACAATTCGGTCGGTGGTGCACTGTTTCCGATTTTCATGGTTTTCCGTTGTGTGTTGACTTGGAGGACATTATTTAGTTTTGGGGCTTTTTTATAATTCGGTCGGTGGTGTAATGTTTCCGATTTTCATGGTTTTTCGTTGTGTGTTGACTTGGAGGACATTATTTAGTTTTGGGGCTTTTTTATAATCGGTCGCCGGTGCACTGTTTCCGATTTTCATGGTTTTCCGTTGTGTGTTGCCTTGGAGGACATTATTTAGTTTTGGGGCTTTTTTATAATGCGGTCGGCGGTGCACTGTTTCCGATTTTCATGTTTTTTGGTTTGTGTTGTCTTGGAGGACATTATTTAGTTTTGGGGCTTTTTTATAATTCGGTCGGCGGTGCACTGTTTCCGATTTTCATGTTTTTTGGTTTGTGTTGTCTTGGAGGACATTATTTAGTTTTGGGGCTTTTTTATAATGCGGTCGGCGGTGCACTGTTTCCGATTTTCATGTTTTTTGGTTTGTGTTGTCTTGGAGGACATTATTTAGTTTTGGGGCTTTTTTATAATTCGGTCGGCGGTGTATTGTGTTTTGAAAAGAGGGGAAGGGTAATGGTGGAAGTGGTTTACTGTATGTAGGAAAGCAATCGTTTCATTTTTTGTTGGATTTGGCACTTTTATGAGCTTTCATTCTGTAATTGACGGTTACGAGGTTTTTTTTGCGGTAATTTAATTTTTTTTACGTTTGTTTGTGTTTGTTACTATGGTTACGGTGCGTTGCGTTTGACGTAAACTCGGGTTTTTCGTTACTATGGTAACGAAAAAAACAATCTTTTTTCTAGAAACCCCTGTTTGGGTTAGGGTCTCGGGAGTTGGGGGAATCAACTAAAAGGGCCGTTTTGTTACGTTGCGTCAAAAACAAAATGGCGGCTGAGGACCGTGAACTGTACTACTGCCCCAAACGGGTTTCTAGAAAAAAGATTGTTTTTTTCGTTACCATAGTAAAGAAAAACCCGAGTTTACGTCAAACGCAACGCACCGTAACCATAGTAACAAACGCAAACAAATGTAAAAAAAATTAAATTACCGCAAAAAAAACTCGTAACCGTCAATTACAGAATGAAAGCTCATAAAAGTGGCAAATCCAACAAAAAATAAAATGATTGCCTTCCTACATACAGTAAACCACTTCCACCATTCACCCTCCCCTCTTTTCAAAACACAATACACCAGCGACCGAATTATAAAAAAAAGCCCCAAGACTAAATAATGTTTTCCAAGACAACACAAACCAAAAAACATGAAAATCGGAAACAGTGCACCGCCGACCGAATTATAAAAAAGCCCCAAAACTAAATAATGTCCTCCAAGACAACACAAACCAAAAAACATGAAAATCGGAAACAGTGCACCGCCGACCGAATTATAAAAAAGCCCCAAAACTAAATAATGTCCTCCAAGACAACACAAACCAGAAAACATGAAAATCGGAAACAGTGCACCGCCGACCGAATTATAAAAAAGCCCCAAAACTAAATAATGTCCTCCAAGACAACACAAACCAAAAAACATGAAAATCGGAAACAGTGCACCGCCGACCGAATTATAAAAAAACCCCAAAACTAAATAATGTCCTCTAAGACAACACAAACCAAAAAACATGAAAATCGGAAACACTGCACCACCGACCGAATTATAAAAATCCCCAAAACTAAATAATGTCCTCCAAGACAACACAAACCAGAAAACATGAAAATCGGAAACAGTGCAACGCCGACCGAATTATAAAAAAGCCCCAAAACTAAATAATGTCCTCCAAGACAACACAAACCAGAAAACATGAAAATCGGAAACACTGCACCGCCGACCGAATTATAAAAAAGCCCCAAAACTAAATAATGTCCTCCAAGACAACATAAACCAAAACACATGAAAATCGGAAACAGTGCACCGCCGACCGAATTATAAAAAAGCCCCAAAACTAAATAATGTCCTCCAAGACAACACAAACCAGAAAACATGAAAATCGGAAACAGTGCACCGCCGACCGAATTATAAAAAAGCCCCAAAACTAAATAATGTCCTCCAAGACAACACAAACCAAAAAACATGAAAATCGGAAACAGTGCACTGCCGACCGAATTATAAAAAAACCCCAAAACTAAATAATGTCCTCCAAGACAACACAAACCAAAAAACATGAAAATCGGAAACACTGCACCGCCGACCGAATTATAAAAATCCCCAAAACTAAATAATGTCCTCCAAGACAACACAAACCAGAAAACATGAAAATCGGAAACAGTGCAACGCCGACCGAATTATAAAAAAGCCCCAAAACTAAATAATGTCCTCCAAGACAACACAAACCAGAAAACATGAAAATCGGAAACACTGCACCGCCGACCGAATTATAAAAAAGCCCCAAAACTAAATAATGTCCTCCAAGACAACACAAACCAAAAAACATGAAAATCGGAAACAGTGCACTGCCGACCGAATTATAAAAAAACCCCAAAACTAAATAATGTCCTCCAAGACAACACAAACCAAAAAACATGAAAATCGGAAACACTGCACCGCCGACCGAATTATAAAAATCCCCAAAACTAAATAATGTCCTCCAAGACAACACAAACCAGAAAACATGAAAATCGGAAACAGTGCAACGCCGACCGAATTATAAAAAAGCCCCAAAACTAAATAATGTCCTCCAAGACAACACAAACCAGAAAACATGAAAATCGGAAACACTGCACCGCCGACCGAATTATAAAAAAGCCCCTAAACTAAATAATGTCCTCCAAGACAACACAAACCAAAAAACATGAAAATCGGAAACAGTGCACCGCCGACCGAATTATAAAAAAGCCCCAAAACAAAAATCTGACAAAAAAAATCTTAACAGCTCAAATAACCCTCCCCTAAATTACATTGTCATTTTACCTCTGAGCCCCCACTTTTTTCCCACACCATGGGCTAAATGGCGAGATCATATGAACCCCGAAGGCTCAAAGAAGGTACGGGACCTACTAGAACAGCTGTTGGGAGACAGTAACTTCCTGTCAAGGCCATCCAGCGTGTTCTTTAACGTACACAGTAACTCTCCCACACACAGAGCCACGGCTTAACATCCTAACCGACGGACGGCGGCCTTTCCAAGCCCATCGGTGTCCCCTACTATGAGCAGAGTTTGAAAATTTGCCGAGATAAATCTAAACGCTGACATAGCTCGGACTCGAACCTTGGAACTACAGATTACAAGCCTGCCGCGCTACCGACTCCGCTACTTTCATCCCATCTCTAAATTTTTCATTCTTTCCTGACTCCATCAAAAACTGCCGTTTTTTCACACACTGACAATTCTACAATACTCAGAATTACTACATCAAAAAGTCGCCAAACGCTTCCACATATTAACGATAAATCATATAACTAAATTTAAAAGAGTCCTAAATATACAACAAAATTAATAAATCACTATAGTAATACATTAATAATTACCATACTACACGTAACTACTAAAAAACATTCAATTCACCCCAAACTATTCTAACGAAATACATGCGTTCTTTACTATCACCATTTTCAATTCCACACGCAAAAACTTGCATACTCCCCCACTACATGGGCCCCTAAATATCTTTAATAACTAATTATAAACCATATCCTAACCAATTTAAAAAAAAAGCTAGAACATATTAATTATTCGTATCCTACCTATCACTGAGCACCCCCCATATTAAATATATAATACACACGAACTTACCTCTAACCATCTAGGTATGTTATCCAAAGAAGTCATCAAGCAAAAATGGCGAAAAAAACCAAACGTAACTTCACACTCTCGTCAAATCACACACATAACAAGAGACTCCACATTACCCACCCTAAAGAAACAAATCGAAGAGCCATAGGCCACCAACAACCAACAGTTACGTTTCTACGTCATACTTTACAAATCGACATCATACTTTACACTTCGACGTCACACGCCACTTGAGCAGTGCCATCTATCGGCTGAGGACCGTAAACACTACACTGGCCTTCTTTTTCAACGAGAGCGACATTTATTCAAAAACATATTCTACCATTTTTTTTTACAGTACTACCATTTGTGCCTCAATCATTTATTAAAATGGTGAATTTTATGCTATTGTATGTAAATTCTAGCTTCAAAATGCAGTAAATATGTTAAAAAGCTGAATAATAAAACAAATGATATGAATCCATTAATTTTATTTAAATGCAAGATATTATTGAAAAAATTAAATTCAATGAAACATTCCTAGTTTTTCAGTGTTCACAATAAAAAATAAGTAAATACCTCCTCAAGCAGCTGCTTGCCACAGAGGTCTGACAGGAGCCTGTCAGTTTAATACACCATAGTAGAAGGTTCTGTGACGATGGTGGGTCCTTAGCAGATTTTTTACCAACTGCATTCCCAGATGGTCACAATCCCAAATACTGATAGTCGCAATGCTGCTTAACTTCGGTGATCGGACGAGAACCAGTGTTTTCAGCTTGGTACTGCCATTGGCTGGTTCACAATAATTAAAGAATTATTTAGTAATTTAGTTGGGTTGTTTTACTTCTGAACGGTACTTTTTTGCACACTGTGGACTAAATGACCAGGTCATATGGACACCGAAGGCTCAGAGAAGGTTGAGGGAGGGGACTCACTGGAACAGCTGTTGGGCGACAGATGGTAGCCTCCCATCCAGGTCATCCAGCATGTTCTTTAACGTGCACAGAGTATGGCTCTCCCACATATGGAGCCACGGCTTAACGTGCCCCTCCGAAGGATGGTTGGTATTCCAAGCCTATCAGTGTCTCATACTGACTGTGGGCAGGGAATTTTGCGGCGATAATTCTCGATGCTGACCGAGCTGGGACTCAACCCCTGCCCTAATAATTTAGTACATTTGAATAATGAATAATTCTGAATGACAGAGTTATATATTTTTATTTCTTCAATCAAATGAACCAACATAAAAATTTATGAAAATTAGTGGGAACACCATATGATTTTTATGTGATATAAAAAATTAGTGCTTTAAAAGGAGAGGAAAAAAATATGAAATGAAAGTGGTTTTCACAAATATTTTTAAAATTAACTTTGTCCTAAAATATTGGACAAATGGTTACATAATCATTTATCTTCTTTACTTCAATTTGCATGATGTAACAGAAGTGTTCTGGTAAAATTTGACCCTAAAACTTTGCTTGCTTTAAAATAAAAATCATAGACATAGCGGCTCATTGAAAAGGACTTGTCGCTAATAAAAAAAAACATCATTATATTGACTCTGGATCATTTCTGTAAATTATTCTACAAATTATTTTAGATATTCCCATCCACTACAGTTTTTGATACGGTCATGTTTTTTGGACAAAAATTATTGAAATGCAAAAATTTTTCCTTCCCAAAATCAATGCCGTTCATGAAGCTCTATAAACTCATCACTGAAAACAACTATTTCTAGTTCAGCAACCAAATCTATGGGCATGGGCTCACCCCTTTCTAGCATCCTATCTGAGATTGTTCTTCAAAATTTTGAAACAAAATTATTCAACTCAGCAGCACTTTTACCCCTCTTCTGATGTCGTGTGTCGATGATATATTTTTAATTTGGAATGGCAGCAATGATCAATTAAACTGCCTCATTGACTCTGCCAACAATATATATCCTACAATACGCTCTACAAAGGAGGAGGAAAATAGCAGTGCCATCCTCTATTTAGATATTTTCATCCAAAAAAGATGATGCAGGAGTCTTGACGACATCAGTATACTGAAAGCCACCCTACGTCATATGCACGGACTCATGCACCCCATGGGCATACCAAATTGCAGCCTTCTATTCCCTCATGTATAGGGATTTTGCCGTGTCTTCAAACAAGCAGTTGCTTGAAAAAGAAATTCAAAACATCCAATGCTGCTTCCCATGGCTACAAGTCAACAACAATAGACAAATAATTAGTAAATATGGAAACAAAAACGGAAGACATTCGGCTATCCTCCCATTCACTGACCCCAAATGTACAACCTTTGCCAGATCTATTATGTTCCTGTCCTATGTGAATCAGTCCACAAATTACTCAGAACCTAAAATATCAAAATTGTTTTTAGCCCAGCTGCAAATTTGAAGAAATTAATCAAAAGGGAGAGGGACAAATTTAGCCTACTTCAAAATTCTGGAGTATTCCAATTTCCCCTGCATTTACCGATATAATTCCATTGTTTACTACATCCGCAAAACCATACATTCTCTATAAGAGAGGTTCACAGAGCACCAAACTGATGTCAGCCAAAAGAAGCTAACGACAGCTGCCACCGAACTATCAGTACAAAACAGCAACAATAGACTGCGAGCACACCACACTGCTTGCACACGTCCACTTTCTATGGAACCATAGACCACAAGGCTATTCAAATAATGACCACATCCATCCCCACCTGCAACTGAGACACTGGAATCACCCTTCATGACGTGGAAAGAAGCTCTTTGTCTGAACAGACATCACTACATAACATCACTTCACTGAAGATGGAGTGTTGTCTTTGTTCCAAAAAGCTTCAGAGTTTTCTCCTAAAAACTTAACATGCAAATAGTTTGAAGGATAAACTTTAAAATTATATTGCTCAATGACAGAATTTTAAGTTATTTTTAATTAATTTCTGAGGAAGAAGGTCCTTTTAATTGTATAAGCAAACAATTCACCACTTCACACAACTCATTAATTTTTTTTATTTTTTTCCTCAAGATATTTTTGGAGTTCACCCTTTAACTCTCCCCCCCTCTTAACACAAGCAGTTGAAATTGTTATTTTCGGAAATAAAGACACCACACACCATGTTAACTTTGTGTATAAGGGTATTTCTGCACTTTAAAATCACTCAGGTTACTTACTAGATGGGTTGGGTTGTTTTACTTCTGAGTTGCACTTTTTTGCACACTATGGGCTAAATGGCCAGGTCACAAGGACCCTGAAGGCTCAGAGAAGGTTGGGGGAGGGGACCCACTGGAACAGCTGTTGGGAGACAGATGGTAGCCTTCTGTCAAGGCTATCCAGCTTGTTCTTTAACGTGCACAGGGTATGGCTCTCCTGCACATACGGCCATGGTTTAACATCCCATCCGACGGATGGTGGCCTTTCGAAGCCCATCAGTATGCCCTACTGACCATGGGCAGGGCGGGGAATTTTCCAGCGATAAATCTCAACGCTGACTCAGCTGGGACTCGAACCTGGGAACTACAGATTACTTACTAGATGGTGTCATGAATGGGGACAGAACGTAAATCGGGTGCTTGGAGTATATAGGTGAATGGGTTAAAAGTGTAGTTGGGTTGGGTTGTTTTACCTCTGAGCGGCATTTTTTTTGCACACAATGGGCTAAATGACCAGGTCACATGGACCCCAAAGGCTCAGAGAAGGTTGGGGGAGGGGACCCACTAGAACAGCTGTTGGGAGACAGATGGTAGCCTCACGTCAAGGCCATCTAGCCTGATCTTTAATGTGCACAGGGTATGACTCTCCCACACACGGGGCCACTGCTTAACGTCCATTCTGACAGATGGTGGCCTTTCCAAACCCATCGGTGTTCCCTACTAACAGTAGGCAGGGTGGGGAATTTTGCAGAGATAAATCTCAACACTGACCCAGCTGGAACTTAATCTGGGAACTGCAGATTACAAACCTGGTGCACTATCGACTGAGTCACCCCTGCCCCATTAAAAGTGTAGAGTATGATAGTGAGTGTTAAAGGTATGGATGGTTTTAGGTCTAAAGTTCAGAGAGGTAAGTTTTTCAGTGCAGGAGGGGCAGAAATTTGTTATGACTCATGATTCAGATTTATTTTCTCTTATGGAACATATATACTTAAATTTTGCACCATAGGTGTATCATATTAGAGATTATTTATATCTAGTTTGATTTTATTTCTTTAAAAATTAGTAATAATCATGGTATAATTTACATTAATTAATATTATTAATGCATGTTTAATGGGAAATGTGGGACATTGAGATTTCTACTTTGCAGATCACTCTTTAACTGTGTCCTTAAAAAAATTGCAATTAAAAGCTTTAATCACAAATATTTTATGGAAAACTGATAAAATTACCATATTTTTTGCTTTCAACATGCTGCTTACTTTCACCTGAGCATTGTTTAAATCAGTTTGTTGCCTATGATATTCTTGTTTTTTGGGTATTTTCCTCTGTTGCGATTATACAATTCCTTGGGCCTCTTTCATATTGAGACCTTGCTGTGAATTGTACATAATGTTCTTCATTTTTAGGTTTGTAATTTCAGTTTTTTATATCGTTATCAAAGAAAACGATATAAAAGTTTGCTCCTCACAGACCTTCTACTATGGCATATAGACTGACAGGCTTCTGACAGACCTCTATGGCAAGCAGCTGCTTGAGGGGATATTTATTTCCCCTCAAGCGGGGATATTTATTCTCCCATCACTTTTTTTATATCATTTTCAAAGAAAACGATAAAAAAAATTTAACTTGTCATCTCTTTGTCTGTAGACACTAAACTGTTTTCAGAGTGGTGTGGAAAATGCAACTTTTTCAAATTTAAGAATTAAAAACTTACATTTTTCCTCATCTGATAGCTCAAAATAATCAAAACTGTTGAGTTAAAGAGTAGGTGAAAGAAAAATATAATTCTCTTTAAAAACCAGATTCTCATAAGCACCAGGGGTGATATGCATTCTTCTAGTTTACGTTTCAGATCACCGGTGAATTGTTTAACATCAAGAAATACCCCCACTCCCCAAGCAGGCTGCTTGACACAGAGAGGAACCTCTCGGTTTAATATGCCATAAAGATCAATATATTGACTCCGAATTGTTTCTGTAAATTCTTCAGTTTACATTTTTCATTATTTTATTTATTAATATATTTGTGTCCATTAATTTATTCATTTTTATTAATTAATTTATTTTATTAATTTATAATTATTTAAAAATTTTGTAAAAAAATATAAAATAAAAAATTTCAAAAATACCTATCTTTCTATAGGACCCTAAAACATAGAAAAAGAAACCTAAAGCATATCAATGGTGCAATTAGTCACTGAGTTAATATTTTTTATTATAATAATAATAAGTTAATATAATTTAATATATTATATAATAATGTGTAATATGTGATATATATTCATAAATAATAATAATAAAGTAATATAATTTTTTATTTCACCTTAATTTTTATTTTTATATGCATACATACATACAAAATCCTGATGCAGCCATGGGCTACAGAGTTCCAACCAGACTGTGTAATTTTCCTCTCCAGATGTGTCTCTTTTGAGTTACATTTGCTGCATTTGGCCACCCTAGGCCAATTCTAGTAAGGTCCTGCTTGACATTGTCTGCCCATCTCATCCTAGGTCTCCCCTTTTCTCTGATAACCTTAGGCACACTGTTCATAATCCTCTTTGCCAATCTGTAGCTATGTATATGGGCAACAAGGCCAAACCAAAACAGTTTCTCTCTGCACAATATGCTGCTCAAAAGAGGTTGATGAGTCCTTCTAACCTCATAATTACTTACAAAGTCAAACCACCTAATCCCCAAGATACTGTTCAAGCATCTAGAATCAAAGGCATTAAGTTTCTTGTTATCCTGCTTACAAAGGGTCCATGAATTGCTACCATAACTAACCTTAGAAAGAACCAAACTATTATACAGCCTAATTTTGGTCTTTAGATGTATATGCCTCTTTTTCCATACTCTCCATAGATTCTTAAAAGTCCCAGTGGTTATCCCTATTCTTCTATTTATCTCATGCTGCATATCACCAGTATCTGTTACATAGCTCCTAAGATAATTCAACTGAGACACTTGCTCAATAGTGCAGCCATTCAAAGCAACTGAAGCACCATCTGCCTGAGCAATTTTCACACTTTAGTTTTTTCCTTGTTTGTCACCAAACCTACTCCATTACCAGTCTCATCGACAGCCCTAATAAATGAATTCATCTCATCAACATCAGTAGCCAATAGGGCCAAATCACCTGCATAATCTAAATCAGAAATTTTGAAATCTCTAGACTATTTAAGGCCAAAATCTTTCACTTGCAAAGAATTTTACATTACAAAATGCACCCTTATCCAACTCCACAGTAATGCTAAACCAATCGCTGAAAGACGTACCAACTCTCACACGTGACTCAGTGTTATTATAAAGGGCTTTCATTACACTAACTAACATATCAGGTATTCCATATGATCTAACAATAAACCACAAATTATGTCAATTGACAGAGTCAAAAGCCTTTTTGAAATCTATAAAGCTAACAACCACAGGTTTCTGAAACAACATTTCTCAAGAATCTTCCTAAGTGAAAATATTTCATCAATATATCCCCTACCACTTCTGAATCCACACTGTTCATCATACAGTCCATCAACCAAATTCTTAATTTTGTTAAGTATAATCATGCAAAGAACTTTACCTGGAACAGAAAGTAAACTAATTCTCCTATAATTATCACAAGAACTGCGATCACCTTTTTTAAAAATTGGGACAATAGCTGTAGTAAAATCATTAGGAACAATGCCTTTATCTTAAAAAATATTCAGAATTTCAGTCAGCCATGTGACAACACAAATGATTTATTAATTTAATTTTTTTTTAATTTATTTTAAATTTTAATTTTTTATGTAATCAAGAAGTTGGCACAAATAATACCAAATTATCCATCCCTACACCTGGACTTGAACCCATGACCCTTTGACCAGTAGCCAAGCGCACTAACCACTCAGCACCACTGAGGCTATAGATTCGTTTATATTTTTCTTTTTTAACTTATTTCTAATGAGATTATTTTTCCGGGAAATTTTTATATTGCAAATTAATGATGAATTGTTAAAATTTTTTTTGGGCTTTTCCGATTTGTGTCCAATGAGATTACTTCATTCTGTGGTTGTTTAAAATTGTGGAACAGTGCTCTATTTTTTGGCGATATGAGCCTTTCAAAATAAATTTTTATAAGGTTTTTGAACACTGCTAAATGGCATTATTTGATAAGTGGTAATAGGGAGTTGGAAGGGGTGTAGCAAAGGGACTATGATTGTGGTGGGGAGGGGAGATGAAAATTTTCCAACTCGGAAATCAAATTTTGCCAACTGCCAAAATAAGCATTTTACATAAATTTAACTATGTCTCTGTCAGGGAAGTACCCAGGATTTTGTTATATAAGGGGAAGGGAGTGGCATTGAGTTTGTTAACTCTCACTATTATCTATCTTCCTATTGCTCTTATCTCTGACATTTGTCAGTTTCTACTTTTGCTAGTTTGTGGATTTGACAAAATGTCATGTTGTGTTGTTGATTGATAAAATGTCATGTCCAATGTTTTGTCCATTGATTGAATGTCCATTTGACAAAATGTCATGTCCAATGTTGGACAAATATGGCAAACAACATTTTGTCAAATCCGCCTTCAATTCCCCTTCAAATTTTGTTTATCTCATGCTACACATCATCAGAATCTCTGATATAGCTCCAAAAATAATTCAACTGAGACATTTTTCAAGACATTTGCTCAACAGTTTGACCATTCAGATTAATAAATCACAGCCTGCCTGACCAATTTTCATCACTTTATTTTTCTTTCTGTTTATCACCAAGCCTACTCTATTACCAGTCTCATCAAGAGCTTGAATGAAAGAGTTCATCATCATCATTTGCCACAAGGGCTAAATCACCAGCATAATATAACTCAGAAATTTCAGACCTGTAGACCATTTACCCCCAAAATCTTACCCTTACAGTGAATTTTGCATAGCATAATCATTAACGAAACTAAAGAGGAAAGGAGACAAAATGCACCCTTATCGAACATTAGAAACATTACTAAGCCAATTGCTACAAGTCTTAATCAACTCTCACACATGACTCAGTGTCATTATAGAGAATTTTCATTATGTTAAATAACTTTGAATTGATCTACACATCCCCTACCACTTATGAATCCACATTTCTCATCACGCAATTGCCTGTCAACCAGATTCTTAATTCTATTAAGCACAAACTTGTAATAACTTGTCCTCAAACAGAGACTAGGCTGAGTTATCACAAGAACTGCAATCAACTTTTTTCAAAATAGAGATAATAATAGCTTTGTAAAAATCCTTAGGAACCATACCTTTATGATAAAAGATATTCAGAACTTCAGTCATCCATGTGGTAACCATAACATTTCCAACTCTAAGCATTTCTGTAGTAATTTCATCTACCCTTGGGATTTATGTTGTTCAAATTTAGAAACAGCTAAAATAACTCAGACTGTGTTATAGGGTCAACATTAAAGCCAGTAATGGGCTACATCTATCATCATTACAAAGAATGGAAGTAGGACTAACCACATGTTTAAACCATCACTGAAATGCTCAGCCCACTTAGCCATGACAAAATCATCACCTTCAATAACCTTACCTTAACAGCACAAAACGTTAACTAATTGGTACAGCTATCAGTTTTTACGCTGTCTAGCTGCTTCCACGGCTATGTGAGCCAAAGATTCTTATCAGCTGCTACCCAATCCTTTACATGTTTATTAAGCTCTCTGTAATGCTTTCTGTTAGGGATAGTAGTAGGATACTGATTAAGGACATTCCTGCAGTTGTTTCCTTCCAAAATAAGTTCTAGTGCCTTATCATTCAAATAATTTTGCCTCCTCTGCACCTTTTTACCCAAAACAGTACTATTAGCTTCAAGAAAATCCTCCTCAAAATAGTCCCATTCTTCTTCAACTAAGGAAGCAAACTTTGATTGTCATATTTGCTAAGTAATGTATCATGGTAAGCTTAAGCTATAACTGGGTCTTTCAGAGTTTCAATGTTAAAGTTTACTTTTGTAACCTTACCACAACACTTTTAATATAGGTAATGATGAGACCGTCCCGTGGCCGAGTGGTTAGCGGCTTGGCTACTGATCTATGGGACCTGGGTTCGAGCCCCGGGTAAGGCATGGATGTTCGTGTTGTTTTCTGCTGAGGTCCTGCCATCCTCTCAGATCCTTCTACTGTGGCATATAAACTGACAGGCTCCTGTCAGACCTCTGTGGCAAGCAGCTGCTTGAGGGGGTATTTATTTATTTTATTTTATTATTAATGATGAGATCAAATTTCAGCTGCCGACTGGTAAGGAGAGTTGAGTGTTGTAGCTTCCTCGGCACCAAGTGATAAGGGCCCTTACAACCTCATGAGAGCAGGTTTTTTTGAATAATAATAATAATATTACTTCAAAGAATTTCCACAGAATTGGGGGGAAATACTTTTTAGGCTTCAAGTATGAGCTCTCAAAAGAATAACATTTGAAATCTTGAAAAAGAAGCTGAATTTTTCATTTCAGCCAGGCCTTATTGCTGCAGGCTGCACCTTTCAAAACAGTCTGCCCCTGTGTATACGACCTGGTGCTCCTAACAGAACTTATCTCTGCAAAACTCCCACCCTGTCCATGGTCAGTAAGGGACACCAAAGGTTTGGAAATGCTGCCTCCATTGGATGGAATGTTAAACCATGGCTCCATGTGTAGGACAGCCATACCATGTCCACGTTAAAAAACATGCTGGATGGCCTAGACAGAAAGCTACCATCTGTCTCCCAACAGCTGTTCCAGTGGGTCCCCTTGCCCAACATTCTCTGAGACTTCAAGGACTGGCGATTTAGCCCATGGTGTGCAAAAGAGTGCTACTCAGAGGTAAAACAACCTAACAGCACTAGGCCATTTGCTCATATACAGCCCATCTGGTGAAAAACATGTGTACTATGTATGTCACGGTGTTTGTAAAGAGTGGTAGTTATTCTGAAACCATTGAGTTTACTTAGTTGAAGAAGACTTTCCCATTGCAGCTACCAATACAAAGTACCTATCAGCCCTCCTCAAAGGTCAGAATCAGTACCATCTTTAGTATTGAAGTCACCTAGAGCAAGAGTAATATCTCCTTTCTTGGCAGAATTGAAAACATCCTAAAGTTGGCCATAAAAACTATCTTTCTAATCTTAGTTGGCCCTCTCAGTGGGGGCATAACAACAGATAACATTCCAGTTTTTAATGCCTGCCAGAAATTTTAACTTGGCTATGCCTTTCATTATCCACACAAGTGCATTACCAGTATGTCTCATTAGAAGTAAACCTATGACTTAGAGATGCTTTTCACCTTTCCTCACTGGAAAGAGAAATTTAAGGTTATGGTATCTGACCTTTGTCTCCATGTGGTCTCTTGCAAACCAAAAATATCTAAGTTATAATGGTAGAATTCTTGTGTGAGAACATCAGGATAAAAATCTCTGTGTAGAGTCCTCACATTCCAACTACCTGTAGTGAGAAAATAGTTAGTGCAATGTTTGCAGAAACTACATGTGTTTTCTACTAATAAATGAGAACTTTGAAGTCAATTCAAATTTTAGAGGAAAAATTGTCTTGAGCCGGGTGGGATATGAACCCATGACCTCCTAATAACATGTCAGGTGCTCTGGACCACTGAGCTACCAGCCACCGATCAAGATCTCCTGTAGCGAATGTTATGAGCATTTCTATTTTGTCACATATAGGCACTATTCAGGCAAGCTTTCTATTTGCCATATAGATGGAAAGTATGTCTTAGAAGTATGCTAGTGATAAATAATGGAATAAACTTGACATATTCAATATCTACTAAAAATCAGCACTTTGAAGTCGATTCAAATTTTAGAGGAAATATTATTTTGAGCTGGGTGGGATATGAACCCATGACCTCCTAATAACATGTCAGATGCTCTGGACCACTAAGCTACCAGCCACCGATCAAGATCTCCTCTAACGAATGCCATGAGCATTTCTATTATGTCGCATATAGGCACTATTCAGTCATCTAGCCACAAGCGGTTTTCTATTTGCCATATAGATGGAAAGCATTTCTTAGAAATATGCTAGTGATAAATAATGGAATAAACTTGACATATTCAATATCTACTAATAAATCAGCACTTTGAAGTCGATTCAAATTTTAGCCTATTTATGACATAATAGAAATATTCATTGCGTTAGTTAGAGGAGATCTTGATCGGCAGCCGGTAGCTCAGTGGTCCAGAGCACCTGACATGTTATCAGGAGGTCATGGGTTCGTATCCCACCCAGATCAAGACAATTTTTCCTCTAAAATTGAATTAACTTCAAAGGGCCGATTTATTAGGAGATATTGAATATGTCGAGTTTATTTCATTGTTTATCACTAGCATACTTGTAAGACATGCTTTCCATCTATATGGCAAATGGAATGCCGCTTGTGGCTAGATTGCCTGAATAGGAAATATCTTTCTTCAAAAGAAATCTCTTTCCTAGCCACACACACACTCTTCCTTAATATTTTCTAGATCTAGGCCTGTTTTTGATAAGGCTTTTATTGTCTGTCTGAATAAGTTTATTGAGAGTTAATGCAATTTTCTATATATGTTTTAGTGTTGATAGGGATAGGATTTTCTGTACGATGGTTTATAACACTATTCCCTAAAGTATTGTTATCCATAAGGGCAACATGGCCAAACCTAGATTCCCACTCTGCACAAGGCCTAGCCAAAACCACCTTGATACACCAGAGCTGGACAACCATGAACGAAAGGGGAAAAGCAAGGAGTTTCCTGTTCTGATTTTTTTTTAATTGCAAAGGGTACAAATTTCACTACCATAGCTGAGTCTAGAAAAAAAAAAACCTCTTATCTAGTCACATTTCAATATTTAGGTGTATATGCCTGTTTCTCCACACTCTATATAGATCTTCAAAATTCCCAACAGTAATTCCTACATTTTTCTGTTCATCTCATGCCATACATCACCAGTATCTCTGATATAGCTCCAATAATAAAAATTTCAACAAGACTCCTGCTCAAGAGTGTGACCATTCAAATTAAGTGAACCTCACAGACTGCCTGAAGTGTTCCATGACCAGTTCTCATGACATTAGTTTTCTCTATGTTTATCACCAAATGTACTCTACTAGCGTTCTCATCAACAGCTCGAATGAAAGAGTTCATCATCATTTTCCAAAAGGGCTGAATCATCAGCATACTATAACTCAGAAATTTCAGATATGTAGACCATATGCCCCTAAAATCTTACCTTTGCAATGAATTTCACATAACATAATAAAACTAAATAGAGAAGGATAAAAAAAAAAGCACCTTGTTGAACAGCAGAAGCAATGCTAAGCCAATTGCTACAAGCCTTATCAACTCTCACACATGACTCAGTGTCATTACAGAGAACTTTCATTATGTTAAATAACTTGTCTGGTATGCCATATGATCTCACAATCAATTGATGACAATCACCAGACTCAAAAGCCTTTTGAAATTTACAAAGCTAGTAACCACAGGTTTCTAAAACTCTAAACATTTCTCAAGAATCTGCCTAAGTGAAAATATCTGATCATCACATCCCTACCATTTCTGAATCCTCATTGCTCATATGACAATTGCCTCTCAGCCAGATTCTTAAATCTGTTAAGCAAAATTATGCGAAAAATTTTACCTGAAACAGAAAGTAGGCTTATAACCCTATAGTTATCACAAGAACTGTGATCAAATTAAAAAAAATAGTAATAATGATTGCTCTAGTGAAATCCTTAGGAACAATGCTTTTATGATAAAAAAAAATATTCAAAATTTCATTAGCTATATAGTAACAGAAACATTGACAGCTGTAAGCATTTCAGTAGTAATTTCATCTACCCCTAGGTATTTATGTAATTTAAGTTTAGGAATAACGAAAATAACTTTGTACTCTGATATAAGGCAGATATTACAGCCAGTAATGCATCTATCATAATTACAAACAATGAGAGTTGGAGTAAAAACATAGTTTAGAACTTCTCTGAAATGCTCAGTCCACCTAGCCATGATTGAATCCTCACATTCAATAACCTTATCTTAACAACACAAAACCTTAACTGTGTGGTTCAGCTATCTGCTGTTATGCTGTCTAACTGCTTCCACGGCTATGTCAGCTAAGGCACCTCACAGGGGATTCTTATCAGATGCTATCTTATCCTTTACACGTTTATTAAACTCTCTGTAATATTTTCTATTAGGAATAGTAGGGTGCTGATTAAGGACATTTCTGCAGTTGTTTTCTTCCAAAATAAGTTCCAGTACCTTATCACTCAAATAATTTTGTCTTCTGCTCCTTTTTACCCAAAAAAGTAGTGTTAGTTTCAAGAAAATCCTTCCTAAAATGACCTCATTCTTCAACTATAGTAAGCAAGCCATGACCATCATAATTGGTTAGTAACATATGAAGGTTAGTTTTAGCTATTTCTGAGTCTTTCAGGGCTTCAGTGTTAAAGTGCTTTTAATAAAGGTAATGGTCAGATTGAATTTCATCTCCCCTATAAGCAGGTGCTGGACTGGTAAGGGTCATGAGTATTATAGGATCCTAGGCCCTAATGAGAGCAGGATTTTTTCAAAAATAATTATTATTTCTTCAAAAAAATTTCTACAGAATTGGGCAAAAACTCATGCTTCACATACGAGCTCTCAAAAGAATAACTGTTGAAATCTTCTTTACTCTATGCTGTGTCTCTGAAAAAAAGAAGGCTAGTCTCTTATGCAGCCCATCTGGTGAAAAACACATGTACTTACATATGTAGTTGTGTTTATAAAAAGTGTTAATTTGCTCGTCCCATTAAGTTTACTTACCTGTATGAGGCGTTGCCCATTGCCATGTCAGTTAAAAATGCAAAGGGACCTATCAGCCCTCCTCAATGGTATGTTATTACCTTTAGCATTGAAGTCACCTAGAACATGGGATAAATATCTCCTATCTTGACAGAATTGAAAACATCCTAAAGTTGCCCGTAAAAACTATCTAATTCTAGTCAGCAGTCGCAGTAGGAGCTTTTAACGCTTGCCTGAAATTTTAACTGTGAGATACCTTCCATTAATGTACTCATATCCCATAAGTACATCACTAGTGTTTCTTTTGAGTAGCAAACATACGACTTAGAGATGCTTTCCAACGTTCCTCACTGGAAAGAGAAATTTAAGATTATTTTCAGGTATCTGATCTTTCTGTCCATGTGGTCTCTTGCAAGCTGAAAATATTTAAGTTATAATGGTGCAATTCTTGTGTGAAACCATCAAGACAATAATCTATGTGTAGAGTCCTAACATTCCTACTGCCTGTGGTGAAAAATGGTTTCTGAAATGTTTACAGAAACAATGTTTATTGAGAGAGGGAATGCCAATAATATCAATCAGCCCCCTAATCACAGGCATGGGCAAAGACCTGTTCCCCCACTACTATAAACTGAACCCATCTCCTCTAAAAGACTTCATCAAAAGTAAGTGTGATGATGCCCATAGAAGCAAGAGTTCAGGTACCTGCAAAGGCCCTCTGACAAAGATTATCCACTTGCTGATAAAATGTATCGTGTGAATCTATTCATTATGCCTTGTGATGCCTCATCATTCACTTTTGCTTTACCTTAACCAGTTTTGTTTAATTTACGTTATATTTATCATTTTGGGGATTTTTATTTCCTTTTTGGCATCACAGCGCTCACATCCAAGAGTTGTGAGTTGCGTACGCGCAACTCCGAACTTCCGACCGTAACCATTAAAGCGCGTGCCAAGGACACGCCCCCTCTTGCGTCATAGCTTGCGTCGTTCGTCATAGTATGCAAATGTCTTTCCCGGCATGCGCCGGCTCATTGTCAAATACCGGTGACCTGCGAGTCACTTAGGCAGAGAAGCAGAGGCAGAGAGTAGCAGAAGCAGTAGCAGAGTGTGTGCAGTAGCACAAGGTGCGTAGCACCAAGCACAGTGCGTGTAGCACTGGAGTTGTGTTTTCTTCATTGATGTCTTGGTGAGTTCAATTATTTTGGAAATAAATCTATTTTGTCTTGTTATAAACCTTTTGAGTCTGTACAGTTTTTTTATCTTGAGCAACGCGAATTAAGGATCTTTTTACATTTATTCTTATTAGTTGACAATCATTTTTGATTCTTACTTATGAATGCTCGCTGGTATTTGAACCCTAAATCAACTTATTATCAACTTATTCTACTTTTGGCAATTTGTTAATTATTGCCTGGTGCCCGTCTAAGCTATCTGGAGCATAAAACTTAAAGTATTTTGCATTTGTTTGGAGCGTTACACTGTTACTGTTGTGGTGTGCGCAGTTGAGATTTGCAAATGATGATAATCCGGAGCCAATGATGTGTGGCTCAAAAGATAAAAGGTGCAAGAAAGAACAAGGATGGCATTGTGTCTATGCAGGTGGAAGTCGTGTGAAGAGTTGAGATTAGGTGGTTCCTCTTGTAAATTGTTGAGCCAATGCTGATCGGGCCCACCCTCAACATGTTTATCACCATTTGGATGCTTTTGAGAGAGGACGAATTATGTGAAGCTGGATGGACTGCATGTCGTGCCACTGCCCATGTTCATCGTGATACACCAACTGGATGTTGGATGCTCTTGGCAGCAGTGATGAAATGAGGGTTCTAGTGTGCATTGCAGAGGGAGTAATGCCATCCAACAGACGTCAGCACGACTTGATAGGCGCATTGTTTGACATGCTTGTTGGTATATATATTTTTCGTATGCATATCTTTTCATATTGCTTTTTTTATCTCGTTTAAAAAGAAAATGAGATAAAAACCAACTATAGCAATATAGTAGAGGAAAAAATATATTTACGTATTATATTTTAGTAGTTGGAAACCGAGATAGAAGTAACTAAAGAAAAAGAGATGTAAAGTAACTAATTCGCTTTGTCATCTTTCTGTCTCTAGACATCGAAAATTTTTCTTTGCAGAGATAAAAAATCGATTTGTGTTGAAATCTCTGTAACACTCCAAATACGCCCTGTATTCATCTGGAATTCCAAAATTTCAAATGAATATTGCAAATAATGTATTTCTGCTTGAAATTTGAAATTTTGGTGACGGAATGTAAAGGTTAAGAAATTTCCACTGTCAACCAACAAATAATTTTTAGAGATGAATGAAAAATTCTTTTTTGGGTTACATTGGAATTGAAATATAATTTACTCTTTCGAAATATTCCTACAACTATTACTGTACCTTCTAATGGTAGAAAAATTTTATAATTTAGAGTTAATGTTGCAAACCATATAAAAATTATGCAAGGAATTTTGGAGGTGGAATGTGAAGATTATGAAAATTTCATTAATAACAGTGAGTTAGTTTTTTACACCCAGGTTTGGGAGATGTGTAAACACAATTTATTGTTTTTGCAGATATTTGCTTGTACTTAGAGATAAATGAAAAAAACTTTTTTGAGTTAGATAAAAATGAAAAAAATAAATACCCCCTCAAGCAGCTGCTTGCCACAGAGGTCTGACAGGAGCCTGTCAGTTTATATGCCATAGTAGAAGGTCTGTGAGGATGGCAGGACCTCAGCAGAAAAACAACACGAACATCCATGCCTTACCCGGGGTTCGAACCCAGGTCCCGTAGATCAGTAGCCAAGGGACGGTAGCAATTCATAAAATATTATGATTCGCACTTTTAGAATCTTTTGAACACTATAATTGCTCCCTCAAATGGTGAAAACATTCAAAATTCCAAAAATTGAAATGAATATTGCATGCATACATATACATACAACATCCTCATTCAGCCATGGGCTACGTTCCTGTTTACTGTGCAGTTTTCAGAGCTACTGTTGCTGCATTTGGCCACTCTAGGCCAATTCTGGCAAATTCCTGTTTGACATTGGCTGTCCATCTCTTCCTTGGTCTCCCCCCTTTTTTTGAAACCCTAAGGCACAGTGTTCATAATCCTCTTTGCTAATCTGAGCTATGCATACGAGTAACATGGCCAAACCAATCCAGTCTCTCTTTGCAATATATGCTGTTCAAAGGAGGTTACTGATGCTTTCTACTAAATCTCATCATTACTTACAAAGTCATAGCACCTAATACCCAAGATACTGCGTAGGCATCTTCAATTAAAAGCATCATGTTTCTTGTTATCCTGCTTAGAAAGGGTCCATGTTTCTCTAGCAAAGCTAACCTTACTCTGTATAATAGTTTGGTTCTTTCTAATTTTAGTCTTTAGATGTATACACCTATTTTTTCACCACTCTCCATAGATTCTTAAGAGTCCCAGTGGCAATCCCTATTCTTCTATTTATTTCGTATTGCACATCACCAATATTTGTTACAGAGCTCCCAAGAAAATTAAACTGAAACATTTGCTCAAGAGTGCAGCCATTCAAAGCAACTGAAGCACTATCTACCTGACCAATTTTCATCACTTTAGTTCTACTTCTGTTTATCACCAAACCTACTCTATTATCATTCTCATGAACAGTCCTAATGAAAGAATTCATCTCATAAACATCATTAGCCAATAGGACCAAATCATCTGCCAATCATAATCTAAATAAAACCAAATCATAATCTAAATCACAAAATTTGAAAATCTGCTGACAATTGCTGGAGACAATCGCTGGAAGATGTACCATCTCTCACACACAATTTAGTGTTATTATAAAGAGCTCTCATTACACTAAATAACTTATCAGGTATTCCATATCATCTAACAATCAGCCACAAATCATGTTGATCAACAGAGTCAAAAGCCTTTTTGAAATCTATGAAGCTAGCAATCTCAGGTCTCTGAAACTCTAATCATTTCTGAATCTGCGTAAGTGAAAATATTTGATCAATACATCCCCTACCACTTCTGAATCCACACTGATCATCATGCAGTTGTCCATGAACCAAAATTCTTAATTCTATTAAGTATAATCATGCAAAGAACTTTACCTGGAACAGAAAGTTAAATTATTCCGCTATAATTATCACAAGAACCGCAATCATCCTTTTTAAAAACCGGGGACAACAATAGGTCTAGTAAAATTCTTATGAACAATATTTTAATCAAACAAAAAAACTCATAATTTCAGTTGGACATGTGACATCCACAAATTATGACGATCAACAGAGTCGAAAGCCTTTTTGAAATCAACAAAGCTAGCAACCAAAGGTTTCTGAAACTCTAAACATTTCTCAAGAATCTGCCTAAGTGAAAATATCTGATCTACACATCCCCTACCACTTCTGAATCCACATTGCTCATCACGCAATTGCCTGTCAACCAGATTCTTAATTCTATTAAGCACAATCTTGGAAAGAACTTTACCTGGAACAGAGAGTAGGCTGATACCCCTATAGTTATCACAAGAACTGCGATCCTTTTTTTGAAAATAGGGATAATAATAGCTCTGGTAAAATCTTAAAGAACCATGCATTTATCATAAAAGTTATTCAAAATTTCAGTCATCCAAGTGGTAACCGAAACATTCCCAGCTCTGAGCATTTCTGTAGTAATTTCATCAACCACTGGGATTTATGAAGTTTCAGTTAAGAGATAGCCAAAATAACTTCAGATTGTGTTATAGGGCCAACATTAAAGCTGCCAATGCATTTATCATTGCAAACAATGGGAGTAGAACTAACCACATTGTTTAGAACATCACTGAAATGCTCAGCCCACCTAGCCATGACAGAATCCTCACCTTCTATAACCTTACCTTGTTTCTCCTTCGATCCCTGTATACCTGTTCGTTTTCTACCACATAAAACATTAACTATCTGGTACAGCTCTCTGCGGTTGTGCTGCCTAACTGCCTCCTCAGCTTTGTCAGCCAAACCATCAAGCCAAAGATTCTTATCACTAGCTAACTGATCTTTTACACGTTTATTAAGCTCTCTGTAATCCTTTCTATTAGGACTAGTAGGCTACTGATTAAGGACATTCCTCCAGTTCCTTCTTTCTGAAATAAGCTCAAGTGCCTTATCACTTAAATAATTCTGTCTCCTCTGCTCCTTTTTTCCTAAAAGAGTACTGTTAGTTTCCAAAAAAGCCTGTTTAAAATGGCCCCATTCTTCCTCAACTTCAGTATTAAGCAAACCATGACTGTCATAATGACTAAGTAACCTATCATGGTAAGCTTTAGCTATAACTGGGTCTTTCAGAGCTTCGGTATTAAAGGTAAATTTTTTAACCCTAGTACAACACTCTTTAAGTTTAAGTTGCAAGACACTTTTAACAAGGTAATGGTCAAATCCAATTTCAGCTCCCCTATATGCCCTGGTATTCCTAACAGAACTAGCCCATTTGCTGTTAATTAATATATAATCAATCATATTCTTATGCAGCCCATCTGGTGAAACCCTTGTGTATTTATGTATGTCACGGTGTTTGTAATATGTGTTAGTTATTCTGAAACCATTGAGTTTACTTACCTGTAGGAGACATTGCCCATTTCCATTGGAGTTATCAATACCAAAATGGCTTATCACCTCTCCCCAAATGTCAGAGTCGGTACCAACTTTGGCATTGAAGTCACCTAGAACAAGCGTAATACTCCTTTCTTTACAGAATTTAAAATATCCTGAAGTTGTCCCTAAAACCCATCCTTTTCATCCTCAACAGCATCCTCAGTGGGGGCATAACTGCAGATAATATTCTAGTCTTTAATGCTTGTCTGAAATTTTGCCATAAGGAACTAAATTGTGTGAAATTTTGCCGTAACTCCTAGAAGAGCATCACCCCCTGCTGAGAAGTTCAGCCACGCCTTTCATGATGCTTATTATCTTCCCTCCCTGAAAAGAGAAATTTAAGATTGTTTTTAAGAATCTGACCTTTATCTGTCCAACTGATCTCTTGTAAGCCCAGAGTATCTAAATTATAACACTTGAATTCTTGTCTGAGGAAATCAAGAGAATAAAGTTCTGCGCAGAGTCCTCACATTTCAACTACCTATGGAGAGAAAATGGTTACTGGGATTTTTAAAGAAACTGTGTTTATTAAGAGAGCGAATGCCAACAATATCAAACAGCCCCCTAATTGCGGGCATCACCTTCCCCCACCACTGAAGGCTGAAGCCATCTATACTGGAAGACTTCATCCGATATAGAATTTGACGATTCGAGTAGAAGCAAAGATTTCAGGTGCCTGTGATGACTCTCGCTCAGGATTATATACCAGTGATAAAACATATCCTGTGAATCTATTCATTTGGGGCTGTCAACCCACAAACAAACAAAAAACACAACAGTAGATTTTCCCTCTACAGAAGCCCAGCATTATAACAAATGCAGGATCCATAATCAAGTTCAGAGCCTTATATCAGTCCAGTAGGTTTATATGGTCAGGACCAAAACCTTGTATGGTTGGCCACTCTTCAGCAGTGTAGGAAAACAAAAAAGAAAAGTAGCCATAGTTGTCCAGATCAGTAGACCACACTAATAGGGCAGCCCTCCGCTTTCGTTCACTTCCACAAGAGAATATCTCTTTTCAAAGGTGGAACTAAAGGGACCTAAAACTGCTGCCCAAAGATTAGAATCAGTACCAAGTCTAGAATGAAAATGACCTACCACAAGAGCAATACCTCTTTTCTTCACAGAACTCAAAATATCTTGAAATGGGCTGTAAAACATATCCTTCTCATTCTCATTAGAGGCCTCTCTGGGGCATAACAGATGACACTCAAGTTTTTAATTTTTGTTAAAAATTTTGCTGTAAGAAATCTTTCATTGATGCAGTCATATCCTAGATGAGCATCACTGGCGTGTCTGCTGAGAAGCAAACTTACACCTGGGAGATTCTTTCCATCCTCCCTGCCTGAAAACGGAAATTTAAAGTTATTTTTGAGTATCTCACCTTTACCTGTCCATCTGCTCTCTTGCAATCATAGAATATCTAGGTTATAATGCTGGAATTCCTGCATGAGGACATCAAGAAAATAACGTCCTCACATTCCACAAACTTGCAGAGAGAAAATGATTACTAGGATTTTTACACAAACTAGGTTTATTGAGAGAGATAGAGCCAACAATATCAAACAGCCCCCTGACCGCAGGCATGGGGCAAAAACCTGTTCCTCCTCCACTAAAGGCTGAAGTCACCAATGCCTGTAGGAACTTGAGGTACCACATTTTCAACTGGTCCTTTTCAAGAGCCATATACGCCTGAGACAAGTTAGTTCAGTTTAGGATTGACGATGCCGAACTAGCTAAGTGAGGGTTCAGGTACTGCGGTGGCCTCTGAGCAGGATCATCCACCATCTGATATAAGGTATCCCATGCCTCTGTTCACTTCGTGCTGGCAACCTGCAAACAAATAGAAAACGTAGCAGCAGATTTTCCTTCAATAGAGCAAGTCCAGGATCCTTCACCAAAGCATTTCCTTCACTTCAATGATTTTCTTTCACCAATGCAGCAAGTCCAGGATCCATAATCAACCTCAAATCCATAAACCAGTCCAGTCTAGTGGGTGCAAACGATCAGCACCAGGCTCTGTGAAGTTGACCACTCCTCAGTTGCGACTAGAGACTGCAAATGGCAGATTGCCAGCCTGGCTTGCAATCTGCCACTAGTTAATTGGATTACTAAACAGTTTTCATCCTCTTTGTTTTAATTTTGTTCATTGTATATATTTTGCTTATTCTTGTGTCTGATTACTTATTTCATTTCTAGGTATATGGAGCCAAGTGCTTGGAACATAAGAAGCTTGCAATATAGATACGATGGAAATTAACACTGACAGAAAGCAGAATATTAGAGAAGTTGAAAAAAATTCGTTTAAATATTTGGTTCAAACTAATCTACTGTTCGAAATTCTGTACTTTGAAAAGAATAAATTCTAAGTGTTTTCACATTTATATTTTCCTCACACAGAAATATATATGCCTCATTATTCATTAAAATGGAACATATTTTGGCAAATTGACAAACTATGCGTCATGTTTTCAATATTAAAAGATGTTTCGTGTGCGTAAAATACAGTGAATAATGACACTGAATAAAGTAGAATCATAAACTGTTTTACTTGGAACAAAAAAAATTCTTATTTGTCATAAAGGACTAACAAGAACACAAAGAAATGCTTTATATTTTGGAGAAAGTACAAAAAGTGAAATCAGAGTTGGAACTATTAGTGTGAGCAGAACTAACTCTCTTGTGTATAGGAAGTTTTTCCAGAAACCAAGATATAAAGAACACTTATGATTTAACATGCAGAAATTTTAGAGATGACATATTATGTAATGGAGAATATTGATTGAACAGCACCTGTATTCTAATACATAGGAAAGACATATATTGGTGAAATATGGAAAGAAAATTTCAAAAGCAAGCTTCTGCTCTAATATCAGTATTTTACAAACACAATACATAAGACAACCAAATCTTCAACGTCTTCAATGATAATTTTCATGCACAGGAGAAGTAGAAAAAAAATTGGGTATAGAAAGCTTTTTTTAAAATCTTTTATTTTGCACACAATAAGGTTTTGAAATAAAAAAGTTTTGAAAGAAAGCCCGTGATATTTTTATCCTACAAAATACAGTCCACATATATGTGAAAAATGCAAAAATTCATTTAAAACAAAGCAGAATCTTGAATACCATTTTTAATTTCACAAAAGAAAAAAACTGTCTGTGGTATGTATAATAAGTTAATGAACAAAGCTCATTTATGGTCTATTATCTCTCACACAGAGGAGAGATGACACATCTCCATTAAATATGTAGCGAAGAATTTACACAAGTAGCTCATCTAAATAATCATTACTTCGCACATTTGAGAGAGAAGCTACATCAGTGTGAAATATATAACTTGGAATTTGCTGATAAATGGCATCTTAAGGTTCATAAAGTGATATGCAAAAATGGAAAACCACATATTTTAATGTGTAAAAATAGATTTTCAAGTAAAGGATCGTTGAAATTTCATTACCAAATAGACACAGAACTGAAGCCACATATACCTGAAATATATAAGAAATTTCATATGCAGATTTAAGGACCACTGTCTTACTATCCCAGGAAAAATGAGCACATTTTAAAAGTAAGTAAACAGGAATCATCAGAGAAATCTCACTCTAGGTGTTATTTTCTTAAACACAGAAAAAAAAATTATATGTATGTGAAATAGGAAATAAGAAATTTGCATTGAAATCTTCCATTAGGGAGCATTTTCTAACACACAGAGGGAAAATCGCATGTATGTGAAGTATGTAATAAGGAATTTACGCTGAAGTCTACTCTCAGGAACCATTATCTGACAAAAACGGAAAAAACTGCATATATGTGAAGTATGTAATAAGAAATTTGGACAGATATCTTAGAAAGCATTTTCTGACACACACATGTGAGAAACCGCATGCATGTGAAACATGTAATAAGAAATGTCGACAGATGTCTCAACTTATGAGGCATGTTCTGACACACGGGAAAACAGCATGTAAGTGAAATATGTAATAAGAAATTTCGACATGTCTCATGTTAGGGAGCATGTTCTGACACACACAGGTGAAATACCACATGTATGTGAAATATGTAATAAGAAATTTGGACAGATGTCTCATCTTAGGAGGCATGTTCTGACACACACAGGTGAAAAACCACATGTATGTGAAATATGTAATAAGAAATTTGGACAGATGTCTCATCTTAGGAGGCATGTTCTGACACACACAGGGGAAAAACCATATGTATGTGAAATACATAATAAGAAATTTGCAAAGATGTCTAATCTTAGGGATCATTTTCTGACACACACAGGAGAAAAACCACATATATGTGAAATATGTAATAAGAAATTTGGACAGATGTCTCATCTTAGGAGGCATGTTCTGACACACACAGGTGAAAAACCACATGTATGTGAAATATGTAATAAGAAATTTGGACAGATGTCTGATCTTATGAGGCATGTTCTGACACACACAGGGGAAAAACAACATATATGTGAAATATGTAATAAGAAATTTGTACACATATCTAATCTAAGAAAGCATTTTCTGACACACACAGAGGAAAAACCACATGTATGTGAAATATGTGATAAGAAATTTGCACTGAAATCCTCCTTTGGGAAGCATATTCTGACCCACACAAGGGAAAAACCACATTTATGTGAAATATGTACTAAGAAATTTGCAAGCATGTCTGATCTTAGGAAGCATTTTCTGACACACACAGGGGAAAAACCACATGTATGTGAAATATGTAATAAGAAATTTGCGCTGAAATCTTCCCTTGGGAAGCATATTCTGACACACACAAGGGAAAAACCACATGTATGTGAAATATGTAATAAGAAATTTGCACAGAAATCTAATCTTAAGGTTCATTGTCTGACCCATACAGGGGAAAAACCACATGTATGTGTAATATGTAATAAGAAATTTGGACGGATGTGTCAACTTAGGAACCATGCTCTGACACACACAGGGGAAAAACCACATGTATGTGAAATATGTAATAAGAAATTTGCACACATATCTAATCTAAGAAAGCATTTTCTGACACACACAGGGGAAAAACCACATGTGTGAAATATGTAATAAGAAATTTTGACACATGTCTCAACTTAGGAGGCATGTTGTGACACACAGAGGTGAAAAACAGCATGTATTTAAATAAGAAATTTGGGCAGATGTTTTATGTTAGGAGGTATGTTCTGAGACACACAGAGGAAAAACCACATGCATGTGAAATATGTAATAAATTTGCACAGATATCTTCTCTTAGGTAGCATTTTCTGACACCCACAGGGCAAAAACACATGTATGTGAAGTATGTAATGAGGACTTTGCACTGAAGTCTACCCTTAAATAGCATGTTCTGACACATGCAGGGGAAAAACAGCATGTATGTGAATTTGTAATAAGAAGTTTCGACATGTTTAATCTCGGGGAGCATTTTCTGACACACACAGGAGAAAAACCACGTTTATGTGAAATATGTAATAAGAAATTTTCACTGAAATCTGCCCTTAGGATGCATGTTCTGACACAGACAGTGGGTTGTTGGGTTGGGTTGTTTTACCTCTGAGCGGCACTTTTTTGCACACCATGGGCTAAATGGCCAGGTCACATGGACCCTGAAGGCTCAGAGAAGGTTGGGGGAGGGGACCCACTGGAACAGCTGTTGGGAGACAGATGGTAGACTCCCGTCAAGGCCATACAGCGTGTTCTTTAATGTGAACAGGGTATGGCTCTCCAGCACACGGGGCCACGGCTTAACGTCCCATCCGACGGACGGCGGCCTTTCCAAGCCCATCGGTGTCCCCTACTGACCGTGGGCAGGGTGGGGAATTTTGCGGAGATAAATCTCAACGCTGACCCAGTTGGGACTCGAACCTGGGAACTACAGATTACGAGCCTGGCGCGCTACCGACTGAGCCACCCCCACCCCAGACAGTGGGAAAACCATGTATGTCAAGTATGTAATAGAAAATTTGCACTGAAATCTAATTTTAATTTTCATTGTCTGACCCACACAGGGGAAAAAACCACATATATGTGATATACTTAATAAGAAATTTGCACAGAGAGCTACCCTGCAAGACCATTTATTTATATTCACTGGGTAAAAGCCACATGTATGTGATATACGTAATAACAAATTTACATGCAAATATCGACTTAAGAACCATTTTCTAACAGAGGGGAAAACCTATATGTATGTGATATACATAATAAAAAATTTGCACGCAATTATCAACTTCAGAAGCATTTTCTAACACACAGCGTAAAACCCATATGTATGTGATATATGTAATAAGAAATTTGCATGGAAATTTCAACTTCAGAACAATTTTCTTATACACAAAAGGAAAACCCATATGTGAAATATGACTAAATGAATTTGTAAGTACGTCTAACCTTAGAAGGTGTTATTTGATGAACAGAGGGGAAAACCCACATATATGTGAAATTTTCAATAAGAAATTTCCATTGAATATAACCTTAACCACCATTTCCTTACACACATGTGAAATATTTTACAAGCAATTTGCATGCAAAGCTGCATTTCTGGACCATTTTCTTACACACACAGTGGAAAGGTCACATGTATGTGATGTATGTAATAAAAAATTTATCTCTATATCTAAACTTAGGAATCATATTCTGTCACATACAATGCACGAATTGAAATATTTTTAACAAGAAACTTGCACACATATCTACACTTTGGAACCATTATCTGACACAGAGGAAAAGCTGCATGTATATGAAATATGTAATAGGAAATCATTGAAATCTGCAGTTAAGAATTATTTTCTAATACACAGTTGGAAAATTGAATGTATGTGAAATATGTACAAAAAAATTGTCAATACAATATATCTAAATTTAGAATTAATTTTTTTCCACACATGGGAAAAACTGGATGTATATGTAATATGTAATACGAAATTAGCACTGATGTCTATACCTAGCAATCATTTTCTGACACACTGGAGAACATGAATAAATACATATATTCTAGGGAATCATTGTCTCATACAGACAGGGGAAGATCGTATGTGTGTAAAATATGCAATGAGAAAAATTTTCAGAGGAATACACAATAAAGAGTCATATTCTGACACATAGAAGGGGAAAAAAACACATATATATATATATGTGAAATATTCAAAAAGAAATTTGGAAATGAAGCATCAGAAGCGTTTTCATATCATGTAAAGGAAAAACACTGTCAAAAATTCAAACAAAAATGCAATCAAAGCTGAGCAAAAATCCATTATCTGATATGAAAGATTAGTGATATAACTATGACCTCTATATAATATGGGGAGAAAAAAAATAAAAATAGTGGTCTGGTATGTGTGAAATATGCAGCGAAGCTAAAAACAAACAGGTACCTGTAATATCGTTTTCAACCAGGCAGAAAGGAAATGGCACATTGTGATGGCATACATATATAAAGAAATATTCGCACAAAAGTCATAACTAAAGTGTTATTCATTATCATGCATTAAACTACATATCTGTAGAATGTCCAACTAAATATTTCCAGAAATGTAATTGTTGAAAGTTATCTTTTGAGGAACATAAATGTAAAGTTATTCCAGGTTTAAAATGTGTAGCAAATGTTTGAGTGAGACAAAGTGCTTTATTAAAAATTTGTGTCATGGAAGACGCATGAATTTCCTGGGAAATATGTACGAAAACATTTACAGAGAGCCTTCTGGATTCATTTTGTGACAAACATGAAAGAAAATCTACATAGGTGGAAGATACAATAGGAGTAAGTTCCACTGAAAATCCAAGTAAGATTTTCAGTTTGGTGTAAAAGTAAATGGTAGCTAGGTGGTCACTGGAAGGAGAGCTATGCACCAATCCCCTGTGATGATGCATAGAACCGGCCAGGCCTAGCACCTAATGTCCGACCCCGCCTTCTCGTGGTGGAGACCGTTAGTACCTTTCAAAAGAGATGCTCTCTTGTGGAAGTGAACGGAAGGGGAGGGCTGCCAGATTAGTTTGGCCTACTGATCTGGACAACTATAGCTACTTTTCTTTTTTTTCTACCCTGCTGAGGAGTGGTCAACCACACAGGGTCCTGGTGCTGACCATATAAACCCACTGGACTGGACAGATATATGGCTCTGAGCTTGATTAGGATCCTGATTTTGCTGCACTGGTGGGCTTCTGTGGAGGGAAAATCTTCCGCTGTGTTTTCTGTTTGTTTGTGGGTTGACAGCCCCAAGTGAATAGATTTACAGGATATGTTTATTAGCTGGTGGATAATCCTGAGCAGAGGTCATCGCAGGCACCTGAACACATTGCTTCTACTGGCATCGTCAAATTCTACATTGGAGGAAGTCTTCCAGTGTAGATGGCTTCAGCCTTTAGTGGTAGGGGAACGGGTCTTTGCCCCATGTTTGTGATTAGGGGGCTTTTTGATATTATCGGCATTCCCTCTCTCAATAAGCATAGTTTCTTTAAACATCACCCTAACCATTTTCTCTCCATAGGTAGTTGGAATGTGAGGACTCTGCACAGAGCTTTTTCTCTTCATGTCCTCACACAGGAATTCCACCATTATAATTTAGATATTCCCGGCTTGCAAGAGACCAGATGGACAGCTAAAGGTCAGATTCTTAAAAATAATCTTAAATTTCTCTTGTCAGGGAGGGATGACAATAAGCATCACCAAAGCGTAGGTCTGCTTCTCAGTAGACACGCTAGTGATGCTCTTCTAGGATATGAGTACATTAATGAAAGGTTTCTTACAGCAAAATTTCAGACAAGCGTTAAAGACTTGTATGTTATCTGCTGTTATACCCCCACTTAGGATGTCGATGAGGATGAGAAGGATAGGTTTTATGAACAACTTCAGGATATTTTGAATTCTGTCAAGAAAGGAGATATTACCCTTGTTCTTAGTGACTTCAATGCCAAAGTTGGTACTGACTCTGACCTTTGGGCAGGAGTAATAGGCCCTTTTGGTATTGGTAGCAGCAATGGCAATGGGCAACGCCTCCTACAGGTAAGTAAACTCAATGGATTCAGAATAACAAACACTTACAAACACCGCAACATACATAAGTACACATGGGTTTCACCCGATGGGCTGCATAAGAATATGATTGATTATATATTAATTAACAGCAAATCGTCTAGTTCTGTTAGGAATACCAGGTCATATAGGGGAGCTGAAAATGGATCTGACCATTATCTTGCTAAAAGTGTCTTGGAACTTGTACTTAAAAAGTGTTGTGCTAAAGTTAAAAAATTTACCTTTAATACTGAAGCTCTGAAAGACCAAGTTATAGCTAAAGTTTATCATGATAGATTACTTGGTCATTATGACAGTCATGGTTTGCTTAAAGTTGAGGAAGAATGGGATCATTTTAAACAGGTTTTTTTGGAAACCAACAGTACTCATTTAGGAAAAAAGGAGCAGAGGAGACAGAATTATTTGAGTGATAAGGCACTTGAGCTTATTTCAGAAAGAAGGAACTGCAGCAATGTCCTTAATCAATACCCTACTAGTCCTAATAGAAAGCATTACAGAGAACTTAATAAACGTGTAAAATATCAGTTAGCTGCTGATAAGAATCTTTGGCTTGATGGCTTGCTGACAAAGCTGAGGAAGCAGTTAGACAGCACAACAGCAGAGAGCTGTACCAGATAGTTAATGTTTTGTGTGGAAGAAAAGGGACAGGTATACAGGGATTGAAGGATAAACAAGGTAAGGTTATAGAAGGTGAGGATTCTGTCATGGCTAGGTGGCCTGAGCATTTCAGTGATATTCTAAACAATGCGGTTAGTTCTATTTCCATTGTTTGATGATAGATGCATTGGTGGCTTTAATGTTGGCCCTATATCACAATCTGAAGTTATTTTGGCTGTTTCTGAAGTTAAACTTCATAAATCCCCAGGGGTAGATGAAATTACTACGGAAATGCTTTGAGCTGGGAATGTTTCGATTACCACTTGGATGACTGAAATTCTGAATATCTTTTATGATAAAGGCATGGTTCCTAAGAATTTTACCAGAGCTATTGTTATCCCTATTTTCAAAAAAGGTGATCGCAGTTCTTGTGATAACTACAGGGGTATCAGCCTACTCTCTGTTCCAGGTAAAGTTCTTTCATGATTGTGCTTAATAGAATTAAGAATCTGGTTGACAGTCAATTGCGTGATGAGCAATGTGGATTCAGAAGTGGTAGGGGATGTGTGGATCAGATATTTTCACTTAGGCAGATTCTTGAGAAATGTTTAGAGTTTCAGAAACCTTTGGTTGCTAGCTTTGTTGATTTCAAAAAGGCTTTCGACTCTGTTGATCGTCATAATTTGTGGTTGATTGTGATATCATATGGTATACCCGACAAGTTAGTTAATATTATGAAAGCTCTCTATAATAACACTGAGTCGTGTGTGAGAGTTGGTAAGGCTTGTAGCAATTGGTTTAGCATTACTTCTGGTGTTCGACAAGGGTGCATTTTGTCTCCTTTCCTCTTTAGCTTGGTTTTTGATTATGTTATGCGAAATTCACTTCAAGGGAAAGATTTTGGCCTTAAATGGGCTGGAGATACGAAAATTTCTGATTTAGATGATGCTGATGATTTAGCCCTTTTGGCAAATGATGCTGATGAGATGAACTCTTTCATTCGAGCTGTTGATGAAACTGGTAGTAGAGTAGGTTTGTTTATAAACAGAGAGAAAACTAAAGTGATGAAAATTGGTCAGGCAGGCTGTGATTCAGTTAATCTGAATGGTTGCAGTCTTGAGCAGGTGTCACAGTTTAATTATCTTGGGAGCTATGTAACAGATAATGGTGATGTGTGGCATGAGATCAACAGATGAATAGGGATTGCTGCCGGGACTTTTAAGAATCTATGGAGATTGTGGAGAAATAGGCATATATACCTAAAGACTAAAATTAGACTGTATAATAGTTTGGTTCTTTCTAGGGTTAGTTATGGTAGTGAAACTTGGACACTTTTTAAACAAGATAACAGGAAACTAGATGCTTTTGATTCCAGATGCTTACGCAGTATCTTGGGCATTAGATGGTTCAACTTTGTAACTAATGATGAGGTTAGGCAAAGGAGTTTGCAACCTCCTTTAAGCAGCATATTGTGCAGAGAGAGAATCTGTTGGTTTGGCCATGTTGCCCGTATGAATAATTATAGATTGGCGAATAGGGTTATGAACAGTGTGCCTAAATGCTTCAGAAAGAAAGGGAGACCTAGGATGCGGTGGACAATGTCAAACAGGACCTTTTTAGAATTGGTGTGCAGTGGCCATATGCAGTAGATGTAGCTCAAGATAGACTTGCTTGGAAAACTAAATTGCACGGTCTGGTTAGACCTCCGTTGCCCATGGCTGCTTGAGGATGATGATGATGATGTAAAAGTAGAGCCTCATATCTCTGAAATGTGTAGCCAAGAAATTGCAGCATTAAATTAATTTTATTTTTCAATAGTTAGCACACAAAAGGTAGATTTCTGTAAGCTATTTATCATGGAATTTATCCAGAAAAATTGTTAGGAATTATGTGATACTTTAAGAGTCTGAAATTTTTAAGAAAAACTTTCCGGAACAAAATATATTTTCAATTGAATGTGAAAAAAATGCCATGCATTTCAAAATATGCACAAAAAACTTTTACACATATTTCCTCTCAGTTTACATTATTTAATACACTCGTAATAGGGCCCATATATCTACTAAATATGTTGCAAATGCCTGGGCTGAAATACTACATTTCTTACATAAAAAAGTAAACTGACATATGTAAAATACACGGTATATATATATAGCTGTATCTTTCTTGCTACTTTCAGTCACATAGAAAGAGAAGCCAGATATCAGTGAAATACGTGAGAAGAAATTTTCACTGAAAGCTCATTTAGATATCCATTTTCGGAAGCCTCAAAAGCCACAAGTATGAAAAATATTAACAATTAAATTTGGAAAAAAAACGTTCCTCTGAAAGAATTTTCTGGCACACAGAAAAACTACCTTAATATAAAATATCTAACGAAATTTGAATGAAAACTTACTTTCAGGAGGCATTTTTTTTCTCTGAAAGAAGTTACATGTCTGTGAAATATGGAAAGAGAGGTTAAAGACAGTGCCTGGGTTTGAATATCAATAAGGAAATGACAAACGAAGCAGCCTGATATATAATCAAAGACCACAGAATGTTAATTGCCATTTTTACTGCAGGAAAAGAGACGCCATATTTCTGTGAATTAGGTAAATAATTTCCATTAACATTTATTCTCAGGGGGGCATTTTCTGCCAAGAGATTAAAGATAGGTGTCTCTGAAATAGTTGACAAGGAATTTGCATAAATGTTCACCATAACAATCAGTACCTTATACAGAAGAAAGATGAAGCCACATGAAAGTGAAATATTTGAAAAACTAAATCTGCATTCTTTCTTCAGTGAAACGTGTGCTTTAATAAGATGTATCAAGCACAGAAGACAAGCCATATGTTTGAAATATGTAACAAAAGATTATCAAAACAGAGCAGACTTAATTCTTAGTGTCTGATGAAACAGAAGCATCCTTTGTGGGAAATGAATGACTCTCCATGAAATATGTAAATTGTAGTAGATTGCGTATTGAAATTTACCTGTCAATGATGAGAAAAATCGACTTTTCTGATTGAGATTTCCGATGTTGGCTTTCAGTTTAGCAATGATGCCAAAAAATTTTGTCTATTTTAAATGCAATAATTTCAGAAATATAAATAAATGATTGACTGACAATCTCCTTATTTTTATAACGCAGCTGTACCATATAAATGTATTCCAAAACATTTTTTCAGTTTATAATTTTCATCAATTTCTTGAAAGGTATTTGGAAACTTGCATGAACAACTTTGGGAGTAAGACTTCTACAGAAAAAGTGACACCAGAATTTATTTCAAAATTTAATCATTTAAATTTAACGAGAAATGAAACAAAAAATAAAATCCCAATGAAGTTTTGATTTCTAAAAATTATTGAAAGAAATAATAATAGTGTAGCATTGACAGGAAACACTCCAAATGAATGTTGTCTGTAATTTAAAAAGCACCAGTTTTCATCCATTGTTAAGGATATTTGAAGAAACTTTTATATTATTTTAGAATTACGTTATTTTAGCTAACTGTTTTCTGTGTTCACTTTTCTGGAAAATTTTGCCTAAGAGCAATTCTGATATGTAGTGTTTAAGCTTTGAAAAATCTTTAAATATCAATTGTGAACTGACGATTATACCTCATATAAATGTAAAGCAAAAATCGATGATTTGTGAATTTTTTATCTATAACCGTAAGAAAAAATAAAGTACTGAACAAAATCTAAGTCTCCATTTTCATCATTATTCTTAGTATTTAAATAGTTACCTAAAAAAGAGATACATTCTCAAGCGGCTGCTTGCCACAGAGATCTGATAGGAGCCTGTCAATTTACATATTCGTATCAGAAAAAAAAACCATTATTAGGTTAGTGGTCATATTATTCCGATACGATTTTGTATATACCATAATATAAGGTCTGTGAGAGTGGCAGAATCTCACCAGAAAAGACAAGCATCCAGCGCTTTAAACCCAGGTCCCTTAGAACAGTAGCCAAGCGCCTTTCAATAATTTACAATAGCTCCAGTGCTAATCGCGATATTCTATCACAAATAAATTGAAACTTGAATAGCATATTTTAATCATTATCAAAGATTTATTGTACCATTTGAGTAAAATAAGTAAACTTTTTATAACCCCTAGTAAAGAACTGATTATTAACGATTTTTGTTAAATTTTTCTACAACACACTGCTATTGTTATATTGTAGTATATCCAAAAAATTTAAAACATGAGAATGAATAAGTAATACATGTAAGAATTTCCGTCACCTTGCAGTCCCATGGCAGAGTGGTTGGCGCGCTTGGTTACTGATCTAAGATGCCTGGGTAAGGCATGAATGTACGTGTTGTTTTTCTGCTGAAGTCCTGCCATCCTTGCAGATCTACTTTGGCATATAAACTGAGAGGATCCTGTCAGATAGATCTCTGTGGCAAGCAACTGCTTGAGGAAGTTTCTATTTTTTGATAAAGACATCGTTCCTGAGGATTTTACTAGAGCAATTATTAATTTTTTTGTAAATTACGATTCTTGTGATAACTAGGGGTATCGTCCTGCTTTTTGTTCGAAGTTGTTTGCATGATTGTGCTTAATAGAAATAATCTGACTGAGTGACAACTGCGTGATCAGTGGATTCAAAAGTGGTAGATGTGTAGATCTAATTTTTTTCACTTAGATTCTTGAGAAATATTTTAGGGTTTGAGAAACCTGTGGTTACTAGCGTTTCATATTTCAAAAATGCTTTTGAGTCTGGTGATTGTCATGATTTGTGATTAATGGTGAGAACGTATTCCATAACAGATAAGTGATTACTATAGTGAAAGTTATGCGAAATCATTGAGTGATGTTTGAGATTTGCTGACACTTTTCACTACAAAAAATCATTCGTATATCCCTAAATGGTCCCCTCCAAGATTAAGACATGCCGCCCTTTTCTGGTTCAAGAACGCAAGGAGTTTTTCTGGGTTATACTATGTTTAGGGTGCTTGGTTACTGATTAAAGTGACTTAGGTTTGGCTCCAAGTTAAGACATGAATGTTTGTGTCGTCTTTCTTTTGAGTGCTGGCATTCCTCATAGAGTTTATTGCTTATTAAAAGATTCCCATCAAACCTTTCTTTGCAAGCATCTGCTTGAAAGGAATTTCATTATTTCTCTAATAACAGAGTTTCCAAGCCATACTAGAGAACTCTCCTTTTCCCCAAATGAGTGGAACGGGGATTCCTCAGTGATTAGTGCACCAGACTTGTAGTCTGCAGTTCACATGTTGGAGTGCCAGCTGGGTCAACATTGAGATTTGTCTCTGCAAAACTCCCCACCCTGCCCACAGTCAGTAGGGGACACCAATGGGTTTGGAAATGTAGCCATCCGTCGAATGGAACATTGAGCCTTGGCACTGTGTGCAGGAAAGCCATATCCTCTGCACATTAAGAACACGTTGAACTACTTTACACGTTGTTTTACTGGGAGGTTACCATCTGTCGCCTAAGAGCTGTTACAATGGGCCCTCTCCCCAAACCTCTGAGCCTTCAGGTTCCTTGTTACCTGGCAATTTAGACCAAGGTGTGCAAAAAAGTGCCTCTCATAAGTAAAACAACCCAACCCAATTGGGCCAGTGATGAGATTTATCTCTCCAAATCTTCCCACCGTACCCTTGGTCAGTAGGGAGACACCGATGGGCTTGGAATAACTGCCGTCCATTGGATGGGACCTTCAATCGTGGCACCATGTGTGGCAGAACCATACACTGTGCACGTTAAAGAACAGGCTGGATGGCCTTGAGCGGAGCCTGCCATCTCTCTTCTAACAGCTGTCTAGTGGCTCCCCTCCCCCAGCCTGCCATCTCTCTTCTAACAGCTGTCCAGTGGCTCCCCTCCCCCAGCCTTCTCTGAGCCTTCAAGGTCCTTGTGACATGGCCATTTAGCCCATTGTGTGGAAAAAAAGTGGAGATCAGAGGTAAAACAATCCAATGTTAAAGGACAGGCTGGATGGTCTTGAGCGGAGCCTGCCATCTCTCTTCTAACAGATGCCCAGTGGCTCCCCTCCCCCAGCCTGCCATCTCTCTTTTAACAGCTGTCCAGTGGCTCCCCTCCCCCAGCCTGCCATCTCTCTTCTAACAGCTGTCCAGTGCCTCCGCTCCCCCAGCCTGCCATCTCTCTTCTAACAGCTGTCCAGTGGCTCCCCCAGCCTGCCATCTCTCTTTTAACAGCTGTCCAGTGGCTCCCCTCACCCAGCCTGCCATCTCTCTTCTAACAGCTGTCCAGTGGCTCCCCTCCCCCAGCCTGCCATCTCTCTTCTAACAGCTGTCCAGTGGCTCCCCTTTCCCAGCCTGCCATCTCTCTTCTAACGGCTGTCCAGTGGCTCCCCTTTCCCAGCCTGCCATCTCTCTTCTAACAGTTGTCCAGTGGCTCCTCTCCCCCAGCCTGCCATCTCTCCTAACAGCTGTCCAATGGCTCCCCTTTCCTAGCCTGCCATCTCTCTTCTAACAGCTGTCCAGTGGCTCCCCTCCCCCAGCCTGCCATCTCTTCTAACAGCTGTCCAGTGGCTCCCCTCCCCCAGCCTGCCATCTCTCTTCTAACAGCTGTCCAGTGGCTCCCCTCCCCCAACCTGCCATCTATCTTCTAACAGCTGTCCAGTGGCTCCCCTCCCCCAACCTGCCATCTATCTTCTAACAGCTGTCCAGTGGCTCCCCTCCCCCAGCCTGCCATTTCTCTTCTAACAGCTGTCCAGTGGCTCCCCTCCCCCAGCCTGCCATCTCTCTTCTAACGGCTGTCCAGTGGCTCCCCTCCCCCAGCCTGCCATCTCTCTTCTAACAGCTGTCCAGTGGCTCCCCTTTCCCAGCCTGCCATCTCTCTTCTAACGGCTGTCCAGTGGCTTCCATCCCCCAGCCTGCCATCTCTCTTCTAACAGCTGTCCAGTGGCTCCCCTTTCCCAGCCTGCCATCTCTCTTCTAACAGTTGTCCAGTGGCTCGTCTCCCCCAGCCTGCCATCTCTCTTCCAACAGCTGTCCAGTGGCTCCCCTCCCCCAGCCTGCCATCTCTCTTCTAACAGCTGTCTAGTGGCTCCCCTCCCCCAGCCTGCCATATCTCCTAACAGCTGTCCAGTGGCTCCCCTTTCCTAGCCTGCCATCTCTCTTCTAACGGCTGTCCAGTGGCCCCCCTCCCCCAGCCTGCCATCTCTCTTCTAGGAGATGTCCAGTGGCTCCCCTCCCCCAGCCTACCATCTCTCTTCTAGGAGATGTCCAGTGGCTCCCCTTTCCCAGCCTGCCATCTCTCTTCTAACAGCTGTCCAGTGGCTCCCCTCCCCCAGCCTGCCATCTCTCTTCTAATAGCTGTCCAGTGGCTCCCCTCCCCCAGCCTGCCATCTCTCTTCTAACATCTGTCCAGTGTCTCCCCTCCCCCAGCCTACTATCTCTATTCTAATAGCTGTCCATTGGCTCCCCTCCCCCAGCCTGCCATCTCTCTTCTAACAGCTGTCCAGTGGCTCCCCTCCCCCAGCCTACCATCTCCTAAAAGCTGTCCAGTGGCTCCCCTCCCCCAGCCTGCCATCTCTCTTCTAACAGCTGTCCAGTGGCTCCCCTCCCCCAGCCTTCAGGGTCCTTGTGAAATGGCCATTTAGTCCATTGTGTGGAAAAAAAGTGGAGTTCAGAGGTAAATCAATCCAACGTTAAAGAACAGGCTGGATGGCTTGAGCGGAGCCTGCCATCTCTCTTCTAACAGCTGTCCAGTGGCTCCCTTCCCCCAGCCTGCCATCTCTCTTCTAACAGCTGTCCAGTGGCTCCCCTCCCCCAGCCTGCTATCTCTCTTCTAACAGCTGTCCAGTGGCTCCCTTCTCCCAGCCTTCTCTGAGCCTTCAGGGTCCTTGTGACATGGCCATTTATCCAATTGTGTGGAAAAAAAAGTGGAGATCAGAGGTAAAACAATCCAACGTTCAAGAACAGGCTGGATGGCCTTGAGCGGAGCCTGCCATCTCTCTTCTAATAGCTGTCCAGTGGCTCCCTTCCCCCAGCCTTCTCTGAGCCTTCAGGGTCCTTGTGACATGGCCATTTATCCAATTGCGTGGAAAAAAACGTGGAGATCAGAGGTAAAACAATCCAACGTTAAACAACAGGCTGGATGGCCTTGAGCGGAGCCTGCCATCTCTCTTTTAACAGCTGTCCAGTGGCTCCCCTCCCCCAGCCTGCCATCTCTCTTCTAACAGCTGTCCAGTGGCTCCCCTCCCCCAGCCTGCCATCTCTCTTCTAACAGCTGTCCAGTGGCTTCCCTCCCCCAGCCTGCCATCTCTCTTCTTACAGCTGTCCAGTGGCTTCCCTCCCCCAGCCTGCCATCTCTCTTCTAACAGCTGTCCAGTGGCTCCCCTCACCCAGCCTGCCATCTCTCTTCTAACAGCTGTTCAGTGGCTCCCCTCCCCCAGCCTTGTCTGAGCCTTCAGGGTCCTTGTGACATGGCCATTTAGCCCATTGTGTGGAAAAAAAGTGGAGAAATCAGAGGTAAAACATCCATATATATATATATCTATATATATATATATATCATATATATATATATAAACATCCATATATATATATTACTAGCAGTTGTGGACGTATTACTACTTACCATTAGTAATATTTTTTTTCCATCTACAGCACTTTTCAGTTACAAAGTTTGGGAAACGATTATACACTAAGCTCATCTGCATATAGGCAAAGAATCGTCAGCTGCAGAGCATCTCTCAGTTTATACGCCATAGTACAAGGTCTGTGAAGATGGCGGGACCTCAGCAGGAAAATGATGCTAACGTCCATGCCTTATCCAGAGTTTGAACCCAGGTCCCTTAGATCAGTAGCCAAGTGCGCTAACCACTTGTTCATGGGACGGCTGATTAGGAATGGCCTTGATTTAAAGATTATATCAGCCTCTAAGGAAAGAACTAAAAATTCGTTTTTGGGCATTCAATTACGAATTTTTTTTGGTTTTTTGTTAGGGAAATTTCTTTTTCATCAGAGTTCGAGTGAAATCGAAAATTTTCGTTCCTGCCAGAACCAGATTTAGAGAACAACTTAATCTATGCAGAGTCTGCTTCCGGAGACATCCTATGGCACAGATTCTAATCCATTCCACTGCAGCAAAACCTGACAAATGTTTTTTTAACAAATTTCTGAAAATGATTTGAGGTATATACCGAATGCTCCGGAACTTTGATGAAACGAATAAGCTCTCAAAAATGGTTCAAAGTTAATAACATTATTATATACACTGCTCACAAAAATTAGGGAATACTTCAAAATGAATATGAAGCGATGAAATATCCCCTAATTTTTGTGAGCAGTAAATATGAATTATATTACAATACACTGGAACTTTAAAATTTAACGTTACTCTTGTGTGTTTTATGGAATAAAAAATTTCTAAATTTATTTTATACTTTCCAAATTAAATGAAGAAATCAAGCGTACATAAAAATATCGAGAAGTAAACAAGCACCTCGATAAAATGAAGGAAACAGCCGAAACCCTTACTTCCGCTACATGAACACCTTTCGTTTGGTATGTTCCACCTCGTAATAATGTAGCAGATTAAAAAAAGCAGTATGTTACGCCGAACCATTTTCCGAAATGACTCATTGCAACGAAGTTACAGCGTTCATTAAACGGAGCCATTGAGACGGAACATATTAAATAGTATAGGAAGCTCCAGGATTTTAAATTTCCAAACAAGTTATGTTTTGTTTGATACGAATGTATATTAGGATGGATTAATTTGATGGTGTATTATGGAACTAGAGTGTATATGACCCTGTAACGATCCTTCAACTAGATGATATGATGACATAGAAGGTAAGTTTTAATAAACTTTAATCTCATTTGAAATACAAAATCTTTGAAATCTGTAGCCATTACTTGTGCTGCCATCTATTGACAGCATAATGAACTGATTTGACACTGACTACGAGAATTGTGTTAGCGATCAGTTTAGCATTGAATTTTCTGCCCAAAACTGTAGAACTGAAACCCATTCAATTAAGTATTTCATCATTTATTGAGCAAGGAGTAGGGAAACGCGCGATAAGATTAAAAATAAAATTCTCAAAAATCCGCCATAAATATAAATATAAGCACGTAAAGAATTATTGCTTAAAAATATAAACATTATTGGGTAATAAAACTACTAGAAATAGGTTCTCAGAAATAGATAATTCCAGGAAAAGAATGATTTAAAAGTTGAAGTTTAATGTTTCTTATCAATTATGATTACCAAACTTGATAAAACGGGTGAAATCATGGATAAAGAACATATTCTTTTTTCACACTTGTAAGCAATACTCTCATTTATACAGCTATTTTTATCTTTTTCAAAGAGATCGACATTTATTCAAAAACATATTCTATGGCAATTTTCTCTATTACTATTCTTTGTTTCTCAATATTTTAACTTAAACTGTTAATTTTATGCTGTGTCCTTCATAATATCTTCAAAATGTAATAAATATGTCACACCGGAAATGTAAAATAAATGATATGCACCCATTAATTTTATTTAAATTGAAAAAAGTAAAATATGATTTCATTAAAACAACATCTAATTTGTCAGTGGTTCACAATAATTAAAGAATCATTTAATAACTTAATATATATTTAAATAACGAATAATTCTAAATGTGATAGTTACACGTTATTATTTCCTCAATCACATAAACAAAAATATGAAATATTTATGAAAATTAGTTCGAGCACCAAATAATTTTTATTTGATATAAAAAATATAACACTTTTAAAGAACACTATGAAAATCACAGAACAAAAATGAGTTTTGCATATTTTTAATTATACAATATTGGACGAATGGTCAAGTAGTCATTTTTTTTCCTTAATTCAATTTGAATGATGTAGCACAGAAGTGTTCTTGTAAAAATTTTCACTAAATCTTTGCTTGCTTTATAATAAATGGAATTATTATACATTGCACCTCATTGAAAAAACTTGTGGGTCATAAAACAAACCAATATATTTACTCCTGATCATTTCTTTAAAAATCTTTGATTGATTATATATTAATTAACAGCAAATGGGCTAGTTCTGTTAGGAATACAGGTTATATAGGGCAACTGAAACTGGGTCTGACCATTACCTTGTTAAAAGTGTCTTGCAACTTAAACTTAAAAAGTGTTCTGCTAAAGTTAAAAAATTTACCTTTAATACTGAAGCTTTGAAAGACCCAGTTATACCTAAAGCTTACCATGATAGGATACTTAGTCATTATGATAGTCATGGTTTGCCTACTACTGAAGTTGAGGAAGGATGGGACCATTTTAAACAGGGTTTTTTGGAAACTAACAGTACTCTTTTAGGAAAAAAAGAAGAGGCGGAATTAATTCAGTAATAAGGCACATGACTTCATTTCAGAAAGAACGAACTGCAGGAATGTCCTTAATCAATACCATACTAGTCCTAATAGAAAGCATTACAGAGAGCTTACTAAATGTGTAAAAGATCAGTTAACTGCTGATAAGAATCTTTGGCTTGATGACTTGTCTGACAAAGCCAAGAAAGCAGTTAGACAGCACAACAGCAGAGAGCTGTACCAGACAGTTAATGTTTTGTGTGGTAGAAAATGGTCAGGCATACAAGGATTGAAGTATAAACAAGGTAAGGTTATAGAAGGGGAGGATTCTGTCATGGCTAGGTGGGCTGAGCATTTCAGTGATGTTGTAAGCAATGTGTTTAGTTCTACTCCCATTGTAATAATAATAATAGATGCATTACTGGCTTTAATGTTGGCCCTATAACCCAATCTGAACTTATTTTGGCTATTTAACTTAAACTTCATAAATTATTCATAACTTAATTTAAACTTCATAAATTACCAGTTGTAGATGAAATTACTACAGAAATGCTTAGAGCTGGGAATGTTTCGGTTACCACTTGGATGACTAAAATTTTGAATATCTTTTATGATAAAGGCATAGTCCCTAAGGATTTTACCAGAGCTATTATTATCCCTATTTTCATAAAAAGGTGATTGCAGTTCTTGTGATAACTATAGGTGTATCAGCCTACTCTCTGTTCCAGGGAAAGTTCCTTGCATGATTGTTCTTAATAGAATTAAGAATCTGGTTGACAGTCAATTGTGTGATGAGCAATGTGGATTCAGAAGTGGTAGGGGATGTGTAGATCAGATATTTTCATTTAGGCAGATTCTTGAGAAATGTTTAGAGTTTCAGAAACCTTTGGTTGCTAACTTTGTTGATTTCAAAAGGCTTTTGACTCTGTTGATCGTCATAATTTGTGGTTGATTGGGAGATCATATGGTATACCTGACAAGTTAGTTAACATAATGAAAGCTCTCTATAATAACACTGAGTCGTGTGTGAGAGTTGGTAAGGCTTGTAGCAATTGGTTTAGCATTACTTCTGGTGTTCGACAAGGGTGCATTTTGTCTCCTTTTCTCGTTAGCTTGGTTATTGATTATGTTATGCGAAATTCACTTCAAGGGAAAGATTTTGGCCTTAAATGAACTGGAGATACGAAAATTTCTGATTTAGATTATGTTGATGATTTAGCCCTTTTGGCAAATGATGTTGACGAGATGAACTCTTTCATTCGAGCTGTTGATGAGACTGATAGTAGAGTAGGTTTGGTTATAAACAGAGAGAAAACTAAAGTGATGAAAATTGGTCAGGCAGGCTGTAATTCAGTTAATCTGAATGGTTGCAGTCTTGAGCAGGTGTCACAGTTTAATTACCTTGGGAGCTACGTAACTGATACTGGTGATGTGCGGCATGAGATTAACAGACGAATAGCTATTGCTGCTGGGACTTTTAAGAAACTATGGAGAGTGTGGAGAAATAGGCGTATATACCTAAAGACTAAAATTAGACTGTATAATAGTTTGGTTCTAGGGTTAGTTATGACAATGAAACTTGGACACTTTGCATACAAGATAACAGGAAACTGTATGCTTATGCAGTATTTTGGGCATTAGGTGGTTCAGCTTTGTAACTAATGATGAGGTTAGGCAAAGGAGTCAGCAATCTCCTTTAAGCAGCATATTGTGCAGAGAGAGACTCCGCTGGTTTGCCCGTATGGATAATTATAGATTGGCGAATAGGGTTATGAACAGTGTGCCTAAAGGCTTCAGAAGGAGGGGGAGACCTAGGATGTGGTGGGCAGACAATGTCAAACAGGACCTTGTTAGAATTGGTGTGCAGTGGCCAGATGCAGCAGATGTAGCTCAGGACAGACTTGCTTGGAGAACTAAATTACACGGTCTAGTTTGGCCTCCATAGCCCATGGCTCCTTGAGGATGATGATGATGATGACCAATTATTTTTAGATGCATAACTAAAAAATTTCACCACTTCAGACATTTCATTATTTTTTAATTTTTTTCCTCAAGGTATTTTTGCAGTTTCTAACCCTCCCACACCCCCTTTCACACAAGGAGTTGAAAATTGTATTTTTTTTTTTTTGGGGGGGGGGGGGGGGGTAGGTAAACAGCACCCACCCCTGTTAATGGTTAACTCTGTACAAGGCTACTTCTGCACTTTATATCACTCATGTTACTAGTTAGTGCCACAAGTGGGCACAGACATGAATCAGGTGCTGAAGTAATGTAGATGAAAAGGTTAAAAGCGTAGAGTATGATGGTGAGTTTTCAAGGTATGGACAGTTACGGTCTAAAGTTCAAAAAGGTAAATTTTTTAGGGGCAGAAATTTGTATTGTTTAACTTGTGATTCAGATCTACTTCTTCATATGTAACATCATCATCATGCTGAAGCAGTCATGGGCTGCAATTTAGTTCTCCAACCAGACCGTGCAATTTAGTTCTCCAAACATATCTGTCCTGAGCTATATCTGCTGCATCTCGCCACTGCACACCAATTCTAACAAGGTCCTGCTTGACATTGTCTGACCACCACATCCTACTTCTCCCCCTCTTTCTCAGGCCATTAGGCACACTGTTCATAACCCTGTTCACTAATCTTTATTATACATATGGGCAACATGGCCGAACCAACGGAATCTCTCTCTCTGCACAATATACTGTTAAGAGGAGGTTGCTGACTCCTATGTCTAACCTCTTCATTACTTACAAAGTTCAACCACCTAATGCCCAAGATACTGCGTAGCATCAGTTTTCCTGTTATTGTGTTTACAAAGTATCCAAGGTTCACTACCATAATTAGTCCTAGAAAGAACCAAAGTATTATACGGCATAATTTTAGTCTTTAGGTGTATATGCCTATTTCTCCACACTCTCATAAGATTCTTAAAGCCCCAGCAACAATCCCTATTCGTTTTTTAATCTCATGCCACACATCACCAGTATCTGTTACATAGCTTCCAAGAAAATTAAACAGACACCTGCAGAAGACTGCAACCTTTCAGATTAACTGAATCCCAGCCTGCCTCACCAAATTCCATCACTTTAGTTTTCTAAAATAATTTTAGACACAGCTAATTGTATAAGATTTAATAATTTACAAGGTAATGCTGTTGTATATATAAAATATCAGATATTAAATAATTTCCAAGTTAAGAGTAGTGCTTAACATTATAAATGCTTGACAGAAAAGTTGCCCTATTGGCTTACTTATTCTGAACACATAATGCTATAAAACACTCTAGTATCCATGTTTAACTCTATAACAATCCTTTTACAAATAAAGGTAAATTAGAGCAGGAATAACTCGTATAGCTGTCCTGTGGCCAAGTGGTTAGCACATTTGGCTACTACACTAAAGGACCTGGGTTTGAGCCCCAGGTAAGACATGGATGTATGTGTAGTTTGTTTTTCTGCTGAGGTCCTGCCATCCTCTCAGACTTTCTACTGTGGCATATAAACTTACAGGCTCCTGTCAGACCTCTGTGGCAAGCAGCTGCTTGAGGGGGTATTTATTTTACTTTATTCGTCATATAAATGCATTTACCATTAATCTCGAGGGAGTACAATTGCATTAGATGATACAACTTGATGGAAAATTGCTATTAATGTTATGTTGAATGCTACCAATCCTTAAGTTAACCTTAAAGTTTTAAATCTTTAACACTTTAACACTTTTTGCTTAAATCCTTAAGTTAACCTTAAATCCTTTAAGTGTTTTTTTTTTGTTTTTTATTATTATTAAACCTGTTATTTAACTCTATAACAAACTTTTTTTAGTGCCTGCTGAAAAACTGGATGGTTAATGTAAGGACCGGTAGCATTCAACAAAATATCAACAGCAATTTTCCACCAAGTTGTATCATTTAATGCAATTGTACCAGCCTCGAGATTAATGGTAAATGCATTTATATGACTTATTCCTGCTATAATTTACCTTTATTTGTAATAGGATTGTTATAGAGTTAAATAAGTATACTAGAGTGTTTTATAGCATTATGTGTTCAGAATAAGTAAGCCAATAAGCAACTTTTTGGTCAAGCTTATATAATGTTAAGCAATCCTCTTAACTTGGAAATTATTTAATATATGATTTTTTAGATGTACAACAGCATTATCGTGTAAATCATTAAAGCTTTAATTTTCTTTCTGTTTGTAACCAAACCTACTCTACTCTCAAGAGCTCGAATGAAAGAGTTCATCTCATCATCATCATTTGCCAACAAGGTCAAATCGTCTGCATAATCTAAATCGAAAACTTTGAAATCTCTAGACCATTTAAGGCCAAAATCTTTTCCTCACATAACAATACATAATCCCCATTCTGGCCCTAAATGAAGCAAGGGTTACCAGACAACTTCAGCTTTAAACCCTACATCTTACATAATGCACCCACCAGAAACACACATTCACACTCTACTACACTCGTACACCAAAAATTCTCACACTGCCTCATCTCCAATCCACACACTTATGCCTACGTGAACATAGTAGGCAAAAATATCAAAATTCCACACATTATATTCAACATTTGCAATGCTTATTTCTATGGTGAAGAACCATTAAACCCAAATACACTTATCAAAGGCTTCACTCAAATATTCTCCCTCTTCCCTGACCCCACCATTATCTTAGGAGATTTTAACTCGCATAATGAAAGCTGTGGCATTACAATACAAACAACAGAGGTACTGCCATTGCATCACTGATAAAACATTTCAATTTGGCCACACACAATTATGGTTCACTGATGCTCACAAAACCCCCCTATGAGTCTGTTCTTGACCTAACAGATTGACCTCCAGATATAGCCCCCATCATCACATGGCAGGTTAATCATTCCACTTGGCACAGTGACCATTATCCACTCTCACAATTCAAGGTACCAAACCCACAGCTTACACAAACAAAACTGGCCACACATATAATCAAACAGAACATAATATCATCTCTCTATATGACTCCATTCACCAAAGTATGGATAAAAATAAATTTATCCCTAAGCACCTCACTGGCTTCACAAAAAACTCCCGAATATCACCAAACAACTAGCTATCAGAAGAAAAACAGAAGACACTGCCTGAAGATACCCCATCCAACCTGCCATTAACACATTCCATCCAGCAAATGCAAAACTTAGATGCCTCTGATTGAAAATTAAAGAAAAAAAGGAGTGGGGAACATATTTCAATAACATTAACCTTAGAACAGACTCAATACTCATTTGGTCAACCATCAGATCACTCAGAGCCCAAGCCCAACCCCTAGCCCCTTGGTATGCATTTATATGGAAAAATCAAATTTCCATTAAACAAGGGGCTAACCTTATAGCTCAGCTCCTCAGCACCACCACCCCAGGCACACTCTCCCACTTACCAAACCCACTGCACTCACATGAATGACTCACTTAAGCAAACACAGGCATGGAAACTACCCGCACTTAACCTACCCTTCACACAACATGAATTACAAATTGCCATAAAACAGACTAATAAAAAAGTACCCGTGGCCCAGACCACATCATATAATAATGCAATCAAACACCTAGGGCCAAATACACTCAGCAACCTGCTTTTCAATACACCATTTTCCAACTCAATGAAACGACATTCATATCAACCCCATTCTAAAGCTCATAAACCAGCATCTGAAATATCTTCATATAGGCCTATTGCACTCACTTCATGTGTGATGCAGATATTTGAAAGAATTGTGCTCTCAAGACTAAAATATTTTACACACTCAAATAATACATTCCCCATTTGCCAAACTGGCTTCAGAGAGCACAAGTCAGCAACTCACAATTTCTTTGATCACCTCAGGTGATATAACCATTCACAACAAGGAAATTTTAGGTTGTGTTTTTCTTGACCTCATTTCTGTATTTGATACTGCCTCACACACTAGCATACTTTATAAACTCCAAAGCATTGGCATCATAGGACACATACTACATTTCATACAAAACTTCCTCACACTCGAAACATCAAAGTCCAGCTGGGGACTACCTTCTCTGACACCCAAAAATGAAATAGAGGAAGCAGTGTGGTCTCTCCATGACTCTTTGACATCCTTTTACATGACCTCCCTAAACAATTACCTAAAGACATTACATGCTCAGTTTTTGCTGATGACATAGCACTTTGGACCACAGGACACACCATTAGCCTTATACAATACAACCTACAAAAAGCAGTCAACTTGGTCCTAGACTTTACCACTAAATGGGGACTGGCAATCTCTGCATCTAAATCTGCAGTCTTGCCCGTTACTCGCAAACACATATCCATCAATTCCCCCACCATTACCATCAACTCTTACACAATTCCTACTGTAAATGAATACAAATATTTATGACAAACAATAGACCACAAGCTAACATGGAAGCTACATTATTAAATATACTCATCTGTGCAAATTCACTCAATATGCTCTCAGTCATTTCTAAAACCACATGGGCAGCCAGTGATCAAGCCATGATCACCTTCATTAAAGAATACCTCAACTCAAAACTTGAGTATGGCCTCTCAGCCCTCAACACTGCTTCCCACTCCCAAATTCAACAACTGGAAATTATACAGACAAGAGCTATAAAGATTGCCCTGGGCTTAAAAGCTACCTGCCCAAATCTGGCCACTTGGGCAGCCACTGACAATTAAAAGACACCTAACATACAAACACTACATTCCAAATCACCCTGCTCTAAACAGGATTGAAAATGCAAATCTCCCCACCCCCAGTGCCTCAGCTATCCCTAAAGACCCCCTCTACCTCACTTGGAAAAGCATTCATTACTTCAAACCATAACACAATCTCCCTCACTGGCAAATCAAAAAACCCAAAGTCATACATCCCACACTTCCTTCTACACTGCACTAGATACACCAGTCACAGAAACACCCTCTATCACCAACTGGCCATTCTAGGAGTCACTTCCTACACCACACAAACCATTCTTAACCCGACACACAAACAACAAAATTCACACTATCAAGCCCTGGCCAAGTTCCTCTCCTTCATTGGCATGCACATTTAATCTGCTTTCCCCTCTGACCACTTGTCCACATAACCTCTTTCCCCTTGCTCATATCTGCTACCTAAAAGATCCATGTGGACACCTAAAAGATCAAGAGCCAAAAAGATCCCTGTGACAAAAAGAAAGATCCCGAAAGGGCAAAAACGATGCTCTTTGGACACCCTTCTAGCTTACATTTTTCTTAAAATTACTCCAGCACAGGAAAAATACCTTCAGCATTCACTCAAACAAAAAATTATACCTTGAGAAATATTTATGTACATCTGAGCTACTAATAACCAACATTGCCAATATTACTATTTCGACGAGATAGTTGATAGGGATAGGATTTTCTGTAGGATGGTTTTAACACTATTCCTTAAACTATTGTTATCCATAAAGGCAACATGACCAAACCTACAGATTCCCACTCTGCACAATGCCTCGCCAAGGCTGTCTTCATACACCAGAGCTAGACAACCTTGAACAAAAGGAGGAAAGAAGGAATTTTCCTGTTTTTTTTTGTTCACAAAGGGTACAAAGTTCACTACCATAAGTCTAGAAAAAACAACCTCTTATATAGTCTCATTTTAATATTTAGATGAATACGCCTATTTCTCCGCACTCTATATAGCTCTTCAAAATTTCCAACAGTAATTCCTACATTTTTCTGTTCATCTCATGCCATACATCACCAGTATCTCTGATATAGCTCCAATAATAATTTAACTGAGACTGCTGCTCAAGAGTGGGACAGTTCAAATTAAATGAACTACAGACTGCCTGACCAATTTTCATCACTTTAGTTTTCTCTATGTTTATCACCAAACCTACTCTACTAGCAGTCTCATCAACAGCTCGAATGAAAGAATTCATCATTATTTTCATAAAGGGCCAAATCATCAGCATACTATAACTCAGAAATTTCAAATTTTTTGCAAATTTCAGAAATTTCAAATATGTAGAACATTTACCCATAAAATCTTACCCTTGCAATGAATTTTGCCTAACATAATCAATAACCAAACTAAAAAGAAAAGGAGACAAAATGCAACCTTGTTGAACATCAGAAGTAATGCTTAACCAATTGCTACAAGCCTTACCAACTTTCACACATGAGGCAGTGTCATTGCAGAGAACTTTCATTATGTCAAATAACTTGTGTGGTATGCCATATGATCTCACAATAAATTGATTACAATCATCAGACTCAAAAGCCTTTTGAAAATTTGCAAAGTTAGTAACCTCAGATTTCTAAAACTATAAACATTTCTCAAGAATCTGCCTAAGTGAAAATATATGATCAGCACATCCCTACCACTTCTAAATCCACATTGCTCATCTCGCAATTGCCTCTCGGCCAGACTCTTAAATCTATTAAGCAAAATTATGCGAAGAATTTTACGTGGAACAGAAAGTAGGCTCATACCCCTAGAGTTATCACAAGAATGTGATCAAATTTAAAAAAAAAAATAGTAATAATGATTATAGTAAAATTCTTAGGAACAATGCTTTTATGATAAAAAAATATTCAAAATTTCCGTCAGCTATATAGTAACAGAAACATTGACAGCTGTAAGCATTTAAGTAGTAATTTCATCTACCCCTGGGTATTTATGTAGTTTAAGTTTAGAAATAACGAAAATAACTTTGTACTCTGATATAAGTCAGACATTACAGCCAATAATGCATCTATCATAATTAGAAACAATGGGAGTTGAACTAAACACATTGTTTACAACTTCTCTGAAATGCTCAGTCCACCTAGCCATGATTGAATCCTCACCTTCAATAACCTTTTCTTAACAACACAAAACATTAACTATGTGGTACAGCTATCTACTGTTATGCTGTCTAGGTGCTTCCACGGCTATGTCAGCTAAGGCACCTCACCAGAGATTCTTATCAGATGCTACCTTATCCTTTACACGATTATTAAGCTCTCTGTAACACTTTCTATTAGGAATAGTAGGGTGCTGATTAAGGACATTTCTGCAGTTGTTTTCTTCCAAAATAAGCTCCAGTACCTTATCACTCAAATAATTTTGCCCGCTGCTCCTTTTTTACCCAGTATTAGATTCAAGAAAATCCTTCATAAAATGAGCCCATTTTTCTTCAACTATAGTGAGCAAGCCATGACCATCATAATTAGTAAGTAACGTAACATGGTGAGATTTAGCTATTACTGGGTCTTTCAGAGCTTCAGTGTTAAATTTCACTTTTCTTCATCTCAGCACAACTCTTCTTAAGTAAAAGTTACAACACACTTTTAATAAAGGTAATGGTTAGATTGAATTTCAGCTCCCCTATATGCAGGTGTTGAACTGGTAAGAGTGTTGAGTGCGAGGGATCCTAGGCCCTGATGAGAGTAGGATTTTTTTTTTAAATAATAATTTTTACTTCAAAAAATTTCCAAAAATTTGAGAAAACTCATTTTATGCTTCACGTACCAGCTCTCAAAAGAATAACTCTTAAAATCTCCTTTTCTAGATGGTGTGTCTCTGAAAGAAAAAATAGGCTATTCCTTATTTATGTATGTCGTTGTTTTTATAAAAAGTGTTAATTTGCTCATACCATTAAATTTACTTGTCTCTATGAGACGTTGCCCATTGCTATTGCAGCTAAAAATGCCAAGTGCCCTATTGTCAATGGTATGTTACCAACTTTAGTGTTGAAGTCACCTAGAACAAGGGATAATATCTCCTTTCTCGATAGAATTGAAAACATCCTAAAGTTGCCTGTAAAAACTATCTTTCTAATTCTAGTTGGCTCTCAGTAGGGGCATAACAACAGATTGCATCCAGTTTTTAATGCTTGCCTGAAATTTTAACTGTGAGATACCTTTCATTAATGCACTCACATCCCATAAGTGCATCACTAGCATTTCTCTTGAGTATTAAACCTATGACTTAGGGATACTTTCCATCACGCCTCGCTGGAAAGACAAATTTAAGATTATTTTTAGGTATCTGACCTTTCTGCCCATGTGGTCTCTTGCAAGCTGAAAATATTTAAGTTATAATGGTGAAATTCCTGTGTTGATTACTCCTCAACAGGGTAGAAAAAGAAAAGTAACTATAATAGTCCAAACGAATAGGCCAAACTGATTTGGTTGCCCTCTCCTTCCGTTCACCACAAAAAGTGAGTATCTCTTTCGAAAGGTACTAATGGTCTACACCAGCAGAAAGTGGGGTCAGACCTTAGCTTCTAAGACTGGCTGGTTCTGTGCATCATCACAGATACTCCCAGTTAGTAAAAAGGAAATACAGAGTAAGACTTGTAAATTTCTCTTGTTGGTAAATCTTGTAGTGGCTCTTTCCTTTATTTTCATAGTTTCCTTCATTGGTTCTTTAAAAATACACTGCTTGACATTGAAAGTGCCCCATCCAGAAGGACATGTCACACATATAATAATAATTTCCACTCTATAAATTGATTCAAATATTTAGAGGAAAAATTGTCTTGAGCCGTGTGGGATACAAACCCATGATCTCCTGACAACTAGGGGTACTCTGAACCACTGAGCTACTGGCCGCCGATCAAGATCTTCTCTACCTACTTTCCTAATATGTAGGGAGTGTTCAAGCAATCCTGCCTCAAGCGGCTTTTTAATGCCTTTTCTTAGATGGAATGCATGTCCTCCAAGTATGCAATATACAAATAATTATTATTAAACTCAACACATTAAGCATGTACTAATAATTTCCATTCTGTAAATTGATTCAAATATATACTCCTGACATGTTATTAGGTGGTCATGGGTTCGTGTCCCACCCGGCTCAAGACAATTTTTACTCTAAATATTTGAATCAATTTACAGAGTGGAAATTATTAATATATGCTTAATGTGTTGAGTTTAATAATAATTTTTTGGACATATTACACAAACTTGCAAATAGAAGGGTAGGTGTGTGCAGTTGAGATATGCAAATGATGATACTCTGGAGCCAATGATGTGTGGCTCAAGAGATGAAAGGTGCAATAAGGAACAAGGATGGTGTGTTTATGTAGGTGGAAGTCGTGCAAACAGTCCAGATTCGGTGGTTCTGCTTGGAAACTGTTCAGCTGAGGCCGAAGATGCCTGGTACATGCCGTCGGCAGGTTTATTGCGATTTGGATGCTTTTGAGAGAGGAAGAATCATAGGCCTATGTGAAACTGGATAGGCTGCACATAGTGACACTGCCCATGTTCATCGGGATATATGAAGTGTTGGACACTGATGGCAGCAGTGATGAGATGAGGGTTCTAGTGTGCATCGCAGAGGGAGGGTGCCATCCGACAGATGTCAGCACGGCTTGATAGGCGCATTGTTCGACATGCTTGTTCGTCATCATGGCTTGACAGACGCATTTTTTTACATGCTTTTTTCATCACCACAGAGCACTGTAGGCAATATTCGACAGGCTGCATTAGCAGCCATGGATGTCCCCATAACAAACCAAAAGTTGCATGAGGCACACTTGCACTCTAGGCAACTTTTACATCTACTACCATTGACTGCAAACCATTGCAGCGCTCATCTGGTTTGGTGCCGAAGTTGTGCTAACTGGGGTCACAAATAGAACACTGTTGTGTTTATTGATGAATCCCATTTCTTTCTGGGTGCTGACGATTGATGGTTCTGTGTATGGCAACAATCTGACAAGAGAACAGATCCAGCTTTTCTTCACAACTGACATAGTCAGGCATAATTATATGGGGTGCTATTGGATATGACAGCAGGTCACCTCTTGTGCGCATCACGGAAAACACAACTGCACAATACGTGGTTCTGCAACCCATTTTGTTATTGTTTGTGGGAAACATGCAGCAGCCCATTTTAAAACATGACAATGCTCGTGTACACACTGCTAGGGTCTCCAGACAATGTTTGCAACATATTCAAGTTTTGCCGTGACCAGCACAATCTCCAGATTTATACCTAACAGAAAATGTGTAGGACCACATTTGACAACGTGTGCAAAACGTCGACTCGATGAATTATGGGAACAAGTCAATGCTGTTTGGTGTGCAATTCCTCAGGACCATATCCATCGACTGTATGACTTCATGTCATGCAGTATTCCCGTTCATGGCGGTGCAACCATCTACTGAGGTAGTCATCATTGTACTACATTATCTCATCTTCTAACCACTGTAAGTGCTGCAAATTAAATTATGGTGTGCCAATATATACTGCTCACAAAAATTAGGAGTTATTTCAAAATGAATATGAAGCGAAGAAATATCCCCTAATTTTTGTGAGCAGTATATATTGCTATGTGTGTGCTACATTTCAACCCTATCCCCTCACTCCTGGGTGGGGCAATTTCAATATCGTACAGTATATCTTTTGTATTTGCTCTTTAATAATACAATTTTTTCCTAGTAGATCGCAAAGATTATTATTTTTTCTCATCATCATCGTCATATTCATCAACAGCCATGGGCTACCGAGGTCCAACAAGACCATGCAATTTAGTTCTCCAAGCAAGTCTGTCCTGAAATACATCTGCTGCATCTGGCCACTGCACACCAATCCTAATAAGGACCTGTTTGACAATGTCTGCCCACTGCATCCTTGGTCTCCCCCTCTTTCTGAATTCTTTCAGCACAATGTTCATAATCCTATTCGCCAATCTATAATGATCCATACGGGCAACATGGGTTGGGTTGGGTTGTTTTACTTCTGAGCGGCACTTTTTTGCACACCATGGGCTAAATGGCCAGGTAACATGGACCCCGAAGGCTCAGAGAAGGTTGGGGGAGGGGACCCACTCGAACAGCTGTTGGGAGAGAGATTGTAGCCTCCCGTCAAGGCCATCCAGTGTGTTCTTTAATGTGCACAGGGTATGGCTCTGTCGTACACAGAGCCACGGCTTAACGTCCCATTCGACGGACGGCAGCCTTTCCAAGCCCATCAGTGTCCCCTACTGAACGTGGACAGGGCGGGGAATTTTGCGGAAATAAATCTCAATGCTGACCCAGCTGGGACTCGAACCTGCGAACTACAGATTACGAGCCTGGCACGCTACTGACTGAGCCACCCCTGCCCCATGGGCAACATGGCCAAACCAACAGAGTCTCTCTCTGCACAATATGCTGTCTAAAGGAGGTTGCCGACTCCTTTGCCTAACCCCATCATTAGTTACAAAGTTGAACCACCTAATGCCCAAGATACTGTGTAAGCATCTGGAATCAAAAGCATCTAGTTTCTTGTTATCTTGTTTACAAAGTGTCCAAGTTTCACTACCATAACTAACCCTAGAAAGAACCAAACTATTACACAGTCTAATTTTAGACTTTAAGTGTATACGCTTATTTCTCCACACTCTCCATAGATTCTTAAAAGTCCTGGCAGCAATCCCTATTCGTCTGTTAATCTCATGCTGCACATCACCAGTATCAGTTACATAGCTCCCAAAATAATTAAACTGAGACACCTGTTCAAGACTGCAACCTTTGAGATTAACTGAATCACAGCCTGCCTCACCAATTTTCATCACTTTATTTTCTCTCTGTTTATAACCAAACCTACTCTAGTACCAGTTTCATCAACAGCTCGTATGAAAGAGTTCATCTCATCAACATGATTTGCCAAAAAGTTTAAATCATCAGCATAATCTAAATCAGAAATTTTCTTATTTCCATCCCATTTAAGGCCAAAATCTTTCCCTGTAAGTGAATTTTGCATAACATAATCATGAACCAAGCTAAAGAGAAAAGGAGACAAAATGCACCCTTGACGAACACCAGAAGTAATGCTAAACCAACTGTTACAAGCCTTACCAACTCCCACACACGACTCAGTGTTATTATAGAGAGCTTTCATTATGTTAACTAACTTGTCAGGTATACCATATACTCTCACAATCAACCACAAATTATGGCGATCAACAGAGTCGAAAGCCTTTTGGAAATCAACAAAGCTAGCAACCAAAGGTTTCTGAAACTAAACATTTCTCAAGAATCTGCCTAAGTGTAAATATCTGATCTACACATCTCCTACCATTTCTGAATCCACATTGCTCATCATGCAATTGACTCTCAACCAGATTCTTAATTCTATTAAGCACATTGCATGTTTTTTTTCTAACGGATCTTTAAAGTTATAAATCTTTTTCAAATGGTTCTGAAAAATATTATTTTTTTGGTACTGGGCATATAATAATATCTTTTCATAGTTCTTTTTTCTCTCGTAAATAATGTATAGCAATATAGTAGTGGAAAAAATATATATAAAAATATATAATAATAATTTACTAGTGGAAAAACTAGATAGAAGCAACTAAACAAAACGAGATATAAATTAACAAATTTCGCTTTGTCGTCTTTCTCTCTGTAGACATCGAAAATTTGTGTTTATAGAGATGATTTAAAAATTCGTTTTGTGTTTAAATCTCTGTAACGCTCCAAATAGGCCTTGTATTTGTTTGAAATTCGAAAATTGCAAATAATGTATTTATGGTAGAAATTTGAATTTTTGGTGCAGGAATGTAAAGGTCACGAAATTTCTGCTGTCAACCAGCAGATAATTGTTTATTTATAGAGATAAATGAAAAATTCATTTTTGGGTTACATTGGGATTGATGAAATATTATAATTCACTCTTTCAAAATATTCCTACAACTATAAATGTGCACTCTAATGGTCGAAAATTTTTTTAATTTAAAATGAATATTTGTAAAACTGTATTTATGCAAGAAAATTTGGAGATGGAATATGAAGGGAATGGAATTTTCATTACCAACAGTGAGTTAGCTTATTACACACAGGGCGGGTGGAATAAAAACGAGAAATGAAAAAAAAAAATTATTGTTTTTGCAGATAAATGTATTTAGAGATAAATGAAAAAAATAATATTTTTTGGGTTAAATACCAATTGATAAAATATTATGATTCGCACTTTTGGAATCTTTTGAACACTATAATTGCTTCCTCAAATGGTGAAAAAGATTCGATTTTCCAAAATTTGAAACGAATGTTGCATGCATACATATACATACAACATCCTCATGCAGCCATCGGCTATGGAGGTCCAAACAGACTGTGCAATTTTCCTCTCCAGACGTCTGTTCTGAGCTACTGCTGCTGCATTTGGCCACTCTAGGCCAATTCTGGCAAAGTCCTGTTTGACATTGTCTGTCCATCTCTTCCTTGGTCTCCCCCTTTTTGTGAAACCCTTAGGCACACTTTTCATAATCTTGTTTGCTAATCTGCAGCTATGCATAGGGGCAACATGGCCAAACCAATCCAGCTTTCTGCACAATATGCTGCTCAAATGAGGTTAATCATGCCTTCTAACCTCATCATTTCTTACAAAGTCAAACCACCTAATGCCCAAGATACTGCGAAAGCATCTACAATCAAAAGCATCAAGTTTCTTTTTATCCTGCTTACAAAGGGTCCATGTTTTGCTACCATAACTGAACAGTCTGTATAATAGTTTTGTTCTTTTTAATTTTACTCTTTTGGTGTATACACCTATTTTTCTGCTCTCTCCATAGATTCTTAAAAGTCCCAGTGGCAATCCCTATTCTTCTATTTATCTCATACTGCACATCACCAGTATCTGTTACATAGCTCCCAAGACAATTATACTGAGACATTTGCTCAAGAGTGCAGCCATTCAAAGCAACTGAAGCACTATCTACCTGACCAATTTTCATCACTTTAGTTTTATTTCTGTTATCATGACAATGATAATAGAGTAGGTTTGGTGATAAACAGAAATAGCCCTAACGAAAGAATTCATCTCATCAACATCATTAGCCAATAGGACCAAACCATCTGCATCATCTAAATCAGAAAATTTCAAATCCCTAGACCATTTAAGGACAAAATCTTTCCCTTGCAAAGAATTTTGCATTACATAATCAATGCAATGAACTAAAGAGAAAAGGAGACAATTGCTGGAAGACGTTCCAACTCTCACACACAACTCACTGTTAATATAGAGGGCTCTCATTACACTAACTAACTTATCAGGTATTCCATATGATCAAAGAATCGACCACAAATCATGTCGATCAACAGAGTCAAAAGCCTTTTTGAAATCTATAAAGGTTTATACCTCAGGTTTCTGAAACTCTAAACATTTCTGAAGAATCTGCCTAAGTAAAAATATTTGATCAATACAACCACTACCACTTCTGATTCTGCACTGTACATTATGCAGTTGCCCATCAACCAAAATTCTTAATTCTCTTAAGTATAATCATGCAAAGAACTTTACCTGGAACAGAAAATTAACTAATTCCCCTATAATTATCAGAAGAACTGATATCATCTTTTTTAAAAACTGCAGACAACAATAGGTCTAGTTAAATTCTTAGGAACAACACGTCTATCATAAAAAAAATTCATAATTTCAGTTGGCCATGTGACAACAGAAGCCAGTAATGCATCTATCCTTAGTGGAAAAGTTGGGACTAGAAATAATCACATTATGTGGAACATCTCTGAAATGATTAGCCCACCTAGTTATCACAGAATCCTCACCTTCAACCACCTTGCCATGTTTATCCCCCAATCCCTGTGTTCCTGTCTGTTTCTTCCCACTTAAAACATTAAAAAACTGGTACAACCCCCTGATGTTGTGCTGTCTAACTGCTTCCTCAGCTTTGTCAGCCAAGCTATCAAGCCAAAGTTTCTTATCAGCTGTTAACTGATATTCTACATGTCTATTAAGCTCATGGTAATGCCTTCTGTTAGGAGTAGTAGGGTGTTGATTCATATTAATCTTGCACTTCCTTCTCTCAGAAATAATTCCATAGCAATTCCAACTAGTCAAATAATATTGTTTCTTCTGCTCCCTTTTATCCAAAAGAGTACTGTTGGTTCAAGAAAAGCCTGTTTAAACTGATTCCATTCTTTCCCAACTTCAGCAGTAACCAAACCACTATTCTCATATTGACAAAGTAGTCTATCATGGTATGTTTGGCTATATCTGGATCTTTCAGGCATTCAGTGTTATAGCTATTTTTTTTAAACCTTAGCACAACATTTCTTACTGCTTAAACTTCAACTGCAAAACACTTTTGACCAGAAAATGATTATCTGTTATTCCTAACTGAACTAGGCTATTTGCAGTTAACTAAAATATAATCTATAATATTTCTGTTTAAATCATCAGCATAATCTAAATCAGGTGAATCCCATATATATTTATAAATCTCCCGGTGTTTATAGTGATCATCATTATCGTCATATTTTATCAAGCAGCCATGGGCTACGGAGGTCCAACAAGACCGAGCAATTTAGTTCTCCAAGCAAGTCTGTCCTGAAATACATCCGCTGCATCTGGCCATTGCACACCAATCCTAATAAGGTCCTGTTTTACAATGTCTGCCCACTGCATCCTTGGTCTCCCCCTCTTTCTGAAGCCTTTCTGCACACTGTTCATAACCCTATTCGCCAATCTATAATTATTCATACGGGCAACATGGCCAAACCAACGGAGTCTCTCTCTGCACAATATGCTGCTTAAAGGAGGTTGCAGACTCCTTTGCCTAACCTCATCATTAGTTACAAAGTTGAACCACCTAATGCCAAAGATACTGTGTAAGCATCTAGAATCAAAAGCATTTAGTTTCCTGTTATCTTGTTTACAAAGTGTCCAAGTTTCATTATCATAACTAAACCTAGAAAAAACCAAACTATTATACAGACTAATTTTAGTCTTCAGGTGTTCAGGTTCTGACACTCTCCATAGATTCCTGAAAGTCCCGACAGCAATCCCTATCTGTTGGTTAATCTCATGCTGCACATCACCAGTATCAGTTACATATCTTCCAAGATAATTAAACTGTGACACCTGTTCAAGACTGCAACCTTTGAGATTAACTGAATCACAGCCTGCCTCACCAATTTTCATCACTTCATTTTCTCTCTGTTTATAACCAAACCTACTCTAGTACCAGTTTCATCAACAGCTCGTATGAAAGAGTTCATCTCATCAACATGATTTGCCGAAAAGTTTAAATCATCAGCATAATCTAAATCAGAAATTTTCTTATTTCCATCCCATTTAAGGCCAAAATCTTTCCCTGTAAGTGAATTTTGCATAACATAATCAAGAACCAAGCTAAAGAGAAAAGGAGACAAAATGCACCCTTGTTGAACACCACAAGTAATGCTAAACCAATTGTTACTAGCCTTACCAACTCCCACACACGACTCAGTGTTATTATAGAGAGCTTTCATTATGTTAACTAACTTGTCAGATATACCATATGAAATCACAATCAACCACAATTTATGACGATCAACAGAGTCAAAAGCCTTTTTGAAATCAACAAAGCTAGCAACCAAAGGTTTCTGAAACTCTGAACATTTCTCAAGAATCTGCCTAAGTGAAAATATCTGATCCACACATCCCCTACCACTTCTGAATCCACATTGCTCATCACGCAATTGACTGTCAACCAGATTCTTAATTCTATTAAGCACAATCATGGAAAGAACTTTACCTGGAACAGAGAGTAGGCTGATACCCCTATAGTTATCACAAGAACTGCGATCACTTTTTTTGAAAATAGGGATAACAATAGCTCTGGTAAAATCCTTAGGAACCATGCCTTTATCATAAAAGATATTCAGAATTTCAGTCATCCAAGTGGTAACCGAAACATTCCCAGCTATAAAGCATTTCGGTAGTAATTTCATCTGCCCCTGGGGATTTATGTAGTTTCAGTTTAGAAATAGCCAAAGTAACTTCAGATTGTGTTATAGGGCCAACATTAAAGCCGCCAATGCATCTATCATCATTGCAAACAATGTGAGTAAAACTAACCACATTGTTTAGAACATCAGTCAAATGCTCAGCCCACCTAGCCATGACAGAATCATCACCTTCTATAACCTTACCTTGCTTATCCTTCAATCCCTGTATACCTGTCCGTTTTCTACCACACAAAACATTAACTATCTGGCACAGCTTTCTGCTCTTGTGCTGTTTGACTGCATCCTTGGCTTTGGCAGCCAAACCATCAAGCCAAAGATTCTTATAAGCAGCTAACTGATTTTTTTACACGTTTATTAAGTTAGGACTTTCTATTAGGACTAGTAGGGTATTGATTAAGGACATTCCTGCAGTTCTTTTTTTCCGAAATAAACTCAAGTGCCTTATCACTCAGATAATTCTGCCACCTCTGCCCCTTTTTTCCTAAAAGAGTACTGTTAGTGTCCAAAATAGCCTGTTTTAAATGATCCCATTCTCCTCAACTTCAGTAGTAAGCATACCATGACTGTCATAATTAGTAAGTAATGATCAAGGTGAGTTTTAGCTCTTACTGGATCTTTCAGTGTTAAAGGTCACATTTTTAATCTTGGCAGAACACTTCTTAAGTAAAAGTTCCAACACACTTTTAATAAAGTTAATGGTCAGATTGAAATTCAGCTATATATGCAGGTGCTGAACTTGTAAGGGTGTTGAGTGCTATAGATCCCTAGGTCCTAATGAGAGCAGGATTTTTTTAAAAATAATTATTACTTCAGAAAATTTCCACAGAATTGGGAAAAGCTAATTTTATGCCTCAGACAACCAATTTTTCTGCTGAAATCCTGCCAACCCCACAGACCTTCTACTATGGCATATAACTGACATGCTCCTGTCAGAGTTCTGTGGCAAGCAGTTGCTTGAGGGGGTATTTATTATTTTTTATTTATGAGCTCTCAAAAGATTAACTATTGAAATCTCCTTTACTAGATGCTGTGTCTCTGGGAAAGAAAAAAAGACTAGTTTCTTATGCAGCCCATCTGGTGAAAAACATGTGTACTTATGTATGTCGTTGCATTTAAAATAAATGTTAATTTGCTCATACCATTAAGTTTATTTACCTATGGAAGATGTTGCCCATTGCCATTGCAGCTAAAAATGCCAAGTGACCTATCAGTCTTCCTCAAAGGTACGTTACCAACTTTAGCGTTGAAGTCACCTAGAACAAGGGATAATATCTCCTTGACAGAATTGAAAACATCCTAAAGTCTCCATGTGTGTGCTACATTTAACCCCTATCACATCACTCCGTCTGGGTGGGGCAATTTCAGTGTCGTAGAGTATATTTTCTGTACTTGCTGTTTAAAGCTATAAAGCTTTTTCCAATGGTTGTGAAAAATATTTTTTTTGGTAGTGGGCATTGCTTTTTTTATCTCGTTTAAAAAGAAAACAAGATGAAAAGCAACTAACGTATAGCAATGTAGTAGTGGGAAAAATATATATACGTATTATATTTCAGTAGTGGGAAAACTCTCCATAGTTTCTTAAAAGTCACAGCGGCAATCCCTATTCTTCTATTTATCTCATACTGCACATCACCAGTATCTGTTACATAGCTCCCAAGATAATTAAACTGAGACATTTGCTCAAGAATGCAGCCATTCAAAGGAACTGAAGCACTATCTACCTGCCCAATTTTCATCACTTTAGTTTTATTCTCATGAACAGCCTTAATGAAAGAATTCATCTGCATAATCTAAATCAGAAAATTCGAAATCTGTAGACCATTTAAGGTAAAAATCTTTCCCTTGCAAAAAATTTTCCATTACATAATCAATAACTAAACTAAAGAGAAAAGGAGACAATCGCTGCAAGATGTATCAACTCTCACACACAACTCAGTGTTATTATAGAGAGCTCTCATTACGTTAACTAGCTTATCAGGTATTCCATATCATCTAACAATCAACCACAAATCATGTCAATCAACAGAGTCAAAAGCCTTTTTGATATCTATAAAGCTAGCAATATTTAGTTGCTGAAATTCTATACATTTCTCAAAGATCTGCCTAGGTGAAAATATTTCATCAATACATCCCCTACCACTCCACAATGTTGATCATGCAGTTGTCCATTAACCAAAATTCTTAATTCTATTAAGTATAATCATGCAAAGAACTTTTCCTGAAACAGAAAGTTAAATAATTCCACTGCAATTATCACAAGAACTGCAATCATCTTTTTTAAAATATGGGGACAGCAATAGGTGTAGTAAAATTCTTAGGAACAACATTTCTATCATAAAAAAAATTCATAATTTCAGTTGGACATGTGTCAACACAAGCCAGTAATGCATCTATCCTTAGTGGAAAAATTGGGAGTAGAAATAATCACATTATTTAGAAGATATCTGAAATGATCAGCCCACCTAGCCATCACAGAATCCTCACCTTCAACCACCTTGCCATGTTTATTGCTTAATCCATGTGTACCTGTCTGTTTCTTCCCACTTAAGACATTAATTTTCTGGTACAACCCCCCTGCTGTTGCACTGTCTAACTGCTTCCTCTCATTTGTCAGCCAAACTATCAAGCCAAAGTTTCTTATCAGCTGTTAACTGATCTTTTACACGTTTATTAAGCTCATAGTAGTGTCTTCTGTTAGGATTAGTAGGTGTTGATTCGTATTAATCTTGCACTTCCTTCTTTCAGAAATAAGTTCCATAACCTTACCAGTCAAATAATTTTGTTTCTTCTGTTCCCTTTTACCCAAAAGAGTAATGTTGGTTCAAGAAAAGCCTGTTTAAACTGATTCCATTCTTTCCCAACTTCCGTAGTAACCACACCACTATTCTCATATTGACTAAGTAGCCTATCATGGTATGTTTGGCTATATCTGGATCTTTCAGGCATTCAGTGTTATAGCTAATTTTTTTAATCTTAGCACAATATTTCTTACTGCTTAAACTTCAGCTTGCGAAAACACCTGTGGCCAAATAATGACCAGACCCAGTTTATCGGCTGGTGGATAATCCTGAGCAGAGGTTATCACAGGCACCTGAACTCTTTACTTCTATTTGTATTGTCATATTCTACATTGGAGGAAGTCTTCCAGTGTAGATGGCTTCAGCCTTTAGTGGTGGGGGAACGGGGCAAAGACCCGTTCCCCCGCCCACGGTCAGTAGGGGACACCGATGGGCTTGGAAAGGCCGCCGTCCGTCGGATGGGACGTTAAGCCGTGGCCCCGTGTGCGGGAGAGTCATACCCTGTGCACGTTAAAGAACACGCTGGATGGCCTTGACGGGAGGCTACCATCTGTCTCCCAACAGCTGTTCCAGTGGGTCCCCTCCCCCAACCTTCTCTGAGCCTTCGGGGTCCATGTGACCTGGCCATTTAGCCCTTGGTGTGCAAAAAAGTGCCGCTCAGAGGTAAAACAACCCAACCCAACCCGTTCCCCCACCACTAAAGGTGGATTAAGGGGCTGTTTGGATTAGGGGTCTGTTTGATATTGCTGGCATTTCCTCTCTCAATAAATGTAGTTTCTTTAAACATCCCACTAACCATTTTCTCTCCATAGGTAGTTGTTATGTGAGGACTCTGCACGGAGCTTTTTGGCCATTTAGTCCATGGTGTGCAAAAAAGTGCCGCTCAGTAGTAAAAAAAAAAAACACGGAGCTTTTACTCTTTATGTCCTAAGACAAGAATTCCACAGTTATAATTTAGATATTCTCGGCTTGCAAGAAACCAGATGGACAGATGAAGGTCAGATTCTTAAAAATAATCTTAAATCTTTTCAGGGAGGGACGACAATAAGCATCACCAAGGCGTGGGTCTGCTTCTCAGCAGACACGCTAGTGATGCTCTTCTAGGATATGAGTGCATTAATGAAAGGTTTCTTACAGCAAAATTTCAGACAAGCGTTAAAGAGTTGAATGTTATGTGCTGTTATGCCCCCACTGAGGATGCCGATGAGGATGAGAAGGATAGGTTTTATGAACAACTTCAGGATATTTTGAATTCTGTCAAGAAAGGAGATATTACCCTTGTTCTTGGTGACTTCAATGCCAAAGTTAGTACTGACTCTGACCTTTGGGGAGGAGTAATAGGCCCTTTTGGTATTGGTAGCTGCAATGGCAATGGGCAACGTCTCCTACAGGTAAGTAAACTAAATGGATTCAGAACAACACTTATTACAAACACCGTGACATACATAAGTACACATGGGTTTCACCTGATGGGTTGCATAAGAATATGATTGATTATATATTAATTAACAGCAAGTGGGGTAGTTCTGTTAGGAATACCAGGTCATATAGGGGATGCTGAAATTGAATCTGGCCATTACCTTGTTAAAATAGTCTTGCAACTTAAACTTAAAAAGTGTTGTGCTAGGGTTAAAAATTTTACTTTTAATACTGAAGCTCTGAAAAACCCTGTTATATCCAAAGTTTACTATGATAAGTTACCTAGTCATTATGACAGTCATGGTATGCTTACTACTGATGTTGAGGAAGAATGGGATCATTTCAAACAGGCTTTTTTGGACACTAACAGAACAATTTTAGGAAAAATGGAGCAGAGGGGGTAGAATTATCTGAGTGATAAGGCACTTGAGCTTATTTCAGAAAGAAAGAATTGCACGAATGTCTTTAATCAATACCCTACTAGTCCTAATAGAAGGCATTACAGGGTACTTAATAAACATGTAAATGATCAGTTAGCTGCTGATAAGAATCTTTGGCTTGATGGCTTGGCTGACAAAGCCGAGGAAGCAGTTAGACAGCACAACAGCAGAGAGCTGTACCAGATAGTTAATGTTTTGTGTGGTAGAAAACGGACAGGCATACAAGGATTGAAGGATAAACAAGGTAAGGTTATAGAAGGGGAGGATTCTGTCATGGCTAGGTGGGCTGAGCATTTCAGTGATGTTCTAAACAATGTAGTTAGTTCTACTCCCATTGTTTGCAATGATGATAGATGCATTGGTGGCTTCAATGTTGGCCCTATAACACAATCTGAAGTTAGTTTGGCAATTTCTAAACTTAAACTTCACAAATAACCAGGGAAAGATGAAATTACTACAGAAATGTTTAGAGCTCAGAATGTTTCGGTTACCACTTGGATGACTGTAATTTTGAATATCTTTTATGATAAAGGCATGGTTCCTAAGGATTTTACCAGAGCTATTGTAGTCCCTATTTTGAAAAAAGGTGATCGCAGTTCTTGTGATAACTATAGGGGTATCAGCCTACTCACTGTTCCAGATAAAGTTCTTTCCATGATTGTGCTTAATAGAATTAAAAATCTGGTTCACAGTCAATTGCGTGATGAGCAATGTGGATTCAGAAGTGGTAGGGGGTGTGTGGATCAGATATTTTCACTTAGGCAGATTCTTGAGAAATGTTCAGAGTTTCAGAAACCTTTGGTTGCTAGCTTTGTTGATTTCAAAAAGGCTTTTGACTCTTGATCGTCATAATTTGTGGTTGATTGTGATTTCATATGGTATACCTGACAAGTTAGTTAACATAATGAAAGCTCTCTATAATAACACTGAGTCGTGTGTGGGAGTTGGTAAGGCTTGTAACAATTGATTTAGCATTACTTGTGGTGTTCGACAAGGGTGCATTTTGTCTCCTTTTCTCTTTAGCTTGGTTCTTGATTATGTTATGTAAAATTCACTTACAGCGAAAGATTTTGGCCTTAAATGGGATGGAAATAAGAAAATTTCTGATTTAGATTATGCTGATGATTTAAACTTTTTGGCAAATCATGTTGATGAGATGAAGTCTTTGATTCGAGCTGTTGATGAGACTGGTAGTAGAGTAGGTTTGGTTATAAACAGAGAGAAAACTAAAGTGATGAAAATTGGTCAGGCAGACTGTGATTCAGTTAATCTGAATGTTTGCAATCTTGAGCAAGTGTCACAGTTAATTACCTTGGAAACAATGTAAGAGATAACGGTGATGTGCTGCATGAGATTAACAGACGGATAGGGATTGCTGTTGGCACTTTAAAGAATCTATGGAGAGTGTGGAGAAATAGGCATATACACCTAAAGACTAAAATTAGACTGTATAATAGTTTGGTTCTTTCTAGGGTTAGTTAAGGTAGTAAAATTTGGAAACTTTGTAAACAAGGTAACAGGAAACTTAATGCTTTTGATTCTAGATGCTTATGTAGTATCTTTGGGATTAGGTGGTTCAACTTTGTAACTAATGATGAGATTAGGCAAAGGAGTCTGCAACCTCCTTTAACCAGCATATTGTGCAGAGAGAGACTGCATTGGTTTGGCCATGTTGCCCTTGTGGATAATTATAGATTGGCAAATAGGGTTATGAAGAGTGTGCCTAAAGGCCTCAGAAAGAGTGGGAGACCAAGGATGTGGTGGACTTACAATGTCAAAGAGGACCTTCTTAGAATTGGTGTGCAGTGGCCAGATGCTGCAGATGTGGCTCAGGAGAGATATGCCTGGATTCTGGCTGCTGGTATTCCAAATTGAACTAGCCTATTGGCTGTTAATTAAAATGTAATATACCATATTCCTCTGCAACCCATCAGGTGAATCCCGTGTATATTTATAAATGTAGTGGTGTTTATAGTTTATGTTAGTTATTCGCAAACCATTAAGCTTAATTACCTATAGGAGACATTCCCATTGTCATTGGAAGTGCCAATGCCAAAGGGACCTAAAACTGCTGCCCAAAGATTAGAGTTTGTACCAAGTTTACCATTGAAGTGACCTAGCACAAGAGAAATACCTCCTTCCTTCAGAGAACGAAAAATATTTTGAAACTGGGTGTAAAACATATCCTCATCAGAGTCCTCTCTGGGAGCATAACAACATATCCTTCTCATCCTCATCAGAGTCCTCTCTGGGAGCCTAACAGATGACACTCAAGTCTTTAATTTTTGTTTCAAATTTTGCTGTAAGATATATTTCATTAATGCAGTCATATCCTAGAAAAGCATCACTGGCGTATCTGCTGAGAAACAAACCTGCACCTGGGCGATGCTCTCCATCCTCCCTGCCTGAAAAGAGAAATTTAAAGTTATTTTTGAACATCTCACCTTTACCTGTCCATCTGGTCTCTTGCAAGCCTAGAATATCTAGGTTATAATGCTGGAATTCTTGCACGAGGGCATCAAGAAAATAAGCTTTACGTAGCGTCCTCACATTTCACAAACTTACAGAGAGAAAATGATTAGTTGGAATTTTAAAGAAACTAGGTTTATTGAAAGGGGGAGGGTCAACAATATCAAACAGCCCCCTGATTGCAGGCATGGGGCAAAGACCTGTTCCTCCTCCACTAAAGGCTGAAGTTATTGATGCCTGTAGGGAACTTAAGGCACCACATTTCCAAATGGTCCTTTCGAAGAGCCATATTTCCTGCCTCAGACACATTACTTCAGTTTAGGATTGACGATGCCCAACTTGCTAAGTGAGGGTTCAAGTATCTGCGATGGCCTCTGAGCAGGATTATCTACCAGCTAATATATGGTATCCCATGCCTCTGTTCACTTAAGGCTGGCAACTCACAAAATCAACAGAAAGCATAGGGGCAGATCCTCCTTCAACAGAGGCCAACCAATGCAGCAAGTCCAGGATCCATAATCAAGCTCAAATCTATAAACCAGTCCAGTCTATTGGGTACAAATGATCATCATCAGGACCCTGTGAAGTTGTCCACTCCTAAGTAGGGATGAAAAAAAGAAAAAGTGGCTACAGATGACCAGATCAGTAGCCCACACTGAGTTGGCAGCCTTCCCCTTCTGTTCCCTTCCAAAGGAGAATATCTCTTTTGAAAGGTACTAACAGCCTGCACCATGAGAAGGTGACGTCAGACATTAGGTGCTACACCTGACAGTTTTGTGCATTATCACTGGAGATTGGTACACAGCTCTCCTTCCAGTTTTTGCCTAGCTACCCTTTACAAACCCGGATATTGCAACAATGTATTAATTATAGGAATATGGACTTTTGATGGTGGAATGTGAACGTCATGAAGTTTCCTTTTGAAACAATGAAACTGATAATTACAAAACTTTTTAGTGTGATTCGTATTAATGAAATATTATAATTTGCATTTTTCGAATATTTAGTAATTTCAGTATAATATCTTTACAGGCCACTAAATATGAAAATCACAACTGTAACGAATTTTACAAATACTACGTATAGAACAGAAAGTTGAAAAATTTGTGGTAGCTTTTAAGGGATATTCTACTGACAGCAATGATATACCTACTTTTCTGACAGAAGTGTGAGAAATGCAACTTTTTCGATTTAAGAATTAAAAGGCGGATACTATTATGCTGTATAATTACTAATAAAATATTATATGCATTTTTCAGATCATTTGCTTGCTCAAATTAAAACTTTTAATGAATGAAACATTAGGGAAAGGGAAAACTTCATTCTCTTTGAAAACGAGATTCTCATGTGCACCAGACGCGATATTCGTTCTTCTACTTAAAGATATTTTTCTTTTTCTATTGGCTATAGAATATACATCTTTATCTAGAGGCTTCTTAGGAATGTAAATTTTATGCCAGTGGCTCTTTAAAGATATTGGCCTGTTTTTTGCCTGTCTTTTAATAATGTAGTTATTTCTCGTGGCTATTTACGAATATAAATTTTTTTTTCTAGTGACTCTTTAAGAATATTTTCAATTTTTTTTTCTGGTGACTTTTCAGGAACTTGTTTTTTGTAGTGACATTTTAAGGATACAGTTTTCTTGATGGCTATTACGTAACATTGGTTGACCACCTCTCACTCTAGATGGTGTGATGGTGTCACATTCTATCAAAGAGAGAAGACAGCAACGGACTTTCCAAGTCCATCGCTCTCCGCTTTCTCACCACAGCAGGGTAAGAGGGGGGAGGGGAGAATCTAAATGTTTGTACAGTTGCAACTAGAGACTGCAAATGGCAGAATACCAGCCTGGCTTGCAATCTGCCATTAGTTAATTCGAATACTAAACAGTTTTCATCCTCTTTGTTTTAAATTTTTTCTTCGTATATATTTTGTTTATTCTTGTTTCTGATTGTGCTTTTTCATTTCTAGGTATATATATATAGCCAAGTACTTGAAACTAAGAAGCTCACAATAAAGATACAAAGTAAATTGACACTGACAGAAAGCAGAAAATTAGAGACGTTGAAAAAAATTCATTTGAACATTCGGTTGACAAATCTGCTCTTCGAAATTCTATACGTTTAAAAGAATAAATTCCAAGTGTTTATATATTTATATTTTCGTTGCACAAAGATATATATGACTCATTATTCATTAAAGTGGAACATATTTTGGCAAATTGACAAAATATGCATCATGTTTTGAACTCTAAAAGGTGGTTTATGTGCATAAAATATCGTGAAAACGATACTGAATAAATTAGAATCATAAATTTTTTTACCTGGAATAAAAAAAAATTATTTTTTGTCCAAAAGGACTGACAACAAAACAAAGAAATGCTTCATATTTGTGAGAAAGTACAAGAAGTGAAATCATAGTTGGAACTATTGCTATGAGCGAACAAAATCTCGTGTGTGTAGGAAATTTTTCCAGCAGCAAAGATATAAAGAGCATTTCTGAGATAACATGCAGAAATTTTGCAGATGTCATTATGTAATAGAGAATATTGGTTGAACCACACTAAATTCTAATATATAGGAAAGTCATATCGGTGAAATATTCAACAAAAGTTCAAAACCAATATTCTACTCTAATATCAGTATTTTACAAACACAATATGTAAGACCCAACCAAATCTTCAGTGTCTTTAATAACATTTTCATGTACAGGTAAAGCAGAACAAAAATTGGGTATAGAAAGCTTTTCTTAAAGTTTTATTTGGCACATGATAAAAAGAGGCCATATATCTGTGAAGTATGAAGCAAAAGTTTTGAAACAAAGTTTGTGATATTTTTTTACTTTACTCACAAAATGCAGGCCTCATATATGAGAAAAATGCAAAAATACATTTAAAACAAAGCAGAATCTTGAATAACATTTTCAGTGTTACAAAAGAAAAACTATGGTATGAATAATAAATTAGCGAACAAAGTTCATTTATGGCCTATTATCTGTGACACAGAGGAAATAAGATACATCTGTGTTAAATATGTAGCGGAGAATTTACACAAAAAGCTCACCTAAAGAGTCATTATTTGGCACATATGAGAGAGAAGCTACATGAGTGGGAAATATATAACTAGGAATTTGTTGATAAATGGTATATTAAGATTCATAATATGGTATTCAAAAATGGAAAACCACATATTTTAAATATGTAAAAATAGATTTTCAATTATAGGATTGTTGAAATTTTATTACTGAACAGACACAGAAGAGAAACCACATATTCTTCAAATATATAACAATAAATTTCATATGCAGATTTAAGGACCACTTACTGACTCATCCAGGAAACAATGAGCACATTTTAAAAATGAGTAAAAAGGAACCATCAGAGAAATCTCATTCTAGGTGTTATTTTTTTAAACACAGAGGAAAAACCACATCTGTGAAATATGTAATAAGAAATTTGGAAACGTGTCTACTCTTAGAAAGCATTTTCTGACACACAGGGGAAAAGCACATGTATGTGAAATATGTAATAAGAAATTTGGACAGATGCCTCATCTTAGGCAGCATTTTCTGACACACAGAGGAGAAAAACCATGTATGTGAAATAGGTAATAAGAAATTTGGACGGATGTCTCATCTTAGGGATCATTTTCTGAAACACACAGGAGAAAAACCACATGTATGTGAAATATGTAATAAGAAATTTGCAATGAAGTCTACCCTTGGGAACCATGTTCTGACACACACAGGGGAAAAACCGCATGTATGTGAAATATGTAATAAGAAATTTGGACAGATGCCTCATCTTAGGCAGCATTTTCTGACACACACAGGGGAAAAACCACATGTATGTGAAATATGTAATAAGAAATTTGCACAGAAATCTACACTTAGGAGTCATGTTCTGACACACACAGGGGAAAAACCACATGTATGTGAAATATGTAATAAGAAATTTGCACAGAAATTTTCCCTTTGGAAACATGTTCTGACACACACAGGGGAAAAACCACATGTATGTGAAATATGTAATAAGAAATTTGGACAGATGTCTCATCTTAGGCAGCATGTTCTGACACACACAGGGGAAAAACCACATGTATGTGAAATATGTAATAAGAAATTTGCACAGAAATCTACACTTAGGAGCCATGTTCTGACACACACAGGGGAAAAACCACATGTATGTGGAATATGTAATAAGAAATTTGCACAGAAATTTTCCCTTTGGAAACATGTTTTGACACACACAGGGGAAAAACCACATGTATGTGAAATATGTAATAAGAAATTTGCACAGATGTCTGATCTTAGAAAGCATTCTCTAACACACACAGTGGAAAAACCACATGTATGTGAAATATGTAATAAGAAATTTGGAAATGTGTCTTATCTTAGAAAGCATTTTCTGACACACACAGGAGAAAAACCACATGTATGTGAAATATGTAATAAGAAATTTGGAAAGATGTGTAATCTTCGGGATCATTTTCTGACACACACAGGAGAAAAACCACATGTATGTGAAATATGTAATAAGAAATTTGCACAGAAATCTTCCCTTTGGAAACATCTTCTGACACACACAGGAGAAAAACCACATGTATGTGAAATATGTAATAAGAAATTTGCACAGATATCTGTCCTTGGGAGGCATTTTCAGACACACACAGGGGAAAAACCGCATGTATGTGAAATATGTAATAAGAAATTTGCACGGAAATATATGCTTAGGAAGCATGTTCTGACACACACGGGTAAAACGGCATGTATGTGAAATATGTAATCAAAAATTTGCACTGAAGTTAACCCTTAGGAACCATGTTCTGACACACAGGAGAAAAACCATGTGTATGCAAAATATGTAACAAGAAATGTGGACAGATGTCTGATCTTAGAAAGCATTCTCTAACGAACACAGGGGAAAAATCACATTTATATGAAATATGTAGTAAGAAATTTGGAAAGATGTCTAATCTTAGGGATCATTTTCTGACACACACAGGAGAAAAACCACATGTATGTGAAATATGTAATAAGAAATTTGGACAGATATCTCATCTTAGGGATCATTTTCTGACACACACAGGAGAAAAACCACGTGTGTGAAATATGTAATAAGCAATTTGCACTGAAATCTTCCCTTAGGAACCATGTTCTGACACACAGGTAAAAATCCACATGTGTGTAAAATGTGTAATATGAAATTTATCCAGATGTCTGATTCTAGGGAGCATTTTCTGACACACATGGGAAAAATCACGTGTATGTAAAGTATGTAATAAGAGATTTGCACTGAAATCTAGCCACATGTGAAATATGTAATAGGAAATCTTCTTTGAAGTCTGGAGTTAAAAGTAATTTTCTAACACAAAGTTGAAAAACTGGAAGCATGTTCTGATACACAAAGGGAAGACACTGTATATATGAGAGATACATAATAAACAATTAGCACTAAAGTGTAGTCTTAAGGTTCATTGTCTGACACACACAGGGGAAAAACCGCATGTATGTGAAATATGTAAGAAATTTGCACAGGAAGCTATCCTGCAAAACCATTTATTTACACACACTTGGTAAAAGTCATGTATGTGATATATGTAATAATAATGCAAATATGATTTGGGTTGTTTTACCTCTGAGTGTCACTTTTTTGTGCACACAATGGGCTAACTGTCCAGGTGACATGAACCTCGAAGGCTCAGATAATGTTGGGAGACGGATGATAGCTTCCTGTCAAGGCCATCCATCATGTTCTTTATCATGCACAGGGAGTGACTCTCCCACACATGGGGCCACTGCTTAATGTTCCATCCAACAGACGTCACTCATTCCAAGCCCATCGATCCCCCTACTGACCATGGACAAGGCGGGAAATTTTGCGGAGATAAATCTCAGCGCTGACCTCTTGAGCTGGGACTTCAACCTGGGAACTACAGATTACGAGCTTGGCATGCTACCGACTGAGCCACCCCTGCCCCATGCAGATATGATCTTCAAAACCATTCCCTAACAAACACTGGAAAACCCATATGTATGTGATATACGTAAAAGGAAATTTCCATGCAAATATCACCTTCAGAAGCATTTTCTAACACACAGCAGAAAACCCATATGTATGTGATATGTTTAATAATGAATTTGTAAGTATGACTAACCTTAGAAGGCATTATTTGATACACAGCTGAAAAACCACATATATGTGAAATATGTAACAAGAAATTTCCATTGAAATATAACCTTAGGCACCATCGCCTTACAGACACAAAGGAAATGCCACATGTATGGGAAATATGTAACAAGATATATGCATTTGAATCTTACCTTAGGAATCATTCAGTTACACACAAAGGGGAAAATCACATGTATGTGAAATATGCAACAAGAAATTTGCAGACAAAGCACAAATACAGGGGAAAGGCCACATGTATGTGATATCAGTAACAAAAAAATTTACCTTTATATCTAACATTAGGAATCATATTCTGTCACACAGAAGGCATAACTGTGAAATATTTATCAAGTAATTTGCACGCAAATCTACACTTTAGAAACATTAACTTCTCTTTCACAGAGGAAAAACTGCATATATGTGAAATATGTAATAGGAAATCTTTGAAGTCTGCAGTTAAAAGTAATTTTCTAACACAAAGTTGAAAAACTGAATGTATATGAAATATATCATACAAAAATTGTCAATACAATATATCGAATCTCTTTCCACAAATAGGAAAAACGATGTATATGAAATATATACGAAATTAGCACTGATATCTATACTTAGGAGGAAAGTCCGCCGTCTGTCGGATGGAACATTAAGCCGTGGCCCCGAGTGCGGGAGAGCCATACCCTGTGCACGTTAAAGAACACACTGGATGGCCTTGACGGGAGGCTACCATCTGTCTCCCAACAGCTGTTCCAGTGGTTCCCCTCCCCCAACCTTCTCTGAGCCTTCAGGGTCCATGTGACCTGGCCATTTAGCCCATGGTGTGCAAAAAAGTGCCGCTCAGAGGTAAAACAATCCAACCCAACCCTATACTTAGGAATCATTTTCTGACAGACTGAGGAAAATGAATAAATACATCTATCTTAGGGAATCGTTGTCTCATACAGACTGGGAAAGAACCATATGTGTGTAAAACATGTAATGAGAAAATTTTGCAGAGAAGTATACAATTAAGAGTCATATTCTGACATATAAAATGGAAAAAACCACATATATATGTGAGATATGCAAAAAGAAATTTTGAAATGAAGCATCAGAAGCATTTACAGTTCATGTAAGAGAAGCACCACTCTCAAAAATTAAAAAAATTCAAAGCTGAGCAAAATACCACTATCTGATATGAAAGATTAGTGGTATATCTATGACCTCCATATAAAATTTCAAAATGATATTGGGGCTAAAATATATTTTACAAAAAGTATGGTATGTGTGAAATATGCAGTAAAGCTAAAAACTGAAAGAGGTATCTTTAATATTGTTTTCAACCAGAAAGGTAATGGCACATCGCGATGAAATATATATATATAAAGAAATATTCGTAGAAAGCTTTTATTAATATTCATTTTTGTGTCATGAATAATATGCCTCACGAGAGTGTAACATGTAACGTGAAATATGCACAAAAGTCATAACTAAAGTGTTATTCATAATCACGCATTAAACTACATATCTGTAGAATATCCAACTAAATATTTGCAGAAACATAATTGTTCAAAGTTATCCTTTGAGGAATATAAAGGTAAAGTTATTCCAGTTGTGAAATATGTAGCAAATGTTTGTAGTGAGACAAAGTACTTTATTGAAAATTTGTGTCACGGAAGACACATGATTTCCTGGGATATGTGTATCAAAATATTTACAGAGACTTCTAGATTCATTTTGTGACAAACATGAAAGAAAAGCTACATAGCTGTGAAATACAACAGGAGTAATTACCATTGAAAACTCTAGTAACATTTTCAGTTTTGTGTAAAAGTGGAGCCTCATATCTCTGAAATGTGTAGCCAAAAAATTGTGGCGTGAAATTCATTTTATTTTCCAATAGCTAACACATAAATGGTAAATTTCTGTAAGCTATTTATCATAGAATTTACCCAGAAAAATTGTAAGAATTATTATGTGAACACATGTGTGTCTGAAATTAAAAAAAAAAACTTTCCAGAACAAAATATTTTCAATTGAATGAGAAAAAATGCCATGCATTTGAAAGTAGGCAAAAAAAACTTTTACACATATTTCTTCTCAGTTTACATTATGTAATGCAATCGTAACAGAGCCCATATATCTACTAAGTATGTTTCCAAAGCCTGGGCTGAAATAGTACATTTCTTACATAAAAAAGTAAACTGATATATGTAAAATACGCAGTATATATATATACAGCTGTATCTCTCTTGCTACTTTCAGTCACATAGAAGGAGAAGCCATATATTGGTGAAATCATCATCATCATCCTCAAGCAGCCACGGGCTACGGAGGTCAAACCAGACCACACAGTTTAATTCTCCAAGCATATCTGTCCTGAGCTACATCTGCTGCATCCGGCCACTGCACACCAATTCTAACAAGGTCCTGTTTGACGTCTGCCCACCGCATCCTAGGTCTCCCCCTCCTTCTGAGGCCTCTAGGCACACTGTTCATAACCCTATTCGCCAATCTATAATTATCCATACGTGCAACATGGCCAAACCAGTGGAGTCTCTCTCTGCACAATGTGCTGCTTAAAGGAGGTTGCAGACTCCTTTCCCTAACCTCATCATTAGTTACAAAGTTAAACCACCTAATACCCAAGATACTGCGTAAGCATCTAGAATCAAAAGCATCTGGTTTCCTGTTATCTTGTTTACACAGCATCCAAGTTTCACTACAATAACTAACCCTAGAAAGAACCAAACTATTATACAGTCTAATTTTAGTCTTTAGGTGTATACGCCTATGTCTCCACACTCTCCATAGATTCTTAAAAGTCCCAGCAGCAATCCCTATTCGTCTGTTAATCTCATGCCGCACATCACCATTATCTGTTACATAGCTCCCAAGGTAATTAAACTGTGACACCTGCTCAAGACTGCAACCATTCAGATTAACTGAATCACAACCTGCCTGACCAATTTTCATCACTTTAGTTTTCTCTCTGTTTATAACCAAACCTACTCTACTACCAGTCTCATCAACAGCTCCAATGAAAGAGTTCATCTCATCAACATCATTTGCCAAAAGGGCTAAAATCATCAGCATAATCTAAATCAGAAATTTTCGTATCTACAGACCATTTAAGGCCAAAATCTTTCCCTTGATGTGAATTTCACATAACATAATCAACAACCAAACTAAAGAGAAAAGGAGACAAAATGCACCCTTGTCGAACATCAGACGTAATGCTAAACCAATTGCTACAAGACTTACCAACTCTCACACATGACTCAGTGTTATTATAGAGAGCTTTCATTATGTTAACTAACTTGTCTAGTATACCATATGATTTCACAATCAACCACAAATTATGACGATCAACAGAGTCAAACGCCTTTTTGAAATCAACAAAGCTAGCAACCAAAGGTTTCTGAAACTCTAAACATTTCTCAAGAATCTGCCTAAGTGAAAATATCTGATCCACACATCCCCTACCACTTCTGAATCCACATTGCTCATCACGCAGTTGACTGTCAACCAGATTCTTAATTCTTTTAAGCACAGTCATGGAAAAAACTTTACCTGGAACAGAGAGTAGGCTGATACCCCTATAGTTATCACAAGAACTGCGATCACCTTTTTCGAAAATAGGGATAATAATAGCTCTGGTAAAATCTTTAGGAACCATGCCTTTATCATAAAAGTTATTCAAAATTTCAGTCATCCAAGTGGTAACCGAAACATTCCCAGCTCTGAGCATTTCTGTAGTAATTTCATCTACCCCTGGGGATTTATGAAGTTTAAGTTTAGAGATAGCCAAACTATCTTCAGATTCTGTTATAGGGCCAACATTAAAGCTGCCAATGCATCTATCATCATTACAAACAATGGGAGTAGAACTAACCACATTGTTTAGAACATCACTGAAATGCTCAGCCCACCTAGCCATGACAGAATCCTCACCTTCTATAACCTTGCCTTGTTTATCCTTCAATCCCTGTATACCTGTTCGTTTTCTACCACACAAAACATTAACTATCTGGTACAGCTCTCTGCTGTTGTGCTGTCTGCTTCCTCAGCTTTGCCAGCAAGGCCATCAAGCAAAAGATTCTTATCAGTAGCTAACTGACCCTTTACACGTTTATTAAGTTCTTTGTAATGCTTTCTATTAGGACTAGTAGGGTACTGATTAAGGACATTCCTGCATTTCCTTCTTTCTGAAATAAGCTCAAGTGCCTTATCACTTAAATAATTCTGCCTCCTCTGCTCCTTTTTTCCTAAAAGAGTACTGTTAGTTTCTAAAAAAGCCTGTTTAAAATGGCCTCATTCTTCCTCAACTTCAGTATTAAGCAAACCATGACTGTCATAATGACTAAGTAACCTATCATGGTAAGCTTTAGCTATAACTGGGTCTTTCAGAGCTTCAGTATTAAAGGTAAATTTTTTAACCCTGGCACAACACTTTTTAAGTTGCAAGACACTTTTAACAAGGTAATGGTCAGATCCAATTTCAGCTCCCCTATATGCCCTGGTATTTCTAACAGAACTAGCCCATTTCCTGTTAATATATAATCAATCATATTCCTATGCAGCCCATCAGGTGAAACCCATGTGTATTCATGCGTCGTGGTGTTTGTAATATGTGTAAGTTATTCTGAAACCAATGAGTTTACTTACCTGTAGGAGACGTTGCCCATTGCAATTGCAGCTACCAATACCAAAAGGACCTATCACCCCTCCCCAAAGATCAGAGTCAGTACCAACTTTGGCATTGAAGTCATGAAGAACAAGGGTAATATTTACTTTCTTGACGGAATTCAAAATATTCTGAAGTTGTCCGTAAAACCTATCCTCATCCTCATCGGAATCCTCAGTGGGGGCATAACAGCAGATAACATTCAAGTCTTTAATGCTTGTCTGAAATTTTGCTGTAAGAAACCTTTCATTAATGCACTCATATCCTAGAAGAGCATCACTAGCATGTCTGCTGAGCAGCAGCCCCACGCATTGGTGATGCTTTCCATCCTCCCTCCCTGTAAAGAGAAATTTAAAGTTATTTTTAAGTATCTCACCTTTACCTGTCCATCTGGTCTCTTGCAAGCCTAGAATATCTAGGTTAAAGCGCTGGAATTCCTGCATGAGGACATGAAGAGAATAATCTCTATGTAATGTCCTCACGTTCCACGTTCCTGCAGAGAGAAAATGATTAGTAGGATTTTTAAAGAAATTAGGTTTATTGAGATTGGTAGGGCCAACAATATCAAACAGCCCCCTGATCGCAGGCATGGGGCAAAGACCTGTTCCTCCTCCGCTAAAGGCTGAAGTCACCGATGCTGGTAGGAACTTCAGGCACCACCTTTTCAAGTGGACTTTTTCAAGAGCCACATGGCCTGCCTGAGACACATTACTCCAGTTTAGGCTTGACGATGCCTAACTAGCTAAGTAAGGTTCAGGTACCTGCGATGGCCTCTGATTAGGGTTATCCACCAGCTGATATAAGGTATCTCATGCCTCTGTTCACTTAGAGCTGGCAACCCAGAAGCAAACAGAAAACACAGCGGCAGACTCTCCCTCAACAGAGGCCCACCAGTGCAGCAAGTCCAGGATCCATAATCAAGTCCAGTCTAGTAGGTATAAATGGTCAGCACCAGGACCCTGTGAAGTTGACCACTCCTCAGCAGGGTTGAAAAAAAAGAAAAAAGTGGCCATAGATGACCAGATCAGTAAGCCATACTGAACTGGCAGCCCTCCCCTTCCGTTCCCTTTCAAAAGAGAATATCTCTTTTGAAAGGTACTAACGGCCTGCACCACGAGAAGGCGGGGTCGGACATTAGGTGCTAGACCTGGCCGGTTCTGTGCATCATCACTAGGGATTGGTACACAGCTCTCCTTCCAGTTTACGCCTAGCTACCATTTACAGGCTTGGTGAAATAGGTGAGAAGAAATTTTCACAGAAAGCACGTTTAAATATCCAATTTCCGACACCTCAAAACAAAAGCCACAACTATGAGAAATATTAACAAAATTTGCCAAAAATCGTTCCTTGTTGTTGAAATAAAGAAATGATTCACTGACGATCTCTTTTTTTATAAGCAGCAGTACTATATAAATGTATTCCAAAATCTTTTTTTCAGTTTATAATTTTTATCAATTTCTTGAAAAATATTTGGACACTTCCATGAACAACTTTGGGAATAAGACTTCTACAGAAAAAGTGACAGCGGAGAATAATTCAAAGTTTAATTAATTTTAACAAGAAAAGGAACAAAAGAAAAAATGAAGTCTTGATCTCTAAAAATTGTTGAAGGAAAAAATAATAATGATGCATTTGACAGGAAACACTGCAAGTGAAAGTTCTCCATAATTTAAAAAGCACGAGTTTTCATTCATCGTTAAAGATATTTGAAGAAACTTTTATATTATTTTAGAATCATGTTATTTTAGCTAACTGTTTTCTGTGTTCACTTCTCTGGAAAATGTTTATGAATTACATTTCTGGTATGTAGTGTTTAAGTTTTCATAAATGTTTAAATATCAATTGTCAACTGACCAATACATGTTACCTCATATAAATGGAAAGCAAAAATCGAAGATTACTGAGTTTTTTTAACAAATTCTATCTATAACTAACGAAAATTAAGTACTGAACAAAATCCATCAAAGTCTCAATTTTCAACAATATTCTTGGTATTTAAAGAGTTACCTAAAAAAATAAAATAAATACATCTTCTAGCAGCTGCTTGCCTCAGAGGTCTGACACGAGCCTATCAGTTTACACGGTCATATCAGAATTATATGACCACCCCCCATTCCCATTATTTGGTAGGTGGTCATATTATTCTGATACGACTGTGTACATGCCATAATATAAGGTCTGTGAGGGTGGCAGGGAAACATGACAATCATTGACAATCATAATCATGACATCACCAGAAAAACATGACAATCATTCGTGTCTTCCTCGGAGCTTGAACCCAGGTTCCTTAGATCAGTAGCCAAGCGGGCTTTCAAAAATTTGCAATAGCTCCAGGGTTGATCGAGATATTTTATCACAAATAATTTGAATCTTAATAAGCATATTTTAATATTTATCAAAGATTTACTATACCATTTGAGTAAAATAAGTATACGTTTTAGAACCCGGAGTAAAGATCTGATTATTAACGATTTTTGTTAAATTTTTCTACAACACTGCTGTTTTTATATTGTAGTATATTCTTCAATTTTAAAACACGAGAATGAATAATATAAGTAATACCTGTAAGTATTTCCGCCACCTATTATCGGGCATATCAATATCGGCTTTGGACAGCGGCGTACCGAAGGACTATGTGGGGGTGGGGGGGAGAAATCGAAAAATTTCCAACTCGGAAATCAAATTTTGCCAACTGAGCAAATAATGTCTAGATTTTCGGCTCCTTTTGGGGGTGGGGTTGAGACAAGACAATTATTCACAACTCTCTCCCTCTCTTGCATTTTACCGTTTGGTTTACAATTTTGCGTACTAGCCATGATTAAACGCATATTATCTCAATATTTACATCTCGTCTGAATTGTAGCAAGTCAGTGTTAATTTTCCCTTCATTTGGCAAATTCTCCTTAATTTCACAAAACCAATTGCAATCTTTACATCCTAAATTTGCCAAGTCTCTTCAAAAATATCAAACTCCCCAATGTTTTGCCAAGTTTTCTCGATTTTTGTCAACTCTCCTTAATTTCACAAACCCAATCCCAATTATCACGCCTCGCCTATATTTCACGAAGTGGAATCGAATATTGCCAACTCGTGTATATTTTACCCAGTGGATTCGAATTTGGCCAACTCACCATCATTTTGCCAACTCACCATAATTTTACAGAAAAATATCGCAATTTTTGCATATTCCCGGAATTTGCCAAGTCACCTCGAATTTTATCAACTCTCCTTAATTGCACAGGAAAGGCACAATTTTTACAATTCCACTGTATTTTTTTTACCAGGTGGCTTCAAATTTTGCCAAGTTTTCCCTATTTTGTCAATTCTCCTTAATTTCACAAAAACAATCCCAATTTTCACAACTCGCCCGTATTTTACCAAGTGGATTCGAATTTTGTCAACTGCCATAGATTTTGCCATCTCGCCACAATTTTACAGAAAGAAATCCAAATTTTTACATCTCACCTGAATTTTGCCAACTCCATAAGTTTTGCCAACTCGCCATAATTTTACAAAAAAAAATTCCCAATTTTTACGTCTCATCTGAATTTTACCAAATGCCCCTAGATTTTGCGAACTCCCTAAGTTTTGCCAACTTCCCATAATTTTACAAAAAGAAATCCAAATTTTTTACATCTCCTCTGAATTTTGCCAACTGCCTCTAGATTTTGCCAACTTCCCATAATTTTACAGAAAGAAATCCAAATTTTTTTACATCTCTGAATTTTGCCAACTGCCTCTAGATTTTGCCAACTTCCCATAATTTTACAGAAAGAAATCCAAATTTTTTACATGTCCTCTGAATTTTGCCAACTGCCTCTAGATTTTGCCAACTCCCTGAGTTTTGACAACTCGCCATAATTTTACAGAAAAAAACCCCCAATTTTTACATCTCGCCGGAATTTTGCCAATTCCCCATGATTTTACCAATTCGCTCCGAATTTTGACAACTTGACATAATTTTACAGAAAAAATATTCCCAATTTTTACATCTCGCCTGAATGTTGTCAACTCTCCATGGTTTTGCCAAGTCACTCCGTATTTTTACAACTCGCCATAATTTTGCAAAAAATATTCCCAATTTTTACATCTCATCTGAATTTTGCAACTCCCTAAGTTTTGCCAACTTGCCATAATTTTACAGAAAGAAATCCAAATTTTTGCATGTCATCTGAATTTCGCCAACTCGAAATAATTTTACAGAAAAAAAAACCTAATTTTTACATCTCACCTGCATTTTGCCAATTCCCCATGATTTTACCAAGTCACTCTGAATTTTGCCAACTGTCCCTAGATTTTGCCAACTCACCATAATTATACAGAAAGATATCCAAATTTTTACATCTCGCCTGAATTTTGCCAAGTGGATTCGAATTTTGTCAACTGCCATAGATTTTACCAAATGCCCCTAGATTTTGCCATCTCGCCACAATTTTACAGAAAAAAAAAATCTTAAATTTTTACATCTCACCTGAATTTTGTCAACTCCAGGATTTTGCCAAGTCACTCAGAATTTTGCCAAATGCCCCTAGGTTTTGCCAACTCGCCATAATTATACAGAAAGAAATCCAAATTTTTACATCTCACCTGAATTTTGCCAACTGCCCTAATCCCTGCTAAATCGCCATAATTCTACAAAAAAAAAAAATCCCAATTTTACATCTCATCTGAACTTTGCCAACTGCCCCTAGATTTTGCCAACTCTCTAAGTTTTGTCAACTTGCCATAATTTTACAGAAAGAAATCCAAATTTTTACATCTCACCTAAATTTTGCCAACTCCCCACGATTTTGCCAAGTCACTCCGAATTTTTCGAACTTCCCCTAGATTTTCCCAACTCCCTAAGTTTTGCCAACTCGACAGAATTTTACGAAAAAAAATTCCAATTTTTACATCTCACCTGAATTTTGCCAAGTCTCTCCGAATTTTGCCAACTTGACATAATATTACAGAAAAAAAATCCAAATTTTTAAATCTCTCCTGAATTTTGCCAACTTGACATAACATTACAGAAAAAAAAATCCAAATTTTTAAATCTCTCCTGAATTTTGCCAACTCTCCAAGATTTTGCCAAGTTTCCCAATTTTGCCAACTCACCTGTATTTTATTAAGTGGCATCGAATTTTGCCAACTGCTCTAAATTTTTCCGTCTCTTCATTTCCCAAACTGCCCTAGATTTGCCAAGTTGCCTTGATTTTGACAACTCCCCTGAATTTTGCCAGGAAAAGATTACAAATTTCCACAACTCATCTAGGTTTTACGAAGTAGCTTCGAATTTTGCCAACTCCGAGTTACTTTGGGGGGAGCCTCCCCCAATGGCTACGCCCCTGGCTTTGGAGTTCAGTGACAATGAATGCTACTTTACTGCTTTTGAATAGGGGAAGGCATTAGCTGACTTTCCAAATGCCTCTTTTTAAAAATATGAAGCTGTAATGTAATCATTTCTCTTTTTGAACATCAAGAACCACCAACACCAAAGAAGCACTTCACCCAAATGTCTCCTGACACTGTTGCATTAAAAAAATTAGAATCTTTCAGCAAAACTCGAATTCCATTTGAAACGAAATTTCCTTCTTTTTCCACTTTAAGAACCCGTCGTATTTCAACGGGAGATTTGCCATTTTAGTAATAAATTGCAATCTGGATTTCATATTTTCCTACAGATGGCTTATTTTTAAATGGCACAGCTTTGAAGTTAGCATCCCTTTGAATAATATTTGCTAATATCGTAACTTTTGGAAATCAGTTTATATATGCTTGAAATTTCCAAAAGTTATAAAGAAATTTTGCTATATATTTTCTAGCGTTTATTTTATGCAATCAACATATTGTGTAATTTGTAATAAATTTCTTGAAGAAAATGTTTTTACGATTCAATTGGTTATGTAATTGACGACTACTAAAGTGATCACTTTCAGATCACATTTTGTTTGTGGGTTAAGAGCCCCAAGTGAATAGATTCCCAGGATATGTTTTATCATCTGGTGGATAATCCTGATCAAAGAGCATCACAGGTACTTCAACTGTCGCTTCTACAGTCATCATCAAACCTACATTGGAGGAAGTCCTCCAATGTAGATCGCTTCAGCCTTTAGTTGTGGGGGTTGAACAGGTCTTTGCCCCTTGCCTGCAATTAGGGGGCTGTTTGATATTATCAGCACTTCCTCTCTCAACACACTCAGTTTCTGTAAACATCACATGAACCCATTTTCCCTCCATAGTTAGTTGGAATGTGAGGACTCTGCACAGAGATTATTTTCTTAATGTTCTCACATGAGTATTCAATCATTATAATTTAGATATTTTCGACTTTCAAGAGACCAGATGGACATATAAAGGTCAGATACTTAAAAATAATCTGAAATTTCTCTTTTGAGGGAGGAGAGATTAGAAGAATCTCCAAGGTGTAGATTTGCTTCTCAGCGAACATGCTATTGATGCTCTTTTAGGACAAAAATGAATTAATGAAAGATTTCTTGCACCTAAATTTCACACAAGTATTAAAGACTTTAATGTTATCTCTTGTTATAGCCCCACTGAGAATGTGAAAGAAGTTTTACAAACAATTTCAGGATGCTGTAAAAATTTCAAGTATGTTATTTAAAACGTGTTTTTCCAAATAGTTTCAAAAAACCAATTGTAATTCCAAATTTTAAAACGTGAGATATTATTTGTTTTTCTAACTATAGGCCTATATCAGTTCTACCCATTTTTTCTAAGAAAATTGAAACTCTCACAAAAAAAAAGAATTTTAAATTTTTTTCAAAAATATATTTTTTGGATAATTTCGATTTCATAAAAATAAAATTGCAGAATAAGCTATTTTGAAATTTCAAAATTAAATTTTCTCTTATGGAGATAAGCGAAACAATGTCATCGCTTTATTTATTAATGTTAGAAAAGCATTTGAACATTTGACCATAAAATTGATATTGTTTAAAATACCTACGAATGGTTTGAATCTTAAACAACAGAAACCAAGCAGTATTAATAAAAAATGTTCAGGGTAACTTTCAATTTATAAATAAAGGTGTCCCTCACGGATAACTTTCAGGGTTTCTATTTTATTTATATAAATGATTTCTTTTCCCATCGTTTGAATGGAGACATCACTGAATTTGCTGATGACGCTACCTTAATATGTGATCTGTCAGAACTAAATAATATCGAACAGGATTTGTTTAGATTAAATACATGGTTTAAATTGCTATAAATATTATTCAAACTAATCTTATTAATTTCTGGTTAAAGCGGAATTTCAACATGTAAATGTGAAATTTCTTTCTGTTACATGCAAAAATTTGAATAATTGTAGCTATCAAAATGCAAAAATGCACAGCTATGAATATCTTGGTATTATGGTTGATAATTTCAAATGGAAATCGCATATGACTTGTTTGTTTAAGAAATTAAGATTTTTATTGTATAAGATTTATTTTGCAAAATGAAAAAGTTGATGGTAACTTTTAAGGATTCTTTATTATGCCTGGGTTCATTCTGTTACACAGTATGGTATCGTGTCTAGTGAAAATAAAATAGTAAACACGTGTATTTAAAATAAGAGATGAAACCTCGATGAATTATTTTTTCAAGTAATTCTCTTCTAACACTGAGAAAATCTTTTATATTCGTTTATACATTTCTCTTTAATAACTCTCAATTCTTCAAAATAAAGGGAAAGCCATATTCTTCTAGAGAATCGGGAAGAATTTACGTTCTCCCGAAAGTTAACAAAACTCTGTGTCAGAAACTAATTTTCTATATAGCTCCAAAAATATTCAAATCATTACCTGATGATATCAGAAACCTAAACAATGAAATTACATTTAAGCACAAACTTATAAAATTATTAATTCAGAGAAATGGTTTTGAATATTTGTTCAATGTAATTATTTAAAATTACTCTCTGTATTTTCAGCTAACTTTAGCTGCTGATTTTTATATAACTTATTTAATTACCTAGACGGGTTTGTTATACTCCTTGGTAATATTTGGAATATACTAAAATTATGTTTTCGTTTTATTTTTTCATCATTTTTAATATTATTTTGTTCTTGTAGTTTCCATTCAAGCTTTGATGGTAAATTTTTGATGTAATGTTTTTATTAATGAATATGGAAATAAATTATTATTATATTTTGAATTCTGTGAAGAAAGCAGATATTACCCTTGTTCAAGGCGACTTGAATGCTAAAGTTGATTCTGACCTTTGGGCAAGGGTGATAGTGATGGCTGCAATGGCATTGGGCAACGTCTCCTACAGATCTGTAAACTTAATGGTTCCAGAATAACTAATTACAAACACCACAACATACATAAATATCATAAGTATACATGGGTTTCACCAAATGGGCTGCATAAAAATATGATTACATATTAATTAACAGCAAATGGACTACTTCTGTTAGGAGTACCAGATCATATAGGGGACCTAGGTCTATCACTGCTTCAACACTGAAGCAGTGATAGACCTAGGTATAGCCAAAGCTGACAAGGATGTTTTTGGGTCATTATGACAGTCATGATTTGTTTACTACCGAAGTTCACGAAGAATGGGACCGTTTTAAACGGGCTTTTCTTGAAACTAACAGTACTTTTAGAGAAAAAGGAACAGAGGAGGCAAAGTTATTTGAGTGATAAGGCTACTGAGCTTATTTCGGAAAGAGAAGAACTGAGAGAGAGTTATTTATACCTTTATTAAGCTCTGTAACAGAGTTTAATAAACGTATAAAGAATCTATTTGCAGATGATAACAATCTTAAGCTTTATAGCTTGGCTGAAATAGCCGAGGAAACAGCTATTTAATGATATGTGTGGTAAAAAAAGTACATATATACAGGAATTAAAGGATGAGCATCATAATGTTATTGAAAGTGAACACTCGTTCATGGTTAGGTGGACTGAGCATTTCAGAAATGTTCTATTCCCATAGTTTGCACTTATGATATATCCATTACCAGCTGTAATCTTAGCACTATATCACACTGTAGAGTTATTTTGGATGTTTCTAAACAAAAACTACATAAATCTGCAGTGGTAGATGAAATTACTATTGAAATGCTTAAAGCTGAGAATGTTCTCTTTTACCACAGAGCTGACGGAAATTTTGAACATCTTAGCCGTCCTGTGGCCGAGTGGTTAGCGCTCTTGAGTACTAATCTAAGGGACCTGGATTCGAGCCCAGGGTAAGGCATGGATATATATATATATGTCGTCTTTCTGCTGAAGTCCTGCCATCCTCTCAGACCTTCTAATATGGCTTATAAACAGATTCCTGTCACACCTCTGTTGAAAGCAGCTACTTGAGGGTGTATTTATTTTTTGGCAAAGACATTGTTCCTGAGGATTTTACTGCAGCAATTATCATTACTATTTATTTTAAAAATTTCATTACGATTCTTGTGAAAACTATAGTGGTATCAGCCTGCTTTTTGTTCCAAGTAAAGTTCTTTGAGTGATTGTGTTTAAATTAATAATCTGATTGACGGACAACTGCGTGATCAGCAGTGTGGCTTCAAAATTGGTAGGGGATGTGTAGATCAGATTTTTTCACTTAGTCAAATTCTTGAGAAGATTTTAGTTAGTAGAGCATTGAGATTTATCTCTGCAAAACTCCCCGCCCTGCCCATAGTCAGTAGGGGACATCAATGGGTTTGGAAATGTAGCCATCCGTCGAATGGGACGATAAGCCTTGGCACTGTGTACGGGAAAGCCATATCTTCTGCACTTTGAAGGACATGTTGGACGGTCTTGGCGGGAAGTTACCCTCTGTCTCTTAAGAGCTTTTTCAGTCGATCCTCTCCGAAAACCTTCTCTGAGCCGTTGGGTTCCTTGTGACCTGGTAACTTTGGCCAATGTCGGCAAAAAAAAGTGCCGCTCAGAGGATAAACAACCAACTCCCATTGAGCACCAACTTGTGTGGCGTCATTCATCTCTTCAAATGTTCCAAAATTCTGAACATAATATCGTAGATCATATTCGATGTACCGGGTAATAATTTTACCCCTAACTATATCCATCATAAAGATATGCCTATTTGGCATGAGTAAGAACAAGATATATAAGTAAACCACCCTTAGGTGGGCCCCTAAGGGCAAACGTAAGAAAAGCTAAAAATAGCAGTAAAATTGTATAAGAAACCTAAAACGGGTAGGTCTCCTCAGAGAACGCTACCGTTTTAGGCCTCTTGTACTTGTTCAAAACTCAAAACAGTATGATAGTAAAGAACTGGAGGAGAAATAATCTCATTGGGATTATTGCTTATAGCCTAAAAAAATCTTTTTGAGGTGCGTTTTATGTGTGTATATATATGGTCAATGCCCAGGTCTTTATGGAGTTGTCTGTTAGTGACAAATAAAGGGGTATCGACCGCAGTTCTCAAAATCTTGTTCTGTAAGACCTGAATCTTACGAAAATTGGTGGGTGTAGTATTCGCCCATATGGGTGAAGCATAGAGAATCACCGCTCAGATGATGGAAATAATATTTATTCAGTTTGATTATTTATCTCGTATTGCACTACTTTTCTGCAGGTAGTTTTCAATACGACTAAAACGTCAGTTTGCTGCTTTCTTAGTGGATGGTGTTTCGAGACTTGGTGGTGGCAGATTTTGACCTTGTAGTCAAGGACACACGCAGGGGGTGTGAGTCGAGTTGTCATCTATTGATCTTGTTAAACCCCATCTTCAGAGGATCAGCATCTACTGACAGTCGAACAATCTGCAAGGCTCTTTTATTGTAGCTCTCCTTCCTGAAGATCGGCTTTTTTTTATACGAGTAAATCTCAATTTTATTTTTGTGGATGAAGAAGCGTTTATATTAGAGTCTTTGAAAGTTACGTGATTTTTTTAATAATTTGTTTCGATACAAAATTTCAGCTCGTGATTTCACAGTGAGTTGAAGATCAGTGAGTTGAGAATATTTGGGTTTCACAAGAGGAGAGATTTCTGCTCTCCATGCAAAAGGCCAGGAAACAGATATTCGAACATCCCAAAAATAGATCATTTTAGTCCCTGAGTACTTGATATTCTTTTTTCCGTAATTCTTATATCATTTATTTTTTCACATAACCTACTGTTTGGCATGCTGTTTTATTTTCTTCCCTCTTTATGTATGCGGGCCAGTCGGCCAGTAAGTAATTTAGTGAGTGATAATTCCGTTTTCGAAATCAGTAAGTGTTTCAGTGAGTAAGTAAGAAAGTAAGTCACTAAATGTGATTGAATAAATCAGTAAGTGTGTGAGGAAATATTTCAGTAAAAGTGTTAGTAAATAATTTAGTAAGAGTGTGAGTAAATAATTCAGTAATTGTGTGGATTAGTGAGTAAGAAAGTGAGTCAGTCAGTGTGTGAGTAAATATTTTAAAACGTGTGTGGTTTAGTGAGTCAGCCACTGTGTAATATGACCACCTACAATACATATACTATGATAGGTGGCCATATTAATCTGATATGACTGTGTATATGTCTAGTAATTCTGGATGTATTACTAGTTACCATTAGTAACTTTTTTTATATGTACAGCACTTTTCATTTACAAAGTTTGGAAAACTATTATGCTATAAGCTGATTCGGTCCTACCCAGATTGGTTGGTTGTTTTACTTCTGAGCGGCACTTTTTTTTTTCCGCACAGTGGGATCAATGGAATGGTCACAAGAATCCCGAGGGCTCAGAGAAGTTTAGCATGAAGGGACCCACTGGACAGCTCTTGGAAGACAGATGGTAGCCTCCTGTTAAGTCCATCCAGTGTGTTCTTCAAAGTTGGATTGTTTTACCTCTGAGTGGCACTTTTTTGTACACAATGTGCTAAATGGCCAGGTCACAAAGACCCCGAAGGCTCAGAAAAGTTTGGGGGAAGAGACCCACTGGAACGGCTGTTGGGAGACAAAATGATAGCCTCCCTTCAATGCCATCCAGCGTGTTCTTTAATGTGCACAGGGAATGGCTCCAACGATAAAGAATACACTGTATAACCTTGACAGGAGGCTACCATCTGACTCCCAACAACTGTTCCAGTGGGTCCCCTCCCTCAACCTTCTCTGAGTCTTCAGGGTCCTTGTGACCTGGCCATTTAGCCTATTTTGTTCAAAAAAAGTTTCGCTCAGAGGTAAAACAACCCAACGTTAGAGAACACGCTGGATGGCCTTGACGGAAGGTTACCATCTGTCTCCCAACAGCTGTTCCAGTGGGTCCCCTCCCCTAACCTTCTCTAAGCCTTAGGGGTTCTTGTGACCTGGCCATTTAACAGATGGTGTGCAGAAAAGTACCACTCAGAAGTAAAACAATCCAGTTGAAAAGAACAATCTGGATGGCCTTGACAGGGGGCTACCATCTGTCTCCCAACAACTGTTCCAGTGGATCCCCTCCCCCAACCTTCTCTGAGTCTTCAGGGTCCTTGTGACCTAGCCATTTAGCCCATATTGTGCGAAAAAGTGCCGCTCAGAAGTAAAACAATCAAACGTTAAGAACACGCTGGATGGCCTTGACGGGAGGCTACCATCTGTCTCCCAACAACTGTTCCAGTGGGTCCCTTCCCCCAACCTTCTCTGAGTGTTCGGGGTCCTTGTGACCTGGCCATTTAGCCCATGGTGTGCGAAGAAGTGCCGCTCAGAGGTAAATAAATCCAACGTTAAAGAACATACTCGATGGCCTTGACGGGTGGCTACCATCTGTCTCCCAACAACTGTTCCAGTGGGTCCCCTCCCTCAACCTTCTCTGAGCCCTCCGGGTTTGTGATCCTGGCCATTTAGCCTATTTTGTTCAAAAATAGTTTCGCTCCCAGGTAAAACAACCCAACGTTAGAGAACAAGCTGGATGGCCTTGACGGAAGGTTACCATCTGTCTCCCAACAGCTGTTCCAGTGGGTCCCCTCCCCCAACCTTCTCTGAGCCTTCGGGGTCCTTGTGTGCAAAAAAGTGCCGCTCAGAGGTAAAACAACACAACCCAAACGAAATCCTGTAAGACCTCTGTGGCAAGCAGTTGCTTGAGGGTGAGAGGGTATTTATTTCTTGTTATTGTGAACAGAAAAATTATTTCTCTTATGAAACTAAAAATATTTTTCCTAGAATTGGAAGTAACAAGCCAGAGTCAATATATCGATGATTTGATTTTAAGGGCAAAAAGTTCTTTTGCAATAAGAGGATAAAACGAGAATTTTTATTTCTTTTTCTACAAATGACATAGATATGGAAGAAAACCTTTAGCAGAAAAGTTCTGTGCTGCATCATACATAATGAATCCCGAATGGAAATTGGCTACAATGACCATTCGTCCCAATTTTAAGGCGTTCTGCTTGTAGATATTTATAAAAACATTCAGAAAAACGTTGTTGCCCTTTTTTTCGCAATGTCCTTTAAAATCCTTTATTTTTGTCAGCAACTAAAAACTATTTTCTTCTCACTAATTTTGCTAAATTTTCTTTTTATTGTTGATGTGATTGGGGAATTAATAACACATAACTATAATATTTATAATTCGTAATTATTTAATTATACTAATTTATTACATAATTTTTTTAACATTGGACACCATTGACAAAGGAATTTATTTAGTTGATATGTTTGCTCTTTTTTTTAGGTTTTTTAATGATTGTTTGATTTTTAAATCATCATCATCACCCTCGAGCAGCTATGGAGGTCCAACCAGACCATGCAATTTAGTCTCTAAGCATATCTGTCCTGAGCTACATCTTCTGCATCTACCCACTGCACACCAATTATAACAAGGTCCTCTTTGACATTGTCTGCCCACTGCATTCTAGTTCTCCCCTTCTTTCTCAGGACTTTAGGCACACTGTTCATAACCCTATTCGCCAATCAATAATTATCCATACGGGACACATGGCCAAACCAACGGAGTCTCTCTCTGCACAATATGTTGCTTAAAGGAGGTTGCAAACTCCTTTGCCTAACCTCATCATTAGTTACAAATTTGAACCACCTAATGCCCAAGATACCGCGTAACAATCTGGAATCAAAAGCATCTAGCTTCCTGTTATCTTGTTTAAAAAGTGTCCACGTTTCACTACCATAACTAACCCTAGAAAGAACCAAACTATTATACAGTTTCGAGCCCCGGGAAGGCATGGATGTTCGTGTTGTTTTCTGCTGAGGTCCTGCCATCCTCTCAGATCTTTTACTTTGGCATATAAACTGACAAGCTCCTGTCAGACCTCTGTGGCAAGCAGCTGCTTGAGGGGGTATTTATTTATTATTTTAATTTTAGTCTTTAAGTGTATACGCCTATTTCTCCACAATCTCCATAGATTCTTAAAAGTCCTGGCAGCAATACCTATTCGTCTGTTAATCTCATGCCGCACATCACCAGTATCTGTTACGTAGCTCCCAAGGTAATTAAACTGTGACACCTGCTCAAGACTGCAACCATTCAGATTAACTGAATCACAGCCTGCCTGACCAATTTTCATCACTTTAGTTTTCTCTCTGTTTATAACCAAACCTACTCTACTACCAGTCTCATCAACAGCTCGAATGAAAGACTTCATCTCATCAACGTCGTTTACCAAAAGGGCTAAATCATCAGCAAAATCTAAGTCAGAAATTCTCAGATCTGCAGACCATTTGAAGCGAAAACCTTTTCCTTGTAGGGAATTTACATAACAATCAATATAATTAAAAAAATACCCCCTCAAGCAGTTGCTTGCCACAGAGGTCTGACAGGAGCCTGTCAGTTTATATGTCATAGTAGAAGGTCTGAGAAGATGGCAGGCCCTCAGCAGAAAAACGACACAAACAGCCATGCCTTACCCGGGGCTCGAACCCAGTTCCTTTAGATCAGTAGCCAAGTGCGCTAACCACTCGGCCGTGGGACGGCTATCAATCAATAACCAAACTAAAAAGAAAGGGAGATAAAATGCACCCTTGTCGAACACCAGAATTAATGCTAAACCAATTGCTACAGGCTTACCATTCTCACACAAAACTCACTGCTATTATAGAGAGCTTTCATTATTTGAACTAACTTTTCTGGCATGCCTCACAATCTCACAATCAACCAAATTATGATGATCGACAGAATCAAAATGCCTTTTAGATATCAACAAAGCCAGTAACCAAAGGTTTCTGATATTCTGAACGTTTCTCAAGAATCTGCCTGAGTGAAAATATGTGATCTAAACAACCCCAACCAATTCCGAATCCATGTTGCTCGTCACACAATTGCCTGTCTGCCAGATTCTTAATTCTATTAAACACAATCATGCAAAGAACTTTACCTGGAAAGTAGGCTGATACTCCTTTACTTATCACAAGAATTGCGATCACCTTTTTTCAAAATAGGGATAATAATAGCTCTGGTAAAATCATTAGGAACCATGCCTTTATCATAAACGGTATTCAAAATTTCAGTCATCCAAGTGGTAACCGAAACATTCCCAGCTCTAAGCATTTCCGTAGAAATTTCATCTACCCCTGGTATATTATGAAGTTTAAGTTTAGAATAAGCCAAAATAACTTAAGATTATGTTATAGGGCCAACATTAAAGCCACCGATACATCTATCGTTATTGCAAACAATGGGAGTAGAATTAATCACATTGTTTAGAACATTACTGAAATGCTCAGCCCACATAGCCATGACAGAATTCACACTTTCTATAACCTTAACTTGTTTATCCTTCAATCGCTGTATACCTGTTCTTTTTCTACCACATGAATCATTAACTATCTGGTAGAACTCTCTGCTATTGTGCTGTCTAATTGCTTCCTCGGCTTTATCAGCCAAGCCATCAAGCCAAAGATTGTTATCAGCAGCTAACTGATCCTTTACATGTTTATTAAGCTCTCTCTCATCCTTTCTATTAGGACTAGTAGTGTATTAAGAACATTCCTGCAGTTCTTTCTTTATGAAAAACAACCTGAACATCCATGCCTTATTCGAGGCTCGAACCCAGGTCCCTTAGATCAGTAGCCAAGTGCGCTAACCAGTAGGCCACACCTTAGCTGAAATAAAAGTTTAAATATTTATTTTTTCATAGCATCAAATTTTGATCATGTGATTTCTGTGTGTGTGGGGGTAGGAAATGGGGTGGGCTTGAATTACCTTCTGCTTCAGCTGAAATATCAAGCTTACAATATTTGGTGTTTTTTATAGCATGAAATTAAATTATGTCATTTATTGGAGGGGATGAGATTTCTTTTATTGCCTCAGCTGAATACAAATAAAGTTTACACTATTTGATTATTTCTTTTAATCTTCAAAAAAAATAATTTTTTTTAATGGAAATAGAAAATAAATTTGACTTTTTTTATGAGGCTCGGATTTGCACAATTAAGATTTAAAGTTTTGCGTACCTTTCCTTAACCTAAAAGATTTGATCATATATTAGATTTTAAAATATGTTTACCATTGTCCTTGTTTTAAACAGGCTCTAAGTAAAGTCTGCTAAGTTTACATTCAATTTAGTTCAGCTTTATTTACGTAATAAGAGCATACCGAATATTTTCTAAATTTTCGATACAAAATCTGAATTTGAAAGAGAAGCAGTTTCCAGCGTCTTCGTTTTCATCCGATATAAAACGATTAGTGTGCATTAAATATATTTTGTTTCTATAATTATGACATTGGACTAATTTGATTGAAATAAGAAACAGCAAAGTTATGCTTCATTTCTCTCATTTGGTAAGCATTATTTAACAGCATAGATCGTCGTTTACCAGCCATTCCCATGGAATCATAGGTATTCTTGCCTTCTTAAGCAGTCTGGTGCAAGATCGATCCTGGGATTAGATGATAGGATATGATGGATGGTAGGTATTGATAAACATAGTAATCTCATATTTGAAATATAAAAGCTTTGAAAAGTGTAGCTACTATTTGTGCTGCCAGCTAATGACAACATAATGAACTAAAATCGAACATTTATTATGAGCTTTACCTTGGCTTTACATATTAGTTAATTTATGCAGGGTTCGCTTCCGGAGACATCCTATGATACAGATTCGAATCTTCCGCTGCAGCAAAACGAGACAAATTTTTGTAACACATTTCTGAAAACGAATGCACGTTCTTTTGTGAAACGAGTAAGCTCTGAAAAATGATTCAAAGTTAACAACATTATTACATATATGAATTACATTACAATACACTGGAACTTTAAAATTTAACGTTATTCTTACGTGTTTTATGCAATGGTTTTATGGAATAAAAATTTTCAAATGAAGTTTATATAGTTTTAAATGAATTGAAGAAACAAGACGTACCGAAATATAGAAGTCAACAACCTTCTTCCATGAAACGAAGGAAACAGCCATGAACGTTACTTCCGCTAAACGAACACCTTTTTGTTTGTATGTTCCACTTCATAATAACGTAGCAGATTAAGAAAGCAGTATGTTACGCCAAGCCATTTTCCGGAATTACTCATTGCAACGAAGTTACTGCATTCACTAAACGGAGCCACTGAAACCGAACATATTAAATAGTATAGGAAGTTCCAGGATTTGAAATTTCCAAACATGTTTTATTTGATACGAAACTATATTAGGATGGATAATTTGATGGTGTATTATGGAACTAGAGTGTATGTGACCCTGTAACGATCCTTCAACTAGATGATATGATGACATAGAAGGTAAGTTTTGATAAACTTTAAAATCTTATTTGAAATTCAAAATCTTTTAAATGTGTACGTATTACTTGTGCTGCCATCTAATGACAGCATAATGAACTGATATGAGACTAATCTACGAGCTTTGTGTTAGCGATCAGTTTCGTATTGAATTTTCCGTCCAAAATACTGGAATTGAAACCCATTCAACTAAGTATTTCGTCATTTACTGAGCAAGGAGTAGGAAAACGCTGGATAAGATTAAAAATGAAATTCTGACAAAGTCGCCATAAATATAAGCAGCTAAATTATTATTGTTTAAAAATATAAACATTGTTGCATAATAAAACTACTAGAAATAAGTTGGCAGAAATAGATAATTGCAGGAAAATAATGATTTAAAAGTTGAAGTTTAATGTTTCTTATGAATTATCATTACCAAACTTGATAAAACGGGTGAAATCATGTACAAAAAAAAAACATTTTTTTTCAAAATCTAAGCAAAGCTCTCATCTATACAGCAATTTTTTTCTTTTTCAAGGAGATTGACATTTATTCAAAAACATAGTTTATGGCAATTTGTCGTATTACTATTCTTTGTTTCTCCATATATTTCCTTAAATTGTTAATTTTATGCTGTGTTCTGCGGTCATCTTTAAAATGTAATAAATATGTTACACTGGGAAAAGTAAAACAAATGATCATCATCATCATCGTCAAGCACCCTTGGGCTCCAGAGGTCCAACTAGACAATGCAATTTAGTACTCCAAGCAAGTCTATTCTGAGCTACATCCACTGCATCTCGCCACTGCACACCAATTCTAACAAGGTCCTGTTTGACATTGTCTGCCCACCGCATCCTAGGTCTCCCTCTCTCTCTGAGGCCTTTAGGCACACTGTTCATAACCCTATTCGCCAATCTACAATTATTCATATGGCCAACATGGCCAAACCAACGGAGTCTCTGCAAAATATGCTGCTTAAAGGAGGTTGTAAACTCCTTTGCCTAACCTCATCATTAGTTACAAAGATGAACCACCTAATGCCCAAGATACTGCGAAAACATCTGGAATCGAAAGCATCTAGTTTCCTGTTATCTTGTTTACAAAGTGTCCAAGTTTCACTACCATGACTAACCCTAGAAAGAACCAAACTATTATACAGTGTAATTTTAGTCTTTAGGTATATACGCCTATTTCTCCACACTCTCCATAGATTCTTAAAAGTCCTGGCAGCAATCCTATTCGTCTGTTAATCTCATGCCGCACATCACCTTTATCCTGTTATATAGCTCCCAAGATAATTAAACTGTGACACCTGCTCAAGACTGCAACCATTCAGATTAACTGAATCACAACCTGCTTGACCAATTTTCATCACTTTAGTTTCTCTCTGTTTATAACCAAACGTACTCTACTACCAGTCTCATCAAAAGCTCGAATGAAAGAGTTCATCTCATCAACATCATTTGCCAAAAGGGCTAAATCATCAGCATAATCTAAATCAGAAATTTTCTTATCTCCAGTCCATTTAAGGCCAAAATCTTTCCCTTCAAGCGAATTTCGCATAACGTAATCAATAACCAAGCTAAAGAGAAAAGGAGATAAAATGCACCCTTGTCGAACACCAGAAGTAATGCTAAACCAATTGCTACAAGCCTTACCAACTCTCACACACGACTCATTGTTATTATAGAGAGCTTTCATTATGTTAACTAACTGTCTGGTATACCATATGATTTCACAATCAACCACAAATTATGACGATCAACAGAGTCGAAAGCCTTTTAAAATCAACAAAGCTAGCAACCAAAGGTTTCTGAAACTCTAAACATTTCTCAAGAATCTGCCTAAGTGAAAATATCTGATCTACACATCCCCTACCACTTCTGAATCCACATTGCTCATCACGCAATTGCCTGTCAACCAGATTCTTAATTCTATTAAGCAAAATCATGGAAAGAACTTTACGTGGAACAGAGAGTAGGCTGACACCCCTATAGTTATCACAACTGTGATCACCTTTTTTGAAAACAGGGATAACAATAGCTCTGGTAAAATCCTTAGGAACCATGCCTTTATCATAAAAGATATTCAGAATTTCAGTGATCCAAGTGGTAACCAAAACATTCCCAGCTCTAAGCATTTCGGTAGTAATTTCATCTACCCCTGGGGATTTAGGAAGTTTAAGTTTAGAAACAGCCAAAATAACTTCAGATTGTGTTATAGGTCCAACATTAAAGCCACCAATGCATCTATCATCATTGCAAACAATGGGAGTAGAACTAACTACATTGTTTAGGACATCACTGAAATGCTCAGCCCACCTAGCCATGACAGAATCCTCCCCTTCTGTAACCTTACCTTGTTTATCCTTCAATCCTTGTATACCTGTCTGTTTTCTACCACACAAAACATTAACTATCTGGTACAGCTCTCTGCTGTTGTGCTATCTAACTGCTTCCTCGGCTTTGTCAGCCAAACCATCAAGCCAAAGATTCTTATCAACAGCTAACTGATCTTTTACATGTTTATTAAGTTCTCTGTAATGCTTTCTATTAGGACTAGTAGGGTATTGATTAAAGACATTCCTGCAGTTCTTTCTTTCCGAAATAAGCTCAAGAGCCTCATCACTCAGATAATTCTGCCTCATCTGCTCCTTTTTTTCCTAAAAGAGTACTGTTAGTGTCCAAGAAAGCCTGTTTAAAATGATCCCATTCTTCCTCAACTTCAGTAGTAAGCAAACCATGACTGTCATAATAACTAAGTAACCTATCATTGTAAGCTTTGGCTATAACTGGATCTTTCAGAGCTTCAGTATTAAAAGTAAATTTTTGAACCCTAGCACAACACTTTTTAAGTGTAAGTTGCAACACACTTTTAACAAGGTAATGGTCAGATCCAATTTCAGCTCCCCTATATGCCCTGGTATTCCTAACAGAACTAGCCCATTTGCTGTTAATTAATATGTAATCAATCATATTCTTATGCAGCCTGTCAGGTGAAACCCATGTGTATTTATGTATGTCGCGGTGTTTGTAATAAGTGTTATTCTGAATCCATTGAGTTTATTTACCTGTAGGAGATGTTGCCCATTGCAGCAATACCGAAAGGGCCTATTACTCCTCCCCAAAGGTCAGAGTCACTACCAACTTTGGCATTGAAGTCACCAAGAACAAGGGTAATATCTCCTTTGTTGACAGAATTCAAAATATCCTGAATTTGTTCATAAAACCTATCCTTCTCATCCTCATCGGCATCCTCAGTGGGGGCATAACAGTAGGTAACATTCAAGTTTTTAACGCTTGTCTGAAATTTTGCTGTGAGAAACCTTTCATTAATGCACTCATATCCTAGAAGAGCATCACTAGCGTGTCTGTTGAGAAGCAGACCACGCCTTGCTGATGCTTATTGTCGTCCCTCCCTGAAAAGAGAAATTTAAGATTATTTTTAAGAATCCGACCTTTATCTGTCCATCTGGTCTCTTGCAAGCCGAGAATATCTAAATTATAATGGTGGAATTCTTGTGTGAGGACATCAAGAGTAAAAGCTCTTTGCAGAGTCCTCACGTTCCAACTACCTTTGGAGAGAAAATGGTTAGTGGAATGTTTAAAGAAACTATGTTTATTGAGAGAGGGAATGCCGACAATATCAAACAGCCCCCGAATCGCAGACATGGGGCAAAGACCCGTTCCACCACCACTAAAGGCTGAAGCCATCTACACTGGAAGACTTCCTCCAATGTAGAATATGACGATGCCAATAGCAAAGAGTTTAGGTGCCTGCAATGACCTCTGCTCAGGATTATCCACCAGCTGATAAACATATCCTGTGAATCTATTCACTTGGGGCTGTCAACCCACAAACAAACAGAAAACACAGCGGAATATTTTCCCTCCACAGAAGCCCACCAGTGCAGCAAAATCAGGATCCATAATCAAGCTCAGAGCCATATATCTGTCCAGTCCCATTAATTTTATTTAAATTGAAAAAAGTAAAAGAGGATTTCATTAAAACAACTTCTAATTTGCCAGTGGTTCACAATAATTAAAGAATCGTTTAATAATTTAATATATTTAGATAATGAATTATTCTAAATGTAATAGTTACAGGTTATTATTTCCTCAATCGCATAAACAAAAATTTGAAATATTTATGAAAATTAGTTGGAGCACCAAACGATTTTTATTTGATATAAAAATATAACACTTTTAAAAGACATGATAAAAATCACATAACAAAAACGAGTTTTGCATATTTTATAATTATACAATATTAGACGAATGGTCATGCGGTCATTTATTTTTCTTTAATTCAATTTGCATGACGTAGCACAGAAGTGTTCTGGTAAAATTTTCCCCTAAATATTTGCTCACTTTAAAATAAATGGAATTATTATACATTGCACCTCATTGAAAAAACTTGTGGGTCATAAAACAAACAATCAATATCTTTACTCCTGATAATTTCTTTAAAAATCTTCGACAAATTATTGTTAGATGCGTAACTAAACAATTTCACCACTTCAGACAATTCATTATTTTTTTTTCTACAAGGCATTTTTGAGTTCCCAATCCTAACCCTCCCACACACCCCTTTCACAGAAGTTGAAAATTTTTCTTTCTGTTTTTTTTTTTTTTTTTTGGGGGGGGGGGGAACACCACCTACCCTGTTAATGGCTAACTCTGTATAAGGTTACTTCTGCACTTTATATCACTCATGTTATTAGATGGCACTACAAGTGCTGAAGTAATGTAGATGAAAAGGTTAAAAGTGAAGAGTATGATGGTGGGTTTTCAAGGTATGGACAGTTATGGCCTAAATTTCAAAAAAGTAATTTTTTAGGGGAGAAATTTGTATTGTGTAACTCGTGATTCAGATCTACTTCTTCATATATAACATCATCATCATGTTCAAGCAGCCAGGGTTTGCAATTTAGTTATCCAACCAGACCGTGCAATTTACTTCTCCAAACATGTGTGTCCTGAGCTATATCTGCTGCATCTTTCCACTGCACACCAATTCTAACAAGGTCCTGCTTGACATTGTCTCCCACCGCATCCTAGGTCTCCCCCTCTTTCTCAGGCCTTTAGACACACTGTTCATAATCCTATTCACTAATCTATAATTATCCATATGGGCAACATGGCCAAACCAACGGAATCACTCTCTCTCTGCAGAATATACTGCTAAGAGGAGGTTGCCGACTCCTGTCTAAGCTCTTCATTACTTACAAAATTGAACTACTTAATACCCAAGATACTTTGTAAGCATCTAGAATCAAATGCATCAATTTTCCTGCTATCTAGTTTACAAAGTATCCAAGTTTCACTACCATAATTAGTCCTAGAAAGAACCAAAGTATTATACAGCATAATTTTAGTCTTTAGGTGTATATGCCTATTTCTCCACACTCTCGTAAAATTCTTAAAGTCCCAGAAACAATCCCTATTCAACTGTTAATCTCATGCCACACATCACCAGTATCTGTTATGTAGCTTCGAAGAAAATTAAACTGACAGTTGCAGAAGACTGCAACCTTTCAGATTAACTGAATCCCAGCCTGCCTCACCAATTTCCATCACTTGAATTTTCTTTCTGTTTATAACCAAACCTTCTCTGCTCTCAATAGCTCAAATAAAATAGTTCATCTCATCATCATCATTTGCCAACAAGGCCAAATTGTCTTCATAATCTAAATCAGAAACTTTAAAATCTCTACACCATGTAAGGCCAAAATCTTTCCCTTGCAAAGAATTTCACATAACATAAACAAGAACCAGACTAAAGACAAAAGGGGACAAAAATGCACCCTTGTTGAACATCAGAAGCAATGTTAAATTAATTGCTTACAAACTCTCACATAGGACTCCATGTTTTAGAGAGCTTTCATTATCTTAACTAACTTGTCTGGTATGCCATACGACCTCAAGATCAACTACAAATTAAGATGATTAACATAGTTGAAAATCTTTTTAAAATCAACAAAGCTTGTAACTTTAGGATTCTGAAACTCTAAACATTTCTCAAGAATCTGCCTAAGTGAAAATATCTGATCTACACATCCCCTACCACTTCTAAATCCACATTGCTCATCACGCAATTGACTGTCAACCAGATTCTCAATTCTATTAAGTACAATCATGGAAAGAACTTTACCTGGTACAGAGAGTAGGCTGATACCCCTATAGTTATCTCAAGTACTGCGATCACCTTTTTTAAAAATACAGATAATAGGTCTGGTAAAATCCTTAAAAACCATTCCTTTATCATAGGGCGGGGATGGCTCAGTTAGTAGCGCACCAGACTTGTAATTTGCAGTTCCCAGGTTCAAGTCCCAGCTGGGTCAGTGTTGATATTTATCTCTGCAAAATTCCCCAACCTACCCATGGTCACTAGGGGACACCAATGGGCTTGAAAAGGCTGCCATCTGTCAGATTGGATGTTAAGTCAATGCCCTGAGTGTGGGAGAGCCATACCCTGTGCATATTAAAGAACACCCTTGATGGCCTTGATGGGAGGCTACTGTATCCCAACAGCTGTTCCAGTGGGTACCCTCCCCCAACCTTCCCTGAGCCTTCGGGGTCCATGTGACCGGGCCATTTAGCCCATGGTGTGCAAAAAAGTGCTGCTCAGAGGTAAAACAACCCAACGCTTTATCAAGTAAAATATTCAAAATTCAGATCGTAATTCAGATTTATTTCTTCTTACGGAAAATACATGCTTAAATTTTGCACCTTAGGTGTATCATATTAGACAACATTTATCTAGTTTGATTTTATTTCTTTAAAAATCAGTAATCATCATGGTATAATTTTCATTCATCATCATCATCCTCAAGCAGCCAAGGGCTATGGAGGTCCAACCAGACAGTGCAGTTTAATTCTCCAAGCATATCTGTTCTGAACTACATCTGCTGCATCTGGCCACTAAATAACAAATTCTAACAAGTTCCTGTTTGACATTGTCTGCCCACCACATCATAAGTCTCCCCCTCTTTCTGAGGCCTTTATGCACACTGTTCATAACCCTATTCGCCAATCAGTGATGACCAAACCAATGCAGTCTCTCTCCACACAATATGCTGCTTAAAAGAGGTTGATTACCCCTTCTTTAGCCTAATCATTACTTACAAAGTACAACCACCTAATGCCCAAGATACTGCGTAAACATCTAGAATCTAAGGCATCAAATTTCTTGTTATTCTGCTTACAAATCATCCATGTTTCACTACCATAACTAACCTTAGAAAGAACCAAACTATTATGCAGCCTAATTTTAGTCTTTAGGTGTATATGTGTAGTTTTCATACTCTCCATAGATTCTTAAAACTCCCAGTGGCAATCCCTATTATTCTCTTTATCAAATACCACACATCACCAGTGTCTGTTACATAGCTCCCAAGATAAATCAACTGAGACACTAGCTCAATAGTACAGCCATTGAAAGCAACTGAAGCACCATCTGCCTGACCAATTTTCATCACTTTAGTTTTTTCTTTATCACCAAACCTACTCTATTACCAGTCTCATCGACAACCCTAATGAATGAATTCATCTCATTAACAACAGTAGCCAACAGGCCAAATCACCTGCATAATCTAAATCAGAAATTTTGAATCTCTAGAGCATTTAATGCCAAAATCTTTCCTGTGCAAAGAATTTTGCATTACATAATCAATAACTAAAGAGAAAAGGAGACAACATGCACCCCTGTCTAACTCCACTAGCAATGCTAAACCAGTCTCTGCAAGACATACCAACTCTCACACACGATTCAATGTTATTATAGAGAGCTCTCATTACACTATCTTATCAGGTATTCCATATGATCTAACAATCAGCCACAAATTATGTCGATCAACAGGGTCAAAAGCCTTTTTGAAATCTATAAAGCTAGCAACCACAGGTTTCTGAAACTAAACATTTCTCAAGAATCTGCCTAAGTGAAAATATTTGATCAATACATTTCCTACCACTCATCAATTCCACACTGTTCATCACACAGCTGTCCATCAACCAAATTCTTAATTCTATTAAGTAAAATCATACAAAGAACTTTACCTGGAACAGAAAGTAAACTAATTCCCCTACAATTATCACAAGAACTGCAATCACCCTTTTTTTAAATTGGGACAATAGCTGTAGTAAAATCCATAGGAACAATGCCTTGATCATAAAAATGTTCAAAATTTCAGTCAGCCATTTGACAACACAAATAATTTATTAATTAAATTTTTTTATTAAATTATTTTTTATTTCAATTTTTTATGTAGGCAAGAAGTTGGCAAAAAGAAACAATATCAAATTATCCATCCCTACACCTGGACTTCAACCCACATCCCTTTGACCAGTTGCTAAGCACACCTAACCACTCAGCACCCCTGAGACTATAGACTGGTTTATGTTTTTCTTTTTTAACTTGTTATTTCTAATGAGATTATTTTTCTGGGTAATTTTTATATTAAGAATTGTTGATGAATTGTTAGAATATTTTTTGGGGCTTTTCAGGTTTGTGTCCAATGAGATTAGTTCATTCTGTGGTTGTTTCAAATTGCGGAACAGTGCTCTATTGTTTGGTGATATGAGCCTTTCAAATATGACTGTGTGTGTGGGGGGGGGGGGGGGGAGATGAAAATTTTTCAACTCTGAAATGAAATTTTGGCAACTGCCAAAATCAGTACTTTACAGAAATTTAACTATGCCTCTGTCAGGGAAGTACCCAGGATTTTGCTATATAAGGGGAAGGGGGTGGCACTGAGTTTGTTAACTCTCACTATTACCTATCTTTCTTTTGCTCTTATCTCTGACATTTGTCGGTTGGTCAATTTGTCAGTTTCTATGTTTGCTAGTTTGTGGATTTGACAAAATGTTGTTTACCATATTTTTCCAATGCAATGGAGAAACTTAATGATTTATATGTCAAATGGAAGCCTGTTATGCAGCGAGTGTCATAGTCTTTAAAAAATTAACTCCCCAAGCTTTGTTCCCACCTTAAAAAAGGGGTAATATCAACACTAAACTCCCACATCTCCAGAAAGTGAATACTGAAAATAACAAACGATGGCTGAAATGAATGCTTCTAACATAGGGAATGTCACAGGCTACAAAAAATCGACCCTCCCATGCTTTCTTCCCCCTAAGAAAAGGGTGGAAATGATTGTTCCCTATATTTCCCGAACACTAGTGCAGAAACTTACAAGCTCTGTGTCAAGTAAAAGCTTGTGAAGTGAGGAAAAAATTGGTCAAAAAAATTGACCACCCATGCTTCCTTCCCTCCTAAAAAATGGGAAATATCGAAGTCATCTTATTATATCTTTGAAATGTGAGGGCTTGCAGCTAGGGGTTAGGTGTCAAATGAAGGCTCATGTATGAACATCATAAACTATTACGAATTTTGTCCCATTATCCTCTCAGACCTTCTACTGTGGCATATAAACTAACAGGCTCCTGTCAGACCTCTATGGCAAGAAGCTGCTTGAGGGGGTATTTATTTTTTTATTTTTATTTTTTTAATTCCCCTTTGATTAATGGGGGGGATAGTGAACTTTTACACGGTTCACTTAACAGGTCATATCTCAAATTAAAACTTATAACATCTACAATGTCATGTGTTAATTCATACTCAAATCCAAAACAGGTGAAAATATAGTCGATGTTTAAACGTCTGTCCCATCCATGGCCGAGTGGTTAGCACGCTTGGCTACTGATCTAACCGACCTGGGTTCGAACCCCAGATAATGCATGGATGTTCGTGTTGTTTTTCTGCTGAGGTCCTGCCAGCCTCACAGACCTTCTACTATGGCATATAAACTGATGGGCTCCTGTCAGACCTCTGTGGCAAGCAGCTGCTTGAGGGGGTATTTATTTATTTATTTTATTTTATGAGTAAATATATCAAATGAAAGTTTTTGAAAGTAGTTTTATTTAGTGTCAAAAAAAAGGATATAAAGAAATTAAAAAAATTCTTAACATACCTATCTTCCTATAGGACTCTAAGATGTAGAAAAAAAAATCTAAAGCTTATCAATGATGCAATCAGTCACCAAGTTACTCTTCACTTCAAAGCAAGATAAGGCGCCGATTTACCTACTCTACAAGAATGATCGCATCCTATCTTCCCTTGAAATGAATACAAATTCAGTGCCTAATTACATCATCAATATGCTTTAGGTTTCTTTTTCTACATTTTAGAGTCCTATAGAAAAAGAGGGATGTTTGGATTTTTTAATTTCTTTATATTTCTTACAAAACAATCCCAATTTTTGCAACTAATATGTATTTTTCCAAGTGGTTTTGAATTTTGCAAACTCCCCAGATTTTTCCAATTCCCCAAGATGACTCAATTTTGCCAACTCTCCTTAATTTCAAAAACAATACAATTTTCATGGAGACCTGTATTTTACCAAGTGGTATCGTCAAGTTGATTCAATTTTGTCACCCACCCCCCTTTAATTTTACAAAAGAAAATAATCCCAATATTCGCAACTCAGTGGATTTTACTGTCACTTCAAATTTTGACAACAGTGATTTAGTTTGGAGGGATCTTTCCCCTAACATGCTTCCCCCTGCTGCAGTTGTGAGATATCTGACACCAAAATGGTGGTATCTTACAAGGTAATCTAGGGGTCATGGTTTTCTTGCCAATGTACTATCTAGTTCCCCTTTATCATATATATTGGGTCTTACCAATCCCCAACAAAATTTCTGGCTAATAGCTTCACACATTTTCTTAGGTAAATAATTTTTTTACCAAAGAAATGGCTTCTTATGATTCTTTCTAAAGTTTAGTCATTACCCTTCTGCAAACGTCTGCTGTCCGCTGCATGACAAAAACTAAAATTTTCCCGTTTTTCAACTCCTATGTATAAAAGGGTTTCATTACTCCCTTTCTCTCATCATTTTCCCCACCTCATATCTTGATCACTTTCTGTCTTCTTCTCTGTGGTTGTGAGCATTAAACATTGCTAAATTATCCCTTTTGAATCACATTTCTGCTGCATGATATATTGCCATCATTAAATCTTTTAAAAGCAGAAAAGAATGTGGCACATCTATGCTCTATTTTACGTAAAGAACGGAGCAGCAAAACCTGAAGATCAATGAAGGCACCAACTGATAATAAAATGCTATACACAGAAAATATAGCTTTTTTTCCTCTGTCACCTTTGAGATTGTTTGTATGGGTAATAGAGGCAAAAAAGAATTGAAATTTTGTGTATTTAATGCATTTTTCAATAAATTTTTGGAAAAACTGAGAAATGGGGGGGAAGAATGTTATTCTTCAAAGGAAATCTCTTATCTTGCCATATGCACACAACCTTCCATATATTTTTCTATATCGGGTTGTTTCGGTAATGCTGTTATTGGCTGTTTGAATGAGTTTACTGATCTGCTGAGAGTCACTGCAATTTTCTATATGATTTTGATTATTTTGATATTCTATATGATAAGGATAGCATTTTCTATAGGATAGATCAAGACCCTATTCCCTGATCTATAGTTATTCATGCGGGCAACATGGCGAAACCAGCAGACTCCCACTCTGTGTATCGCTAAAAAGAATTGCAAAATACCTTTAACTTTGGACCCTTTTTCTGATCCAATTAGTTTTATGCTCCGGATAGCTGAGACGGGCGCCAGGCAATAATTAACAAATTGCCAAAAAGTAGAATAAGTTAAATTAGGGTTCAAAATACCAGCGAACGTTAATGAATAAGAATCAAAAATGATTGTCAAGTAATAATAAATATAATTCAAAAAACTTAATTTACGTTGCTCAAGAGAAAAAATTAGAAAGGACCCAAAAAGGTTTAAATAACAAACAAATTGATTTCCAAAATCAGTCACCAAAACTTCAATGAAGAAGATCCATCAAACATGAAACTGAGCACTCTTCCGTGCTACATGATTATGCTCTGACAACTCACTACTCTCCTCTCGCACACTCTCTCACTCTCCTACTATGTGCTCTCTACGCATTCTCTACTCCTCTAAGTGCTGCTCTGACAATGTGTCATCAGACTTTTAACAAGAGCCGGCATGTCATGTTGCACACCGGGAAAGACATTAACATAAAATGATGAGGGACGCAAGCTGTGACGCAAGAGGGGGCATGTCCTTGTGCACGCGCTTTAGCAGGTGACAGTCGGAAGATCGGAGTTACGCATGCGCAACTCCTAACTCTTGGAAACGAGCGCTGTGATGCCAAAAAGGAAATAAAAATTCCCAAAATGATATATAAAACGTAAATTAAGCAAAACTGGTTAAGGTAAAGCAAAAGTGAACGCTGAGGCATCACATCTGCAGAATATGTTGTTCAAAGGAGCTGTCGATTCCTTTGACTAACTTCGTCATTACAAACATGGCCTGATCAAGGGAGGGAGTCTAACCACCCTTTCAGGAGGTGAATAAGGGAAAAAGGGGCAAAAAAATTTTTAAACTAATTTGTATTTCATGCACTTTTCAAGATTTTTTTAAAAACTGTAACACGAAGGGGGGGGGGGGATGATATCATCATCATCCTCCTGAAGCAGCCATGGGCTACGGAGGTCCAACCAGACCATGCAGTTTAATTCTCCAAGCATATCTGTCCTGAGCTACATCTGCTGCATCCTGCCACTGCACACCAATTCTAACAAGGTCCTGTTTGACATTGTCTGCCCACCGCATCCTAGGTCTCCCCCTCCTTCTGAGGCCTCTAAGCACACTGTTCATAACCTTATTCGCCAATCTATAAATCATACGGGCAACATGGCCAAACCAGCGGAGTCTCTCTCTGCACAATATGCTGCTTAAAGGAGGTTGCAGACTCCTTTGCCTAACCTCATCATTAGTTACAAAGTTAAACCACCTAATACCCAAGATACTGCGTAAGCATCTAGAATCAAAAGCATCTAGTTTCCTGTTATCTTGTTTACATAGTGTCCAAGTTTCTCTACCATAACTAACCCTAAAAAGAACCAAACTATTATAGTCTAATTTTAGTCTTTAGGTGTATACGCCTATTTCTCCACACTCTCCACAGATTCTTAAAAGTCCCGGCAGCAATACCTATTCGTCTGTTAATCTCATGCCGCACATCACCAGTATCAAATACATAGCTCCCAAGGTAATTAAACTGTGACACCTGCTCAAGACCGCAACCATTCAGATTAACTGAATCACAACCTGCCTGACCAATTTTCATCACTTTAGTTTTCTCTCTGTTTATAACCAAACCTACTCTACTACCAGTCTCATCAACAGCTCGAATGAAGAGCTCATCTCATCAACATCATTTGCCAAAAGGGCTAAATCATCAGCATAATCTAAATCAGAAATTTTCTTATCTCCAGCCCAATTAAGGCCAAAATCTTTCCCTCGAAGTGAATTTCGCATAACATAATCAACAACCAAGCTAAAGAGAAAAGGAGACAAGATGCACCCTTGTTGAACACCAGACGTAATGCTAAACCAATTGCTACAAGACTTACCAACTCTCACACATGACTCGCATTCAGTGTTATTATAGAGAGCTTTCATTATGTTAACTAACTTGTCTGGTATACCATATGATCCCACAATCAACCACAAATTATGATGATCAACAGAGTCAAAAGCCTTTTGAAATCAACATAGCTAGCAACCAAAGGTTTCTGAAACTAAACATTTCTCAAGAATCTGCCTAAGTGAAAATATCTGATCTACACATCCCCTACCACTTCTGAATCCACATTGCTCATCACGCAATTGCCTGTCAACCAGATTCTTAATTCTATTAAGCACAATCATGGAAAGAACTTAACGTGGAACAGAGAGTAGGCTGATACCCCTATAGTTATCACAAGAACTGCGATCACCTTTTTTGAAAACAGGGATAATAATAGCTCTGGTAAATTCTTTAGGAACCACGCCTTTATCATAAAAGTTATTCAAAATTTCAGTCATCCAAGTGGTAACCGAAACATTCCCAGCTCTGAGCATTTCTGTAGTAATTTCATCTACCCCTGGGGATTTATGAAGTTTAAGTTTAGAGATAGCCAAAAGAACTTCAGATTGTGTTATAGGGCCAACATTAAAGCTGCCAATGCATCTGTCATCATTACAAAAAATGGGAGTAGAACTAACCACATTGTTTAGAACATCACTGAAATGCTCAGCCCACCTAGTCATGACAGAATCCTCCCCTTCTATAACCTTACCTTTTTTATCCTTCAATCCTTGTATACCTGTCCGTTTTCTACCACACAAAACATTAACTATCTGGTACAGCTCTCTGCTGTTGTGCTGTCTAACTGCTTCCTCGGCTTTGTCAGCCAAACCATCAAGCCAAAGATTCTTATCAGTAGCTGATCCTTTACACGTTTATTAAGCTCTCTGTAATCCTTTCTATTAGGACTAGTAGGGTACTGATTAAGGACATTCCTTTGGTTCCTTCTTTCTGAAATAAGCTCAAGTGCCTTATCACTTAAATAATTCTGTCTCCTCTGCTCCTTTTTTCCTAAAAGAGTACTGTTAGTTTCCAAAAAAGCCTGTTTAAAATGGTTCCATTCTTTCTCAACTTCAGTATTAAGCAACCATGACTGTCATAATGACTAAGTAACCTATCATGGTAAGTTTTAGCTATAACTGGGTCTTTCAGAGCTTCGGTATTAAAGGTAAATATTTTAACCCTGTAGGGGCAAAAATATCAAACATCCCCTTGATCGCAGGCATGGGGCAAAGACCCCCCCCCCCTCTGCTAAAGGCTGAAACTGCATTCTATATCAATAGTCTGACCTCTTTCCATTCTTTTACATTTTTTTTGGCTCAAATGTGTTTCTTGCCCCCCTGTCTTGACTTTTTCCTAGATCCGGGCCAGCTTACAATGTTGAACTACCTGGGTCACAGGATACTTTGTAAGCATCTAAAAATCTAAAAGATAAGGTTATCTTTTAGATATCTTTTAGATTTTAGATTTCTTTATTTATGGTATCAAGATTCCTGTTATTTTGTTTGCAAAAGGGTTCAAGTATCACTACCATAACTAAATCTAGAAAAAACAAAATATTATAGTCTCACGAAAGTCACAACAGTAATCCCTTTTTTTTGTTTATCTCATGCTACACATCATAAGAATCTCTGATATGGCTCCAAAAATAATTCAACTGAGACACCTGCTCAACAGTGTGACCATTCAGATTAAATGAATCACAGCCTGCTTGACCAATTTTCATCACTTTATTTTCCTTTCTGTTTATCACCAAGCCTACTCTATTACCAGTCTCTCAACAGCTTGAATGAAAGAGTTCATCATCATCATTTGCCAAAAGGGCTAAATCACCAGCATACTATATATAACTCAGACCAACATTTACCAACAAAATGTTATCCTTAGAGTGAATTTTGCGTAGCATAACTATTAACCAAACTAAAGAGGAAAGGAGACAAAATGCACCCGTATCGAACATCAGAAGCATTACTAAGCAAATTGCTACAAGCCTTATCAACTCTCACACATGACTCAGTGTCATTATAGAGAATTTTCATTATATTAAATAACTTTGAACTGATCTACACATCCCCTACCACTTATGAATCCACATTGCTCATCACGCAATTGCCTGTCAACCATATTCTTAATTCTATTAAACACAAACATGTAATAACTTTTCCTTCAACATAGAGTAGGCTGATACCCCTATAGTTATCACAAGAACTGCAATCACCTTTTTTGAAAATAGGGATAATATTAGCTCTGTTAAAATTCTTAGGAACCATGCCTTTATGATAAAAGATATTCAGAACTTCAGTATCCATGTGGTAACCATAACATTTTCAATTGTAAGCATTTCTGTAGTAATTTCATCTACCCTTGTGGATTTATGTTGTTGAAATTTAGAAACAGCTAAAATAACTCAGACTGTGTAAAATAACTCAGACTGTGTTATAGGGTCAACATTAAAGCCAATAATGGGCTATATCTATCATCATTACAAAGAATAGGAGTAGGACTAACCACATTGTTTAGAACATCACTGAAATGCTCAGCCCACTTAGCCGTGACAAAATCATCATCTTCAATAACCTTACCTTAACAGCAAAAAACATTAACTAATTGGTACAGCTATCAGTTTTTACGCTGTCTAGCTGCTTCCACGGCTATGTGAGCCAAAGATTCTTATCAGCTGCTACCCAATCCTTTACATGTTTATTAAGCTCTCCATAATGTTTTCTGTTAGGGATAGTAGGATACTGATTAAGGACATTCCTGCAGTTGTTAACTTCCAAAATAAGTTCTAGTGCCTTTTCATTCAAATAATTTTGTCTTCTCTGCACCTTTTTACCCAAAACACTACTATTAGCTTCAAGAAAATCCTTCTCAAAATAGTCCCATTCTTTCTCAACTAAGGAAGCCAACCTTGTTGGCCTAATTACTAAGTAACGTATCATGGTAAACTTAAGCTATAACTGGGTCTTTCAGAGTTTCTATGTTAAATTTTACTTTTTTAACCTTACCACAACACTTTCAATAGAGGTATTGATCAGATCAGATTTCAGCTGCCCTATAGACAAGTGCAGACTGGTAAGGAGAGTTGAGTGCTGTAGCTTCCTGGGCACCAAGTGATGAGGGCCCTTACAACCTCATGAGAGCAGGATTTTTTGAATAATAATAATATTTCTTCAAAGAATTTCCACAGAATTGCAGGGAAATACTTTTTACGCTTCAAGAACGAGCTTTCAAAAGAATAACTTTTGAAATCTTGAAAAAGAAGCTGAAATTTTCATTTCAGCCAGGACTCTTTGCTACATGCTGCATCTTTCAAAACATGGGCCAGTTTGCCCCTGTGTATATGACCTGGTGATCCTAACAGAACTTATCTCTGCAAAACTCCTGCCCTGTCCATAGTCAATAGGGGACACCAAAAGTTTGGAAATACTGCCTCCATTGGATGGAATGCTAAACCGTGTCTCCATGTGTGGGAGAGCCATACCATGTGCAGATTAAAGAACATGCTGGATGGCCTTCACAGAAAGCTACCATCTGTCTCCCAACAGCTGTTCCAGTCGGTCCCCATCCTCAACGTTCTCTGAAATTTCAAGGACTGGCGATTTAGTCCATGGTGTGCAAAAAAGTTCCGCTCAGATGTAAAACAACCTAACAGCACTAGGCCATTTGTTCGTATGCAGCCCATCTGGTGAAAAACATGTATACTTGTATGTCATGGTGTTTGTAAAAAGTGGTAGGTATTCTGAAACCATTGTGTTTATTTATTTGAAGAAGACTTTCCCATTGCAGCTACCAATACAAAGTGACCTGTCAGCCCTCCTCAAAGGTCAGAATCAGTACCAACTTTAGTATTGAAGTCACCTAGAACAAGAGTAATATCTCCTTTCTTGACAGAATTGAAAACATCCTAAAGTTATCCATAAAAACTATCTAATCCTAGTTGGCCTTCTCAGTGGGGGCATAACAACTGATAACATTCCAGTTTTTAATACCTGCCTGAAATTTTAACTTGGCTATGCCTTTCATTAATGCACTCATATCCCACAAGTGCATTACCAGTATGTCTCATGAGAAGTAAACCTATGACTTAGAGATGCTTTTCACCTTTCCTCACTGGAAAGAGAAATTGAAGGTTCTGGTATCTGACCTTTCTCTCCATGTGAATGGAGAGAAAGGTCAGATACCATAACCTTTTCTCCAGAATTCTTGTTTGAGAATATCAGGAAAATAATCTCTGTGTAGAGTCCTCACAATCCAACTACCTGTAGTGAGAAAAATAGTTAGTGCAATGTTTACAGAAACTACATGTGATTTCTACTAATAAATCAGCACTTTGAAGTCGATTCAAATTTTAGCCTATATATGACGTAATAGAAATATTCATTGCGTTAGTTAGAGGAGATCTTGATCGGCAGCCGGTAGCTCAGTGGTCCAGAGCACCTGACATGTTATCAGGAGGTCATGGGTTCTTATTCCACCTGGATCAAGACAATTTTACCTCTAAAATTGAATTGATTTCAAAGTGCCGAATTATTAGGAGATATTGAATATGTCGAGTTTATTTCATTGTTTATCACTAGCATACTTTTAAGACATGCTTTCCATCTATATGGCAAATAGAATGCCGCTTGTGGCTAGATTGCCTGAAGAGGAGATATCTTTCTTTAAAGGAAATCTCTTTCCTAGCCACACACCCTCTTCCTTAATATTTTCTAGATCATGGCCTGTTTTTGATAAGGCTTTTATTGTCTGTCTGAATAAGTTTATTTAGAGTTATTGCTATTTTCTATATATGTTTTAGTGTTGATATGGATAGGATTTTCTGTAGGATGGTTCATAACACTATTCCCTAAGCTATTGTTATCCATAAAGGCAACATGGCCAAACCTACAGATTCCCACTCTGCACAAGGCCTAGCCAAAACCACCTTGATACACCAGAGCTGGACAACCATGAATGAAAGGGGAAAAGAAAGGAGTTTCGCGTTTTGTTTTTTTTTAGTTTGCAAAGGATACAAATTTCAGTACCATAGCAACAATGAGTCTTCTGAAATTTTCAAGCATCAATACCATTGAAATATATCACCTCTAAGATCAACGTAGTTCTCGACTGGCATCTGGAGTATTATATACATACAAGGAACATTAATAATTGTGAACCAACAGCATATGTGCTACGTTTTCATAATCACTTCTAAGATTACATTCATCTGTGTTTGCATCCAATAACGAAGACGGCATCAAAATAGGGATCATATCATGACACTTTACCAGCTGTAGCCAGCAGGACTTTCCATGAAAAATGGTAACGTTATGACTATTAGTGTGAACCTTTATTGTTTTAAAGATAGCTGTAAGTTCTGTCATTCAATGGTTACAACTCGTACCATGACTATTCATGAGATAGTTATTGTATAATTAATCGTGTATTAAATATTGTTTTAACTATTTTGCTGTGAACTTATAATTAATTAAAGGTAAATTTATTAACCTTATGGCAACACTTCTTAAGTTTAAGTTGCAAGACACTTTTAACTAGATAATGGTCAGATCCAATTTCAGCTCCCCTATATGACCTGGTATTCCTAACAGAACGAGCCCATTTGCTGTTAATTAATATATAATCAATCATATTCTTATGCAGCCCATCTGGTGAAACCCATGTGTACTTATGTATGTCATGGTGTTTCTTTAATAATGTTATTATTAAACAATTGAGTTTACTTACCTGTAGGAGACGTTGCCCGTTTCCATTACAGCTATCAATACCAAAAGGGCTTATCATCTCTCCCCCCAAATGTCAGAGTCAGTACGAACTTTAGTATTGAAGTCACCTAGAACAAGGGTAATATCTCCTTTCTTCACAGAATTCAAAACATCCTGAAGTTGTCCGTAAAACCTATCCTTTTCATCCTCATCAGCATCCTTGGAGGGGGCATAACAGCAGATAACATTCAAGTGTTTAATACTTGTCTGAAATTTTGCCATAAAAAACTTTTCATTAATGCATTTATATCCGAGAAGAGCATCACCCCCTGCTGAGAAGCAGACCCACATCTTCATGATGCTTATTATCTTCCCTCCCTGAAAAGAGTAATTTAAGATTATTTTTAATAATCTGACCTTTATGTGTCCATCTGATCTCTTGCAAGCCCAGAGTATCTAAATTATAACAGTAATTCTTGTCTGAGTAAATCAAGAGAATAAGCTCTGTGTAGAATCCTCACATTCCAACTACTTATGGAGAGAAAATGGTTAGTGGGATGTTCAAAGAAACTGTGTTTATTGAGAGAGGGAATGCTGACAATATCAAACACTCCCCTAATCGCTGGCATTGCATTCCCCCACCACTAAAGGCTGAAACTGGAAGACTTCCTCCAATATAGAATTTGACGATGCCAGCTGAAGCAAAGATTTCAGGTGCCTGTGATCACTTTGCTCAGGATTATCCACCAGTGATAAAACATATCCACTGAATCTATTCATTTGGGGCTGTCAACCCACAAACAAACAGAAAACGCAGCGGAAGATTTTCCCTCCACAGAAGCCCAGCATTATAGCAAATTCGGGATCCCTAATCAAATTCAGAACCTTATATCAGTCCAGTAGGTTTATATGGACAGGACCAAAACCCTGTATGGTTGGCCACTCCTCAGCAGGGTAGGAAAATAAAAAAGAAAATTAGCCATAGTTGTCCAGATCAGTAGGCCACACTAATATGGAAGCCCTCTGCTTCCATTCACTTCCACAAGAGAGTATCTCTTTTGAAAGGTGGAACTAGCAATACCAAAGGGACCTAAAACTGTTGCCCAAAGATCAGAATCAGTACCATATATGGCATTGAAATGACCAAGCACAAGACAAGTACCTCTTTTCTTCACAGAACTCAAAATATCTTGAAACGGGCTGTAAAACATATCCTCATTCTCATTAGAGCTCAACAACAGATGACACTCAAGTATTTAATTTTTGTTTCAAATTTTGCTGTAAGAAATCTTTCATTGACGCAGTCATATCCTACATGAGCATCACTGGCGTGTCTGCTGAGAAGCAAACTTACACCTGGGAGATTCTTTCCATCCTCCCTGCCTCAAAAGAGAAATTTAAAGTTATTTTTGAGTATCTCAGTTTTACCTGTCCATCTGCTCTCTTGCAAGCCTAAAACATCTAGGTTATAATGCTGCAATTCCTGCATGAGGACATGAAGAAAATAACGTCCTCACATTCCACAAACTTGCAGAGAGAAAATGATTACTAGGATTTTTACACAAACTAGGTTTATTGAGAGAGATAGAGCCAACAATATCAAACAGCCCCCTGACCACAGGCATGGAGCAAAAACCTGTTCCTCCTCCACTAAAGGCTGAAGTCACAAATGCCTGTAGGAACTTGAGGTACCACATTTTCAACTGGTCCTTTTCAAGAGCCTGAGACAAGTTAGTTCAGTTTCGGATTGACGATGCTGAACTAGCTAAGTGAGGGTTCAGGTATCTGCGGTGGCCTCTGAGCAGGATCATCCACCATCTGATATAAGGTATCCCATGCCTCTGTTCACTTCGTACTGGCAACCTGCAGACAAACAGAAAACATAACAGCAGATTTTCCTTCAATGGAGCAAATCCAGGATCCTTCACCAATGCATTTCCTTCACTTCAACGATTTTCCTTCACCAATGCAGCAAGTCCAGGATCCATAATCAACCTCAAATCCATAAACCAGTCCAGTCTAGTGGGTGCAAATGATCAGCACCAGGACTCTGTGAAGTTGACCACTCCTCAGTGAGGTTGAAAAAAAAAGTCTCTATGGATAACCAGGTCAGTAAGTCACACTGAGTTGGCAGCCTTCGACTTCTGTTCCCTTCCAAAAAAAAGAATATCTCTTTCGAAAGGTACTAACAACCTGCACCATGAGAAGGTGAGGTCAGACATTAGGTGCTAGACCTGACAGTTCTGTGCATCATCAAGGGATTGGTACACAGTTGCCAATCCAGTTTTTGCCTAGCTACCCTTTAGAATCCCGATTATTGCAATAATGCATTAATTATAGAATTATGGACTTTTGATAGTGGAATGTGAACATCATGAAGTTTCCTTTGGAAACAGTGAAACTGATACTTAGGAAACTTTTTAGTGTGATTGGTACTGATGAAATATTATAATTTGCATTTTTAGAATATTTAGTAATTTCAGTATAATATCTTTACAGCTCACTAAGTGTGAAAATAACAACTGTAACGAGTTCTACAAATAATACGTATAGAACAGAATTTTGAAAAAATTGTGGTAGCATTTGAGGGATATTCCACTGACAGCAATAATATAGCCAATTTTCAGACATAGGTGTGGGAAATGCAACTACTTCAATTTAAAAATTAAAAGACGAATACTTTTATGTTGTATAATTACTAATGAAATATTATTTGCATTTATTCCCATCATCTGCTTGCTGAAATTAAAACTTTTAATGGAATGAAACAGCGAAGGGGAAAACTTCATTCTCTTTGAAAACGAGATTTTAGTATGTTCCAGAGGTGATATTCGTTCTTCTACTTAAGGATATTTTTCTTTTTCTATTCGCTCTTTGAGGATATAGATCTTTAGAGGCTTCTTAGGAATGTAAATTTTATGCCAGTGGCTCTTTAAAAATACAGGCTGGTTTTTCGCCTGGCTTTTAATATAGTTTTTTCTTGTGGCTATTCACGAATATAATTTTTTATTTATAGTCACTTTTAAGAATATTTTTTTTTCTACTGACTTTTCAGGAACTTTTTTTTGTAGTGACGTTTTAAGGATACAGTTTTCTTGATGGCTATTAGCTAACGTTGGGTGACCACCTCTAACTCTAGAATGTGTGATGGTGTCACATTCCATCAAAGAAAGAAGACAGCAACGGACTTTCCAAGTCCATCACTCTCTGCTTTCTCACCACAGCAGGGTAAGAGGGGGGGGGGGGAGAATCTAAATGTTTGTACAGTTGAGACTAGAGACTGCAAATGGCAGATTGCCAGCCTGGCTTGCAATCTGCCACTAGTTAATTGGATTACTAAACAGTTTGCATCCTCTTTGTTTTAATTTTGTTCATTGTGTATGTTTTGCTTATTCTTGTGTGTGATTGCGTTATTTCATTTCTAGGTATATATATATCCAAGTACTTGAAAATAAGAAGCTTGCAATAAAGATACGAAGTAAATTAACACTGACAGAAAGCAGAAAATTACAGAAGTTTAAAAAAATTCATTTAAGCATTCAGTTGACACTAATCTACTGTTTGAAATTCTGTACATTCAAAAGAATAAATTCCAAGTGTTTACACATTTATATTTTCCGTACAGAAAAATATATATATGATTCATTAAAGTGGAACATATTTTGTCAAATTGACAAAATATGCATCATGTTTACAACATTAAAAGGTGCTTCATGTGCATAAAATATCGTGAATACGACACTGAATAAATTAGAATCATAAATTGTTTTAGCTGGAACAAAAATGTAATGTTTCTTATTTGTCATAAAGGAGTGACAAGAGGGCAAAGAAATGCTTTATATTTGTGAAAAATACAAAAGTGAAATCAGAGTTGGAACTATTAGTGTGAGCAGAACAAACTCGTGTGTGTAGGAAGTTTTTCCAGAAACAAAGATATAAAGAGCACTTCTGAGATAACATGCAGAAATTTTACAGCAGATGTCATATTATGTAATGGAGAATATTGATTGAACAGCACCTGTATTCTAATACATAGGAAAGTCATATATTGGTGAAATATGCAAACAAAGTTTCAAAAGCAAGCTTCTGCTCTAATATCAATATTGTACAAACACAATACATAAGACAACCAAATCTTCAGAGTCTTCAATAATAATTTTCATGCACAGGAAAAGCAAAATTTAGGTATAGAAAGCTTTTCTTAAAATCTTTTATTTTACCCATGATAAGGAGAGGACATATATCAGTGAAGTACAAAACAAAAGTTTGGAAAGAAAGCCTGTGATATTTTTATCCTGCAAAATACAGTCCAAATATGTGTGAAAAATGAAAAATTCATTTAAAAAAAAGTAGAATCTTGAATACCATTTTTAATTTCACAAAAGAAAAAAAAAACTGTGTTATGTATAATAACAAATTAGTGAGCAAAGCTCATTTATGGTCTATTATTTTTCACACAGAGGAAAGAAGATATATCTGTAAAAAATTTTGCAAAGAATTAACACAAAAACCTCAGCTAAATATTATTATTTGGCACATATGAGAGAAAAGCTACATGTGTGTGAAACATATAACCAGGAATTGGATGATAAATGGTGTATTAAGGTTCATAATGTGATATGCAAAAATGGAAAACCATATATTTTAATGTGTAAAAATAGATTTTCAAGTAAAGGATCATTGAAATTTCATTAACGAACAGACAGAAGTGAAGCCACATATCCCTGAAATATATAAGAAGAAATTTCATATGTAGATTTAAGGACCACTTTCTTAATCTCCCAGGAAAAATGAGCACATTTTAAAAATTAGTAAACAGGAATCATCAGAGTAATCAAATTTTAGGTGTTAGTTTCTTAAACACACAGAAAAAAATTACATATATGTGAAATATAAGAAATTTGCACTGAAATCTTCCCTTAGGAAGCATGTTCTGACACACAGGGAAAAACCACATGTATGTGAAATATGTAATAAGAAATTTGAAAAGATGTCTGATCATAGGGAGCATTTTCTAACACACATAGGGGAAAACCCACATGTATGTGAAGTGTGTAATAAGAAATTTGCACTGAAATCTACCCTTAGGAACCATTATCTGACACACACAGGGGAAAAACCACATGTATGTGTAATATGTAATAAGAAATTTGGACAGAGGTGTAATCTTAGGAGGCATGTTCTGACACACACAGGGGAAAAACCACATATATGTGTAATATGTAATAAGAGATTTGCACAGAAATCTACCCTTACAAAGCATGTTCTGACACACACAGGGGAAAAACAGCATGTATGTGAAATATGTAATAAAAAATTTGCACAGATGTCTCATCTTAAGGAGCATTGTCTGACACACACAGGGGAAAAACAGTATGTATGTGAAATATGTAATAAGAAATTTGGACACATGTCTCATCTTAGGGACCATTTTCTGACACACACAGGGGAAAAACCACATGTATGTGAAATATGTAATAAGAAATTTGGACAGATGTGTAATCTTAGGAGGCATGTTCTGACACACACAGGGGAAAAACCACATGTATGTATAATATGTAATAAGAAATTTGGACACATGTCTCATCTTACGAACCATTTTCTGACACACACAGGGGAAAAACCGCATGTATGTGAAATATGTAATAAGAAATTTGGACACATGTCTCATCTTAGGGACCATTTTCTGACACACACAGGGGAAAAACCGCACATATGTGAAATATGTAATAAGAAATTTGGACAGATGTGTAATCTTAGGAGGCATCTTCTGACACACACAGGGGAAAAACCACATGTATGTATAATATGTAATAAGAGATTTGCACAGAACTCTACCCTTACAAAGCATGTTCTGACACACACAGGGGAAAAACCGCATGTATGTGAAATATGTAATAAAAAATTTGCACGGATGTCTTCTCTAAGGGAGCATTTTCTGACACACACGGGGGAAAAACCACATGTATGTGTAATATGTAATAAGAAATTTTCACAGAAATCTACACTTTGGAAACATGTTCTGACACACAGGGAAAAAACAGCATGTATGGGAAATATGTAATAAAAAATTTGCACAGATGTCTCATTTTAAGGAGCATTGTCTGACACACACAGGGGAAAAACAGCATGTATGTGTAATATGTAATAAGAAATTTGCACAGAGAGCTACTCTGCAAGACCATTTACTTACACACACTGAATAAAAGCCACAGATATAAATGTAATAAAAAATTTACATACAAATATGAACTTCATAACCATTTTCAAATACGAAACAGAAAACCGATATGAATGTGATATATGTAATAAAAAATTTGAATGCAAATTTCAACTTCAGAAATCATTTTCTTATACACAAAAGAAAATCGATATTTATGTGAAATATGTAATAAGAAATTTGCACTGAAATCTACCCTTAGAAAGCACGTTCTGACAAACACATGAAAAAATCATCATATTTGTGAAATATGTAATAAAAAAATTTGTACAGATGTTTTCTCTTAGGGAGCATTTTCTGACACTCACAGGTGAAAAACTGCATTTATGTGAAATATGTAATAAGAAATTTGCACTGAAATCTAATCTTAAGGTTCATTATCTGACCCACACAGGGGAAAAACCGCATATATGTGAAATATGTAATAAGAAATTTGCACGGAGAGCTACCCTGCAAGACCATTTACTTACACACACTGAGTAAAAGCCATGTGTATGTGATATATGTAATAAGAAATTTACCTGCAAAAATCAACTTCAGAAACATTTTCTAACACACAGAGGAAAACCCATATGTGTGTGATATATGTAATAAGAAATTTGCATGCAATTATCAACTTCAGAAGCATTTTGTAACACACACAGTGGAAAACTCGTATGTATGTGTTATGTGTAATAATGAATTTGTAAGTATGTCTAACCTTAGAAGGCATTTTTTTGATACACAGATGGGAAAAACTACATATATGCAAAATATGTAATAAGAAAATTTGATTGAAATTTAAACTTAGGCACCATTTCCTTACACACACAAAGGAAATGCCACATGTATGTGAAATATGAAACAAAACATTTGCATGCAAAGCTGCACTTTGGGATAACTTTCTTACACACACATTGGAAAGGACAAATGTATGTGTTGTATGTAATAAAAAAATTTCTAACCTTAGGAATCATATTCTGTCACACAATATATAAATGTGAAATATGTAACAAGAAATTTGCATGCAAATCTACATTTCAAAACTATTACCTGACACAGAGGAAAAGCTGCATGCATATGAAATATGCAACAGGAAATCTTCATTCAAGTCTGCAGTTAAGAATCATTTTCTGACAGTTGAAAAACTGAATGTATGTGAAATATGTAATACAAAATTTATCAATATTCGTTACCTTAGAATCTAACCTTAGAATTTTTTCCACATATGGGAAAAACTGGATGTATATGAAATATTTAATATGAAATTAGCACTAATATCTATACTTAGCAATCGTTTTTTGAGAAATACTGAGGAAAATGAATAAATACATCTATCTAAGGGAATCATTGTCTCATGCAGACAGGGGAAGAACTGTATATGTGTATAACATGTAATAAGAAAAATTTGCCGTGGAATATACAATTAAAATTCATATTCTGACATATAAAAGGGAAAAATCACATATACATATGAAATATGCAAAAAGAAATTTTGAAATGAACCATCAGAAGAGTTTTCATGTAAAGTCAAAACCACGCTCTCAAACAAATAAATGCAATCAAAGCTGAGCAAAAATCCATTTTCTGATATGAAAGATTAGTGGTATATCTATGACCTTCACATAAAATTTCAAAATGAGATTTTGGCTAAAATATCTTTTATACAAAAAGTAGACTGGTACGTGTGAAATATGCAGCAAAGCTAAAAACCAAAAGAGGAATCTTTAATATCGTTTTCAACCAGCCTAAAAGGAAATGGAACATGGCGATGAAATATACATATATAAAGAAATATTCGTACAAAACCTGTATTAGGATTCATTTTTCTGTTATGGATTGTGAGATGACACTCGAGTGTGAAATATGTAACATGAAATGTGCACAAAAGTCAAAGTGTTATTCACTATTATGCATGAAACTAAAACCACATAGCTGTAGAATATCCAACTAAATATTTGCAGAAATATAATTGTTCAAAGTTATCTTTTGAGGAACATAAAGGTAAAGCTATTCCAGTTGTGAAATATGTAGCAAATGTTTATAGCGAAACAAAGTACTTTATTGAAATTTTGTGTCATGGAAGACAAATCAATTTTCTGGGAAATATTTAAGAAAAATTTTACAGAGAGACTTCTTGAATGATTTTTTGACAAACATGAAAGAAAAGCTACATAGGTGTGAAATATTACAGGAGTAATTTCCACTGAAAACTCAAGTAACATTTTTAGTTTGGAGTAAACATAGAGCTTAATATCTCTGAGATGTGTAGCAAAAAATTTCTGGTATAAAATTCATTTTGTTATCCAATAACTAACACCCACAAGGTAGATTTCTGTAAGCTATTTATCATGAAATTTACCCAGAAAAATGGTTAAGAATTATGTGAAACCATGTGTGTCTGAAATTTTTAAGAAAAACTTTCCAGAAGAAACTCAATGTATTATTCTCAGTTGAATGTGAAAAAATGTCATGCATTTCAAAATATGCACAAAAAAGTCTACACATATTTCTTCTCAGTTTACATTATGTAATACACTCGTAATAGAGCCCATATATCTACTAAGTATGTTGCAAAAGCCTGGGCTTAAGTACTATATTTCTTACCTAAAAAGTGGTCTGATATATGTGAAATACACAGTATATATATATACAGCTGTATCTCTCTTGCTACTTTCAGTCACATAGAAAGAGAAGCCATATTGGTGAAATAGGTGAAGAAATTTTTACAGAAAGCTCGTTTAAATATCCATTTTTCGATGCCTCAAAACAAAAGCCACAACTATGAGAAATATTAACAATAAAATTTCGCAAAAAACGGCCCTCCAAAATATCTTTCCGGCACACAGAAAAACTATCGTATTATAAAATATCAAATTTGAATGAAAATTTACCATCTGTAGGCATTTTTTCTGCACAGAAAGAAATTACATATCTGTGAAATATGGAAAGAAAGTTTTAAGACAGTACCTGGGTTTGAATATCTATAAGGGAAAGACAAACGAAGCAGCCTGATATATAATCAAAGAACACAGAATGTTATATGCCATTTGTACTGCAGGAAAAGAGACTCTACATTTCTGTGAACTAGGTAAACAAATGATTTCCATTAAAATTTAGTCTCAGGTGGCATTTTCTGCCAAGAGATAAAAGATAGGTATCTCTGAAATAGTTGACAAGGAATTTTCATAAGTGTTCACCATAACAATCAGTACCTTATACAGAAGAAAGAGAAGCCACATGAAAGTGAAATATTTGAAAAACTAAATTTGCATTCTTTCTTCAGTGAAACGTGTGCTTTAATAAGATGTTTTATCAAGCACAGAAGACAAGTCATGTGTTTGAAATATGTAACAAAAGATTATCAAAACAGAGCAGACTTAATGCTTAGTGTCTGATGAAACAGAAGCATCCTTTGTGGGAAATGAATGACTCTCCATGAAATATGTAAATTGTAGTTGACTGCGTATTGAAATTTACCTGTCAGTGATGATAAAAAACGACTTTTCTGATTGAGATTTCCGATGTTGGCTTTCAGTTTAGCAACGATGCCAAAAAAGTTTGGTAAATTTTAAATGCAATAATTTAAGAAAAGTAAAGAAATGATTGACTGACGATCTTATTTTTATAACGCAGCAGTACCATATAAATATATTACAAAACGTGTTTTTAGTTTATAATTTTTATAAATTTTTTGAAAAGTATTTGGACACTTGCATGAACAACTTTGGGAATAAGACTTCTACAGAAAAAGTGCACCAGAGAATAATTCAAAATTTAATTAATTTTTAACGAGAAAAGGAACAAAAATAAAAACCCCAATAAAGTCTTGATTTCATAAAATTGTTGAAAGAAATAATAATAGTGATGCATTGACAGGAAACACTACAAATAAATATTTCCGTAATTTGAAAAGCACCAGTTTTCATTCATCGTTAAGGATATTTGAAGAAACTTTTATATTATTCTAGAATCATGTTATTTTAGCTAACTGTTTTCTATGTTCACTTTTCTGGAAAATGTTTATGAATTGCAATTCTGCTATATAGTGTTTAAGTTTTTAAATGTGTAATTATCAATTGTCAACTGCCCATGTTACCTTATATAAATGGAAAACAAAAAACGAAGATTTGTCAGTTTTTTTATAATTTTTTTATCTATAACTCTAACGAAAAATAAAGTACTGAACAAAATCCAAGTTTAATTTTTATCAATATTAGTTTTTAAAAAGTTTCCTTTAAAGAAAAAAATGCGTTCTCAAACAGCTGCTTGCCACAGAGGTCTGACAGGACCTTGTTAGTTTACATAGTCGTATCAGAATAATGTAACCATTCCCATTATTAGGTAGGTGGTCATATCATTCTGATGCGACTGTGTATATTCCATAATATAAGTTTCTGTGAGGGTGACAGGACCTCACCAGAAAAACTAGAACAAGCATCCAGGGCTTGAACCCAGGTCCCTTGGATCAGTAGACAAGCTCTCTTTTAATGATTTAGAATATCTCCAGTGTTAATCGCAATATTCTATCACAAATAAACTGAATTTTAATAAGCATTTTTAATCATTGTCAAAGATTTATTATATCATTTGAGTAAAATATGTATACGTTTCCGCCACCTAGCCGTCCCATGGCCAAATGGTTCTTGGCTACTGATCTAAGGGACCTGAGTTCGAGCCCTGGATAAGGCATGGATGTATGTGTCATCTCAGATCTACTTTGGCATATAAATTGACAGGTTCCTGTCAGACCTCTGTGGCAAGCAGCTGCTGGAGGGGGTATTTATTTTTTGATAGACATCGTTCCTGATGATTTTACTAGAACAATTATTATATTTTTTTAAATTGATTACTCTTTTTGGGATAACTATAAAGGTATCGGCCTGATTTTTCTTCAAGTAAAGTTTCTGCATGTTTGTGCTTAATAGAAATAATCTGATTGACGAACAACTGCGTGATGAGAAGTGTGGATTCAAAAGTGGTAGAGGATATGTAGATAAGATTTTATCACTTTGTAAGATTCTTGAGAAATGTTTAGAGTTTTTGAAACCTTTGGTTACTAGCGTTTCAGATTTCAAAAATGCTTTTGAGTCTGGTGATAGTCATGATTTGTGATTAATCGTGAGGACGTATTCCATAACACACAAGTGATTAACATAGTGAAAGTTTTCTGCGAAACCATTGAGTAATGTTTGAGATTTGCTGACAGTTTAGGTACAAAATCCTTCGTATATCCCTAAATGGCTCCTTCCAAGATTAACACATTCCGCCCCTCTCTGGTTCAAGTAGACAAGGAGTTTTTCTGGGTGGTACTATGGTTAGGGCGCTTGGTTATGGATCAAAGTGACCTAGGTTTGGTCCCAAGGTAAGACATGAATGTCTGTGTTGTCTTTCTTTTGAGGTATGGCCTTCCTCATTGAGTTTCTCCGTGGCTTATTAAAAGGTTCCCATGAAACTTTTCATCGCAAGCATCTGCTTGAAAGTTATTTCTTTAATAGATTTTCTAAGCCATACTGAAGAACTTTCCTTTTACCCCAATGAGTGGACGAGGTGGCTCAGTCATTAATGCACCAGACTTAATCTGCAGCACCAAGGTTAGAGTGCCAGCTGGGTCAATATTAAGATTTATCGCTGCAAAACTCCCTACCCTGCCCACAGTCAGTAGGAGACACCAATGGGTTTGGAAATGTAGCTGCCCATTGATTGGGAGGTTAAGCCTTGGCACTGTATGTGGGAAAGCCATATCCTCTGAACATTAAAGGACATGGACGGTCTCTGTGTGTGGGGGGGGGATTACCATCTGTCTCTTAAGAGCTTTTACAGTGGGCCCTCTCCCCAAACCTTCTCTGAATCTTCAGGTTTCTTGTGACCTGATCATTTAGCCCATTGTGTGCAAAAAAGTGCTGCTTACTGGAAAAACAACCCAATCACATTCAGCACTGGCTTGTATGTTGTCAATCATCTCTTCAAGTATTCCAAAATTCAGAAAATTATATCCATTCAGTTTCAGAATTTGTCATATTTCACTATTTTTCTGCAGGTAGTTTTCAATATGGTTAGTTCAATAGATTAGCTGCTTTCTTTCTTGATGGTGTTTCGAGAATGTCAGTGGTGGTAGCTTTTACCCTGCTAGTCAAGGATGTACACAGATGATGCGAGTCCAGTTGTCATTTATTTTTCGTGTTAAACCCCAATGTCATAAGATCAGCATCTAGCGACTGTCTTATAATCTGCAAAGCTCTTTTATTGCTGCACTTCAAAGGCTTTGGTCTCATGACCAGCAACACGCCATTGGCCATCTGATCGACTTTGTTTATATGAGTAAATCTCAACTTTCATCCACATTTCATATATATACATAAGTCCAAGCTGGGACAGTGTTGAGACAACTCCTCAAAAGTCCCCACATATGCCCACGGTAGATGACACCTTTGGGCTTGAATAGGCCACCCTCCGTCGGATGGAGTTAAGCCGTGGTCCCGTATGTGCGAGAGCTATACACTGCGCATTAAAGAACACGCTGGATGGCCTTGACAGAAGACTAGCATCTGTCTCCCAACAGCTGTCCCAGTGGGTCCCTTCCCCCAACATTCTCTGAGTCTTCGGGGTCCTTGTGACCTTGCCATTTAGCCCATAGTGTGCAAAAAAGTGCCGCTCAGAGGTAAAACAATCCAACGTTAAAGAGCATGCTGGATGGCCTTGACGGGAGGCTACCATCTGTCTCCCAACAGCTGTTCCAGTGGGTCGCCTGCCCCAACCTTCTCTGAGCCTTCGAGGTCCTTGTGACCTGGCCATTTAGACCATTGTGTGCAAAAAAAGTGCCGCTCACAGATAAAACTGCCCAACGTTAAATAGCACACTGGATATCCTTGACGGGAGGCTAGCATCTGTCTCCCAATAGCTGTTCCAATGGGTCCCCTCCCCCAACCTTCTCTGAGTCTTCGGGGTCCTTGTGACCTGGCCATTTAGCTCATGGTGTGCAAAAAAGTGCCGCTCAGAGGTAAAACAATCCAACGTTAAAGAACACGCTGGATGGCTTTGACGGAAGGCTACCATCTGTCTCCCAACAACTGTTCCAGTGGGTCCCCTCCCCCAACTTTCTCTGGGTCTTCGAGATCCTTGTGACCTGGCCATTTAGTCCATGTTGTGCAAAAAAGTGCTGCTCAGAGGTAAAACAATCCCACGTTAAAGAACACGCTGGATGGCCTTGATGGGAAGCTACCATCTGTCTCCCAACAACTGTTCCAGTGGGTCCCCTCCCCCAACCTTCTCTGAGCCTTGGAGATCCTTGTAACCTGGCCATTTAGCCCATGGTGTGCAAAAAGGTGCCATTCAGTGATAAAACAACCCAACTTCTCTATAGTGTTTCTGTGACAATTGATCTTAAGGTAGCTTCTTTCTGGAAGAACTTCCTCTTATATATTTCAGAGATATGTGACATGTTTTCTGGGTAACTTAAACTGGTATATTACAGATTCTGCTTTGGCTGCATACTTCACATATACGAAGCACATTTTTCCTTTTTTAAGTGTGAGAATAAAACGAAAAAGAAAAGTAGATATGTGCAAAATATGTAACAAAAACTTTCCACACTAAGATCATCTAAAGAATATTTATCTGATATAATTGGGTTGTTTTACGTCTGACCGGCACTTTTTTGCACACCATGGACTAAATGATCAGGTCACAAGGACCCTGAAGTTTCAGAGGAGGTTGGTGGAGGGGACCCACTGGAACAGCTGTTGGGAGACAGATGGTAGCCTCCTGTCAAGACCATCCAGCGTGTTGTTTAATATACAGAAGGGATCTCCTGCACATGGGCCATGGCATAACGTTCCATCCGATGGACGGTGGCCTTTCCAAACCCGGTGGTGTCCCCTACTGACCATGAGCGGGGCGAAGAATTTTGTGGAGATAAATCTCAATGCTGACCCAGCTGATACTCGAACCTGGGAACAGCGGATTACTAGCCTGGCACGCTACCAACTGAGCCACCCCTGCCCCTATTTCATATGAAAGATGTGTCATAATTCTATAAAATAAATAAATCAAGTCTTTGTTTTGAAATATTTTCAAATTCACAGATAGATGCTGCCTTTCATGCATGTCAGAAAACGAATCTTTAGCAGAAGTGTGTCTCTAAATTTCTTATATTTCACTTCAAATACGAATTCTCCTTTGTTATTCAGAAAAAACATTGAAGTGTTTAACGAACTTTTTCTACACATTACCCAAAGGTAACACTTTCCTTTTCTGCCCATTAAAAATATTCTTATATAATTATTCTTCTGCAAACGTTACTGGCATTTTTCAAAAATATGTGATTTCTGTTTCATGTGTGTATACAACTAAATATACAGGGTGTCCCTGAATTCATGGCCCAAACGTGAGGGAATAGTAGTACACACCGAACACACCAATATTCGTCATAGAATATGTGGCTGCAAACGCAGCCCAGTGCCAGTAGGGAGCCCAGATAGGTGCCGTTAGGTACCTCCCGATTTAAAGCATGGACGTCTGTCAGCATCTTCATACCACATCTGGGAACTGATGGATTGCGTACAGTCCCATCCCGTGGCCCCCCAAATCGCCCGATCTTTCTTGTATAGATTTCTTTCTGTGGGGACATTTAAAGAGTGTCGTGTACAAGATGCCCATGCAGTCCGTCAAGGATCTGGAAGCCCGACTGTGCATCGCAGCTGCCGATGTGCACGACAAGACTGGTGTTTATGAGCAGGTATGCCGATCACTACTCTGCAATTGTGCCGCCTGTATCAACGGTGGTGGATGGACGTTTGAGCATTTCTTGTAATGATCTCCAATAAATGTCGCTCTATAAACCTCTGTGTCTGGCCTTCATTTCCGACTCCTCACTGCATTTGCGGTCGCATGTTCTATGATGAATATTAGTGGGTTCGGTTCGGTGTGTACTACCATCCCCTCACTTTTGAGCCACGAATTTAGGGTTCCCTGAATTCATTGCTGAAACTCATGGCACCCTGAATTCACTGTATATGATGACAAGACCCGCTAGTTCCGCCTAAAGCACTACCAGTATAGGGATAATGCCATGTTTACCACTACCTACTGTCAGGGGCAAGACAGTACCATATAGACACAGCTCATCCCCGACTACGTAATGGCGAACAGTACTATAGGAGTAAAGCTCATCCATTGGTCAAAACTAAATTTAATGTATGTCCTGGACCGCCACAAACAAGGATATAAAGATCCAAGTTGCCTCGGTTCCCGTGACTCGAACTGTTAGTCCAGCCATCTTCCATCTTAGCCTGTCTGACTGTTGCCAACTCCAGTCAGCAATAGCCTTCGACTTCATTTAGGCCCTCAAGCCCCACCCCCACCTCGACAAGGTGGTTCTGCATTGGGGGGGGGGGGGTATGTGTGTGTACAAGGCACTTCATTCACTCTACCTTCAACTACCAATCCATGTCTACAACATGCAGTTCTGAAACATGGGCGATTTCTCCTGGTGTCAGCCACTCAACTGCCAGCTTGTCTTTCACGTTGGTTACACTGCTTTTGTTGTCTGTTAAATGGACTAAATATTTTAGCCCATTTCTTATTGCAGTTTGCTTGAATATGTAAGTTTTGCTGCAGTTTGCTGGAATTCCAACACTGTTCTGCAGAAGTCCTTGGAGAGGAGGTGGCTCAGTTGGTAGCGCGCCAGGCTCGTAAACTGCAGTTCCCAGGTTCGAGATCCAGCTGGGTCAGCGTTGAGATTTATCTCTAGAAATCTCCCTGTCCTGCCCAAGGTGAGTAGGGGACACCGATGGGTTTGCAAAGGCATCCATCCTTTGGATGGGACTTTTAAACTATGGTCCATTGTGTGGGACAGCCATACCCTGTACATGTTAAAGAATACACTGGATAGCCTTGACAGGAGGCTGTCATCCTGTACATGTTAAAGAATACACCGGATAGCCTTGACAGGAGGCTATCATCTGTCTCCAAACAGTTGTTCCAGAGGGTCCCCTACCTCAACTTTTTCTGAGCCTTCAGGGTTCTTATGACCTGGCCATTTAGCCCATGGTGTGCAAAAAAATGCCGCTCAGAAGTAAAACAATCCAACGTTAAAGAACATGCTGGATAGCCTTGACTGTAGGCTACCATCTGTCTCCCAACAGCTCTTCCAGTGGGTCCCCTCCCCCAACCTCAGAGCCTTTGGGGTCTTCGTGACCTGGCTATTATCCCATTGGGTGTAAAAAAAATACCGCTCAGAGGTAAAACAATCCAACATTAAAGAACATGCTGGATAGCCTGGATGGCAGACTACCATCAGTCTCCCAATAGTTGTTCAAGTAGGTCCCTTCCCCCAACCTTCTCTGAGTCTTCGGGGGTTCTTGTGACCTGGCCATTTAGCCCATGGTGTGCAAAAAAATGCCACTCAGAGGTAAAACAATCCAATGTTAAAGAACACACTGAATAGCCTTAATGGGAGGCTACCATCTGTCTCGCAACAGCTCTTCCAGTAGGTCCCTCCCCCAACCTTCTCTGAGCCTTTCGGGCCCTTGTGACCTGGCTATTATCCCATTATGTGTAAAAAAAATGCCACTCAGAGGTAAAACAATTCAACGTTAACATGCTGGATAGCCTTGACGGGAGACTACCATCAGTCTCCCAACAGCTGTTCTAGTGGGTCCTCTCCCCCAACCTTCCCTGAGCCTTCGGGGTTCTTGTGTCCTGGTCATTTAGCCCATGGTGTGCAAAAAAGTGCCGCTCAGAGGAAAACAATCCAACGTTAAAGAACACGCTGGATGGCCTTGACAGGAGGTTGCCATCTGTCTCACAACAGGTATTCCACCAGGTCCCCTCCCCCAACCTTCTCTGAGCCTTCGGGGTTCTTGTGTCCTGGTCATTTAGCCCATGGTGTGCAAAAAAAGAACATCTCAGAAGTGCAACAACCCAACCTTTGGGAGGTACTCTTAACTCTGACCTTTAGAACCTTGACCATCGAACAAAGATGACTTTGGTTAATTCTTGTAAGCCCCTCTTCCGTTATTCTGTTTCTTCAGTAGTTACGATTCTTACTCTTCGTTGATCAGAAGCCGGAGAGAATGTCTGGAGCACTTAAATCTTATCACGTGCACCACAGCTTACTTTAGTGATTTGCAGTCGTACATTCTCAGAGAATTTTCAAGGTCAATAACAGCATCAACAAACTGTTGCTGTGCAAAGCTGTTCTGAAACTTTGGAGAGTAATTATCATAAAATAATTTAGCTATACACTCAATGTGGAAGCTAATTCTTGTTAAGTCTCAGCACTCATTTGCATTTGGGAATTCAACTGAGTAACTTAATAGTTTTAAATAACTCTCATCAAATTTCGGTTCTGAAACATGCATTGAACTGTGGCAGTCCAGTCATTTGTCTTATGAGATAATCTGTAAAACCTCTGCAGCAGAGTTCCTTAGAGAAGCTGTAAGGAAAGTGACCGTTGTCAATCTCATTCCAGCCATTGACTCTAATGGTAACTCTGAACAGGGTTTAAAACTCTGTGGGTTGCGGTGGTTCAGTTGGCCACTCAGCTCATGAGTCAATCAGGCTTGTAATCTGTAGTTGCAAGTTCGAGTCCCATCATGCTAAACTTTGAGATTTATCTTCACAAAACTCCTCACCCTGCCGAATGTCAGTAGGGGACACAGATGGGCTTGGCGGCCGTCCATCGGATGGGACGTTAAGCCATGACCTGTTTGCGAGAGAGCTATACTCTGTACACCTTAAAGGACATGCTGGATGTTCTTGATGGGAGGTTACCATCTGTTTTCTAACAGTTGTTCTAGTGGATCCCCTCCCCCAACCTTCTCTAAGCCTTCGGGGTTCTTGTGACCTGGCCATTTAGCAAATGGTGTGCAGAAAAGTGCCACTCAGAGGTAAAACAATCCAGTTGTAAAGAACACGCTGGATGGCCTTGATGGGAGGCTACCATCTGTCTCCCAACAACTGTACCAGTGGATCCCCTCCCCAAATCTCTGAATCTTCGTGGTCCTTGTGACCTGGCCATTTAGCCCATGGTGTGCAAAAAACTGCCGCTCAGAGGTAAAACAACACAACCCAACCGAAATCCTGTAAGACCACTGTGGCAAGCAGCTGCTTGAGGGTGAGAGGGTATTTATTTCTTGTTATTGTGAATAGAAATATTTTTTCTCTTATGAAATTAAAAATATTTCTCCTAGAATTGGAAGTAACAAGCCAGGGTCAATATATCGATGATTTGATTTTAAGGGCAAAAAGTTCTTTTGCAATAAGAGGATAAAACGAGAATTTTTATTTCTTTTTCTACAAATGACATAGATATGGAAAAAAACCTTTAGCAGAAAAGTTCTGTGCTGCATTATACATAATGAATCCCGAATGGAAATTGGCTACAATGACCATTCGTCCCAATTTTAAGGCATTCTGCTTGTAGATATTTATAAAAACATTCAGAAAAAAGTTGTTGCCCTTTTTTTTTGCAATGTCCTTTAAAATCCTTTATTTTTGTTAGCAACTAAAAACTTTTTTCTTCCCACTCATTTTGCTAAATTTTCTTTTTATTGTTGATGTGATTGGGGAATTAATAACACATAACTATAATATTTGTAGTTCGTAATTATTTAATTATACTAAATTATTAAATAATTTTTTTAACATTGGACACCATTGACAAAGAATTTATTTGGTTGATAGGTTTGCTCCTTTTCTTAGGTTTTTTAATAATTGTTTGAATTTTTAAATCCATCCTCAAGCAGCTATGGGATACTGATGTCCAATCAGACCGTACAATTTAGTTCTCCAATCATGTCTGTCCTCAGCTACATACGGCCACTGCACACTAATTCTAACAAGGTCCTGTTTGACATTGTCCGCCCACCGCATCCTAGGTCTCCCCCTCTTTCTGAGGCCCTTAGGCACACTGTTCATAACCCTATTCGCCAATCTATAATTATTCATACGGGCAACATGGCCAAACCAACGGAGTCTCTCTCTGCACAATATGCTGCTTAAAGGAGGTTGCAAACTGCTTTGCCCAACCTCATCATCATTTACAAAGTTGAATCACCTAATGCCCAAGATACTGTGTAAGCATCTGGAATCAAAAGCATCTAGTTTCCTGTTATCCTGTTTACAAAATGTCTCCAAGTTTCACTACCATAACTAACCCTAGAAAGAACCAAACTATTATACAGTCTAATTTTAGTCTTTAGGTGTATACGCCTATTTCTCCACAATCTCCATAGATTCTTAAAAGTCCTGGCAGCAATCCCTATTCGTCTGTTAATCTCATGCCGCACATCACCAGTATTTGCTACGTAGCTCCCAAGATAATTAAACTGGACACCTTCTCAAGACTGCAACCATTTAGACTGAATCACTGAATCACAGCCTGCCTGACCAATTTTCATCACTTTGCCTGACCAATTCACAGCCTGCCTGACCAATTCACATCTCATGCCGCACATCACCAGTATCTGTTACATAGCTCCCAAGATAATTAAACTATGATACCTGCTGAAGACTGCAACCATTCAGATTAACTGAATCACAGCCTGCCTTACCAATTTTCATCACTTTAGTTTTCTTTCTGTTTATAATCAAACCTACTCTACTACCAGTATCATCAACAGCTCGAATGAAAGAGTTCATCTCATCAACATCATTTGCCAAAAGGGCTAAATCATCAGCATAATCTAAATCAGAAATTCTCAGATCTCCAGACAATTTGAGGCCAAAACCTTTTCCTTGTAGTGAATTTCGCATAACAATCAATAACCAAACTAAAACGAATTTGGGTTGGGTTGTTTTACCTCTGAGCGGCACTTTTTTGCACACCATGGGCTAAATGGCCATGTCACATGGACCCCGAAGGCTCAGAGAAAGTTGGGGGAGGGGACCCACTGGAACAGCTGTTGGGAGACAGATGGTAGCCTCCCGTCAAGGCCATCCAGCGTGTTCCTTACATGCACAGGATAAGGCTCTCCCACACACAGGGCCACGGCTTAACGTTCCATCCGACGGACGGCGGCCTTTCTAAGCCCATCGGTGTCCCCTACTGAACGTGGGCAGGGTGGGGAATTTTTGCGGAGATAAATCTCAACGCTGACCCAGCGGGGACTTGAACCTGGGAACTACAGATTACGAGCCTGGTGTGCTATCGACTGAGCCACCCCTGCCCCAACTAAAAAGAAAGGGAGATAAAATGTACCCTTGTTGAACACCAGAAGTAATGCTAAACCAATTGCTACAGGCTTTCCAATCTCACACACGTCTCACTCCTATTATAGAGAGCTTTCATTATTTGAGCTAACTTTTGTGGCATGCCTCACAATCAACCAAATTATGATGATCAACAGAATCAAAATGCCTTTTAGATATCAACAAAGCCAGTAACCAAAGGTTTCTAAATTAATCTGCCTGAGTGGAAATATGTGATCTAAACATCCCCAACCAATTCCGAATCCATGTTGCTCATCACACAACTGCCTGTCTGCCAGATTCTTAATTCTGTTAAACACAATCATGCAAAGAACTTTACCTGGAAAGTAGGCTGATGCTCCTTTACTTATCACAAGAACTGCGATCACCTTTTTTCAAAATAGGGATAATAATAGCTCTGGTAAAATCATTAGGGACCATGCCTGTATCATAAAAGATATTCAAAATTTCACTCATCCAAGTGGTAAACGATACATTCCCAGCTCTAAGCATTTCCGTAGAAATTTCATCTACCCCTGGTATATTATGAAGTTTAAGTTCAAAAATAGCCAAAATTACAAGGTTATGTTATAGGGCCAACATTAAAGCCACCAATGCATCTATCATTATTGCAAACAATGGGAGTAGAATTAATCCCATTGTTTAGAAAATTACTGGAATGCTCGGCCCACATAGCCATGACAGAATTCACACTTTCTATAACCTTAACTTGTTTATCCTTCAAACGCTGTATACCTGTCCGTTTTCTACCACATAAATCATTAACTATCTAGTAGAACTCTCTGCTATTGTACTGTCTAATTGCTTCCTCGGCTTTATCAGCCAAGCCATCAAGCCAAAGATTGTTATCAGCAGCTAATGATCCTTTACATGTTTATTAAGCTCTCTTTAATCCTTTCTATTAGGACTAGTAGTGTATTAAGGACATTCCTGCAGTTCTTTCTTTATGAAATAAGCTCAAGTACCTATTCACTCAAATAATTCTGTCTCCTCTGCTCTTTTTTGTTAAAAGAGCACCGTTGGCTTTCAAAAAAGCCTGTTTAAAATGGTCACATTCTTCCTCAAATTCAGTAGTAAGCAAACCATGACTGTCATAATGACTAAGTCATGGTAAGCTTTCAGAATTAAAGGTAAATATTTAACCTCAGCACAACAGTTCTTACGTTTAAGTTGGAAGACATTTTAAGAAGGCAATGATGAGACACAATTTCAGCTCCCCTATATGACCTAGTATTATATATATAAAATATTATATATATATAATTATTTCAACGTGAAATGGGATCATATGAAACCAACAAATACTACTTCTTTGCAGTCAGTACTTCAGAAAATGATTTGGACGTAACCAACTTCTTTCAACTTTGTTTCCATATGGAGCTTTTCTAGCGTCCAGAACCCGAGCGCCCTCTAGTCACTGAAAGGGCGAAGTTGCATTTATGAGGAAATCCATATTATTCTTACACATTAAGAGGGAAGTTTCGTTGCTCATTTCATATGCCATTCTTTCGGTATCATTTTCCCACTTTCCAAAATCCTCCCAATTGCTGCACACTGCATTTAAAGGCTTCTAGGAATCGGGAAACAATATTAATGACTTCAATGAAAGTGCACAAAAAAAGATAGCATTAATGTGTGTCTTAGACACAGAGCTATATACGGGTACTAGAGAAGGCATCTGCTCTGATTGGCGGGGCAGCCGTGGAGCCATGTTAAGGGGTGAAGGACCAAAAATCTGCAGTAGCTTTACACAGAGTTTAAAGGCAATACATGTGGCGCAGGAAATCAGTAGATGCCTACATTAATGCACACTGGGACTTTTTTCGAGTAGCATTAAAAAAAAATATATTACAGTACTTAAATATTTATCCGTTTTTAGAAATAGCTATTTTTCCTTATTTTTTAATAATCGCAAATCATTAAGCTAACGATAAAAACGCATCTGCATGGGAAGCAGTGTTATGAAAATTTGTACTTTCATCTGTCTGAGTCATCCTTGTGGCTCTGTGGGCGTAACCTACAGCTTTCGATCATGGTTAAACCATTGGATTAGACCGGTTTCAATTGTCTGGAACATGAGAGGCCTCTAACGCCAGCTGATTAGGAATGGCCTGCTAATTTCAACTTTACATTAGACTATAATGCAAAGAATCGAAAAATGGTATGGGCAATCATTTTTGAATTATTTTTAGTTTTTTTTTTGTTAGAGAAATTTCTTTTTTTTTTCATCAGGTCTCGGGTAATGTCGAAAATTTTCGTTCCCAGCAGATCCAGCTTTAGATTTCAGCTTAATCTCTGCAGAGCGGGCTTACGGAGATATCCTATGGCACAGATCCTACTTCATTCCACTGCAGCAAACGTGTCAAATTTTTTTCAAACAAATGCTCTGAAACTTTTGTGAAACGAGTAAGCGCTCAAACCTAATAATATCATTACATATATATATGAATTACAATACACTGGAACTTTAAAATACAAAGTCATTCTTGCCTGCTTTATAGAATAAAATATTTCGAATTTATTTTACAATTTCGAAATTAAACGAAGAAAACAAACTTTCTCAATTTGTCGAAAAGTAAACAATTCACCCGATAAAGAGAACTACGTCCATGAAAAGAAAGAATGTGTAGGAAATTTGATGAAAAGAAGGAACAAAACATTACTTCCACTAATAGAACACCTTTTGCCTGGCCGTGACAAAGAAGTTTGTGATAAAGAAGTTCGTGATATGTTCCTATAATGTAGCAGACTAAAAGCAGCAGGTTACGCCGACACATTTTCCAAAGTTGCAACGAAGTTATTGTGTTCATTAAACGGAGTCACTGAAACGGAACATTCGAAATAATATAGGAAGTTCCAGGTTTTTAATTTCCAAACAAGTTATCTTTTGTTTGATACGAAACTATATTAGGATGGATTAATTTGATGGTGCATTATGGAACTAGAGTGTATGTGACCGTGTAACGATCCTGTAACTCGGTGATACCATAAGGTAGAAGGTAAGTTTTAATAAACTTTAACCTCTGTGGCAAGCACCTGCTTGAGGGAGTATTTATGTTATTTTAAATCTCATATTTGAAATACAAAATCTTTGAAATGTGTACACTACTTGTGCTGCCATCTAATGACAACATAATGAACTAGATTTGACAACTAATGTATGTTAACGATCAGTTAATTTTCTGCCTAAAATACTAGAACTGGAACCCAATTCAACTACAAATTTCGTCATTTAATGAACAAGAAGTATGGAAACGTGTCATTGCATTAAAAGTAAAATTCTGGCAAAGTCGCCATAAATATAAATGATTATTATTATTTAAAAATATATACTTTGGCCCGATACTGCAGTTCTGCCAAAACTTTATTGGGTAATGAAACTGTAAGAAGTAACTTCGCAGAAATTGAAATCCCCATCTGCAACCGAGACTCTGGAATCCTTCATGACACGTAGAAAGAAGCTCTTTGTCTAAACAGACCTAACATCACTACATGGCATCACTTCACTTAAGATAGAACGTTGTATTTCCTCCGAAAAGCTTCCGAGTTTTCTCCTAAAAATTTTTAACATGCAGATGTTTGAAGGATAAGCTTTAAAATTATATTGCTCAATCACAGAGAATTTTATGTTATTTTTAATTAATTTCTGAGCAAGAAGGTCCTTTTAATTGTATAACTAAACAATTTCAACACTTCACACAACTCATTAATTTTTTTTTTCTTTCCTCAAGGTATTTTTGGAGTTCACCCCCTAAACCTCCCTCCCTCTTAACAGAAGCAGTTGAAATTGATGTTTTAGAAAATAAAAACAGCGCACACTGTGTTAATTTTGATTGTGTATAAGGGTATTTCTGCACTTTAAATCACTCAGGTTACTAGATGACGTCACGAATGGGGACAGAGCATAAATCAGGTGCTAGAGGTAATGTAGGTGAAAAGGTGAAAAGTGTAGAGTATGATGGTGAGTTTTCAAGGTATGGATGGTTTTAGGTCTAAAGTTCAGAGAGGTACGTTTTTCAGTGCAGGAGAGGCAGAAATTTGTTTGACTCATGATTCAGATTTATTTCTTCTATACATACTTAAATTTTGCACCTTAGGTGTGTCATATCACAGATGATTTATATCTAGTTTGATTTTATTTCTTTAAAAATTAGTAATAATCATGGTGTAATTTACATTAATAACTATTAATGCATGTTTAATGGGAAATTCAGGACATTGAGATTTCTAATTTGCAGATCACTCTTTAACTGTGACCTTAAAAAAATAGCAATTAGAAGCTTTAATTGCAAATTTTTTAGGGGAAACTGATAACATTACCATATTTTTTTCTTTTGGTGTGCTGCTTACTTTCACCTGAGCATTGTCGATATCAATTTGTCGCCTATGATATTCTTGTTTTTTTGCCGTTTTCCTCTGTTGCGGTTGTACAGTTCCTTGGGCCTCTTTTATAATGTGACCTTGCTGTGAATTGTGCATAATGTTCGTCATTTTTAGGTTTGTAATCGCAGTTTTTTATATCGTTTTCAAAATAAACGACAGACTATGTAATTTTTTTCTCCAGGTGTGTCTTTTTCGAGTTACATCTGCAGCATTTGGCCACTCTAGGCCAATTCTAGCAAGGTCCTGCTTGACATTGTCTACCCATCGCATCCTGCATCTCCCCGTTTTTCTGATAACCTTAGGCACACTGTTCATAATCCTCTCTGCCAATATGCACCTATGCATACGGGCAACATGGCCAAACCAATGCAGTCTCTCTCTGCACAATATGCTGCTCAAAAGAGGTTGATGACTCCTTCTAACCTCAAAATTGCTTAGAAATCAAACCACCTAATGCCAAGGTACTGTTAAAGCATCTAGAATCAAAGGAATCAAGTTTCTTGTTATCCTGCTTACAAAGGGTCCATGTTTCGCTACCATAACTAACCTTAGAAGGAACCAAACTATTATACAGCTTAATTTTAGTCTTTAGGTGTATACACCTATTTTTTCATACCCTCCATAGATTCTTAAAACTCTCAGTGGCAATCCCTATTCTTCTACTTATCTCATACCACACATCACCAGTGTCTGTTACATAGCTCCCAAGATAAATCAACTGAGACACTAGCTCAGTAGTACAGCCATTGAAAGCAACTGAAGCACAATCTGCCTGACCAATTTTAATCACTTTAGTTTTTTCTTTGTTTATCACCAAACCTACTCTATTACCAGTCTCATCGACAGCCCTAATGAATGAATTCATCTCATTAACATCAGTAGCCAACAAGGCCAAATCACCTGCATAATCTAAATAAGAAGTTTTGAAATCTCTGGAGCATTTAATGCCAAAATCTTTCCCTTACAGTGAATTTCACATAAAATGATCAATAGCCAAACAAAATTCACCCTTATCTAAATCCACTAGCAATGCTAAGCCAATCGCTGCAAGACATACCAACTCTCACACATATGATTTCAGTGTTCTTATTGGCTGTTTGAATGAGTTTACTGATCTATTGAGAGTCAATGCAATTTTCTATATGATATTTGATTGTTAATAGGGATATGATTTTCTATAGGATAGATCAAAACCCTATTCCCTAATCTATAGGTATTCAAATGAGCAACATGGCCAAACCAGCAGACTCCCACTGTGCACAATATGTTGTTCAAAGGAGCTGCAGACTCCTTTGACTAGCTTCGGAATTACAAACATGGCCTGATCAGGGGGGGGGGGGGGGGAGTCTAACCACCCTTTCAGGAGGTGAATAAGGGAAAAAGAAAGAAAAAAAATTTAAACTAATTTATATTTCATGCACTTTTCAATTATTTTTTTAAAAACTATAACCCGGGGGGAGGGGGTGATATACTGCATTCTGTATCAAGAGTCTGACCCCCTCCTTCCCTCCTTTTATATTTTCTGCTCCAATCTGTTTCTTGCCCCCCTCTCTTGACTTTTTCCTAGATCCGGGCCAGCTTACAAAGTTGAACTACCTGGGCCACAGCATACTGTGTAAGTAACTAAAATCTAAAAGATAAGGTTACCTTTTAGATACTTTATCTTTTAGATTTTAGATTTCTTTATTTATGGTATCAAGTTTCCTGTTATTTTGTTTGCAAAAGTGTTCAAGTATCACTTCCATAACTAAATCTAGAAAAAACACTCTATTATAGTTTCACAAAATTCACAACAGTAATCCCTATTTTTTTGTTTTTCTCATGCTACACATCATCAGAATCTCTGATATGGCTCAAAATGTAATTCAACTGAGACACTTGCTCAACAGTGTGACCATTCAGATTAAATGAATCACAGCCTGCCTGACCAATTTTCATCACTTTATTTTTCTTTCTGTTTATCACCAAGCCTACTCTATTACCAGTCTCTCAACAGCTTGAATGAAAGAGTTCATCATCATCATTTGCCAAAAGGACTAAATCACCAGCATTCTATACCTCAGAAATTTCAGACCTGTAGACCATTTACCCCCAAAATCTTATCCTTACAGTAAATTTTGCATAACATAATCATTGACCAAACGTAAAAGGAAAGGAGACAAAATGCACCCTTATTTAACACCAGAAACATTGCTAAGCCAATTACTATAAGCCTTATCAACTCTCACACATGACTCAGTGTCTTTATAGAGAATATTCATTATGTTAAATAACTTTGAACTGATCTACACATCCCCTACCACTTATGAATCCACATTTCTCATCACACAATTACCTGTCAACCATATCCTTAATTCTATTAAACACAAACATGTAATAACTTTTCCTTCAACATAGAGTAGGCTGATACCCCTATAGTTATCACAAGAACTGCAATCACCTTTTTTGAAAATAGGGATGATATTAGCTCTGTTAAAATCCTTAGGAACCATGCCTTTATGATAAAAGATGTTCAGAATTTCAGTCATCCATGTGGTAACCATAACATTTCCAACTCTAAGCATTTCTGTAGTAATTTCATCTACCCTTGGAGATTTATGTTGTTCAGTTTTAGAAACAGCTAAAATAACTCAGACTGTGTTATAGGGTCAACATTAAAGCCAGTAATGGGCTACATCTATCATCATTACAAAGAATGGAAGTAGGACTAACCACATGTTTAAACCATCACTGAAATGCTCAGCCCACTTAGCCATGACAAAAATCATCACCTTCAATAACCTTACCTTAACAGCACAAAACGTTAACTAATTGGTACAGCTATCAGTTGTTATGCTGTCTAGCTGCTTCCACGGCTATGTGATCCAAAGATTCTTATCAGTTGCTACCCAATCCTTTACATGTTTATTAAGCTCTCTGTAATGCTTTCTGTTAGGGATAGTAGGGTACTGATTAAGGACATTCCTGCAGTTGTTTCCTTCCAAAATAAGTTCTAGTGCATTATCACTCAAATAATTTTGCCTCCTCTGCACTTTTTTACCTAAAACAGTACTATTAGCTTCAAGAAAATTCTTCTCAAAATAGTCCCATTCTTCCTCAACTAAGGAAGCCAACCTTGTTGTCATAATTACTAAGTAACGTATCATGGTAACCTTAAGATATAACTGGGTCTTTCAGAGTTTCAATGTTAAATTTTACTTTTTTAACCTTACCACAACACTTTTAATATAGGTAATGATCAGATCAAATTTCAGCTGCCCTATATACAAGTGCAGACTGCTAAGGAGAGTTGAGTGCTGTAGCTTCCTGGGCACCAAGTGATAAGGGCCCTTACAACCTCATGAGAGCAGGTTTTTTTGAATAATAATAATATTACTTCAAAGAATTTCCTCAGAATTGGGGGAAAATCCTTTTTAGGCTTCAAGTATGAGCTCTCAAAAGAATAACTATTGAAATCTTGAAAAAGAAGCTGAATTTTTCATTTCAGCCAGGACCCTTTGCTACATGCTGCACCTTTCAAAACATGGGCCAGTCTGCCCCTGTGTATACGACCTGGTGCTCCTAACAGAACTTATCTCTGCAAAACTCCTGCCCTGTCCATGGTCAATAGGGGACACCAATGGGTTTGGAAATGCTTCCTCCATTGGATGGAATGTTAAACCGTGTCTCCATGTGTAGGAGAGCCATAACGTGCACATTAAAGAACATGCTGGATGACCTTGACAGAAAGCTACCATCTGTCTCCCAACAGCTGTTCCAGTGGGTCCCTTTGCCCAACATTCTCTCAGTCTTCAAGGACTGGCGATTTAGCCCATGGTGTGCAAAAAAGTGCTGCTCGGAAGTAAAACAACCTAACAGCACTAGGCCATTTGCTCATATGCAGCCAATCTGGTGAAAAACATGTGTACTATGTATATCATGGTGCTGGTAAAAAGTGGTAGTTATTCTCAAAACATTGAGTTTACTTACTTGAAGAAGTTGCTGCCATTGCAGCTGTCAATATCAAGTGACCTATCTGCCCTCCTCAAAGGTCAACAATCATCAGTACCAACTTTAGCATTGAAGTCACCTAGAACAAGAGTAATATCTCCTTTCTTAACAGAATTGAAAAGAGAAATAAACTTAGAGATGCTTTTCACCTTTCCTCACTGGAAAGAGAAATTTAAGGTTATGGTATCTGACCTTTCTGTCCATGTGGTCTCTTGCAAACCAAAAATATCTCAGTTATAATGGTAGAATTCTTGTGTGAGAACCTCAGGATAATAATCTCTGTGTAGAGTCCTCACATTCCAACTTCCTGTAGTGAGAAAATAGTTAGTGCAATGTTTACAGAAACTACATGTGTTTTCTACTAATAAATCAGCACTTTAATTCTAATTTTAATTCTAATCAGCACCGATTCTAATTTTAGAGGAAAAATTGTCTTGAACCGGGTGGGATATGAACCCATGACCTCCTAATAACATGTCAGGTGCTCTGGACCACTAAGCTACCAGCTGCCGATCAAGATCTCCTCTAACGAATGCCATGAGCATTTCTATTTTGTCGCATATAGGCGCTATTCAGGCATCAAGCCACAAGCAGCTTTCTATTTGCCATATAGATGGAAAGTATGTCTTAGAAGTATGCTAGTGAAAAATAATAGAATAAACTTGACATATTCAATATCTACTAATAAATCAGCACTTTGAAGTCGATTCAAATTTTAGACTATATGTGACATAATAGAAATGTTCATAACATAAATTAGGGGAGATCTTGATCGGCAACCGGTAGCTCAGTGGTCCAGAGCACCTGACATGTTATCAGGAGGTCATGGGTTTGTATCCCACCCTGATCAAGACAATTTTACCTCTAAAATTGAATTAACTTCAAAGTGCCCATTTATTAGGAGATATTGAATATGTTGAGTTTATTTCATTGTTTATCACTAGCATACTTGTAAGACATGCTTTCCATCTATATGGCAAATAGAATGCCGCTTGTGGCTAGATTGGCTGAATAGGAAATATCTTTCTTCAAAGGAAATCTTTTTCCTAGCCACACACACACTCTTCCTTAATATTTTCTAGATCTAGGCCTGTTTTTGATAAGGCTTTTATTGTCTGTCTGAATAAGTTTATTGAGAGTTAATGAAATTTTCTATATATGTTTTAGTGTTGATAGGGATAGGATTTTCTGTAGGATGGTTCATAACACTATTCCCTAAACTATTGTTATCCATAAGGGCAACATGGCCAAACCTACAGATTCCCACTCTGCACAAGGCCTAGCCAAAACCACCTTGATACACCAGAGCTGGACAACCATGAACGAAAGGGGAAAAGAAAGGAGTTTCCTGTTTTGGATTTTTTTAGTTTGCAAAGAGTAAAAATTTCACTACTATAACTATGTCTAGAAAAAAAATAACCTCTTATCTAGTCACATTTCAATATTTAGGTGTATATGCCTGTTTCTCCACACTCTATATAGATCTTCAAAATTCCCAACAGTAATTCCTACATTTTTCTGTTCATCTCATGCCATACATCACCCGTATCTCTGATATAGCTCCAATAATAATTTCAATGAGCCTCCTGCTCAAGAGTGTGACCATTCAAATTAAATGAACCACAGGCTGCCTGAACAATTTTCATCACTTTAGTTTTCTCTATGTTTATCACCAAACCTACTCTACTAGCATTCTCATCAACAGCTCGAATGAAAGAGTTCATCATCATATTCAAAAAGGGCCAAAGCATCAGCATACTATAACTAAGACATTTCAGATATGTAGATCATTTACCCCTAAAATCTTACCTTTGCAATGAATTTTGCATAACATAATAACAAAACTAAAAAGAAAAGAATAGAAAAAGGCACCTTGTTGAAAGTTAATCACACATTTCACAATCAATTGATGACAATGACCAGACTCAAAAGCCGTTTTGAAATTTACAAAGCTAGTAACCACAGGTTTCTAAAATTCTAAACATTTCTCAAGAATCTGCCTAAGTGAAAATATCTGATCAGCACATCCCTACCACTTCTGAATCCTCACTGCTCATCTCACAATTGGCTCTCAGCCAGATTCTTAAATCTATTAAGCAAAATTATGCGGAGAACTTTACCTGGAACAGAAAGTACGGTGATACGCCTATAGTTATCAAAAGAACTGTGATCAAATAAAAAAAAATAGTAATAATGATTGCTCTAGTGAAATTCTTAGGAACAATGCTTTTATGATAAAAAAATATATTCAAAATTTCATTAGTTATATAGTAACAGAAGCATTGTCAGCTGTAAGCATTTCAGTAGTAATTTCATCTACCCCTGGGTATTTATGTAGTTTAAGTTTAGAAATAACGAAAATAACTTTCTATGCTGATATAAGTCAGACATTACAGCCAATAATGCATCTATCATAATTGCAAACAATGGGAGTTGAACTAAACACATTATTTAGAACTTCTCTGAAATGCTCAGTCCACCTAGCCATGATTGAATCCTCACCTTCAATAACCTTATCTTAACAACACAAAACCTTAACTATGTGGTACAGCTATCTACTGTTATGCTGTCTAACTGCTTCCATGGCTATGTCAGCTAAGGCATCTCACCAGAGATTCTTATCAGATGCTACCTTATCCTTTACACGATTATTAAGCTCTCTGTAACACTTTCTATTAGGAATAGTAGGGTGCTGATTAAGGACATTTCTGCAGTTGTTTCCTTCCAAAATAAGCTCCAGTACCTTATCTCTCAAATAATTTTGCCCTCTTCGCTTTTTTATTTAAAATAGTAGTGTTAGTTTCAAGAAAATCCTTCGTAAAATGATCTCATTCTTCTTCAGCTCTAGTAATCAAGGTGAGTTTTAGCTATTATTGGGTCTTTCAAAGCTTCAGTGTTAAAGTTCACTTTCTTTAATCTTGGCAGAACACTTCTTAAGTAAATGTTCCAACACACTTTTAATAAAGGGAATTGTCATATTGAATTTCAACTAAATATGCAGGTGCTGAACTGGTAACGGTGTTGAGTGCTATAGATCCCTAGGCCCTTATGAGAGCAGGATTTTTTTTTTTTAAATAATAATTATTACTTCAAAAAATTTCCACAGAATTTGGAAAAAAAACTGATTTCATGCCTCAGGAGAAACAATTTTTCTGCTGAGGTCCTGCCAACCTCACAGACCTTCTACTATGGCATTAAATATTGAATAAAGTCGACATTCTTGGTATATGCTAAATATTAACCACTTTGTAAGTCGATTTATTTTTAGAGGAAAAATTGTCTTGATCTGGTTGGGATATGAACCCATGACCTCCTGATAACATGTCAGGTGCACTAAACCACTGAGCTACTGGCCACCGATCAAGATTTCCTCTAATTGACGATATGAACATTCTCAACCTATAGTACATATTCCATTATGTCACATATAGGTGCTGTTCGGGCGATCTTAGCCACATTACAGCAAATAAATGCCTTAGTTAATCAATTGTATACATATAAGACATACTTTCCATCTTTAAGGCATTTATTTGCCATATTGTGGCTAAGATCGCCCGAACAGTGCCTATACGAGACATAATGGAATATGTACTATAGGTTGAGAATGTTCATATCGTCAATTAGAAGAAATCTTGATCGGCAGCCGGTAGCTCAGTGGTTTAGAGCACTTGATATGTTATCAGGAGGTCATGGGTTCATATCCTACCTGGCTCAAGACAATTTTTCCTCTAAAATTAAATCGACTTAAAAAGTGTTTAATATTTAGTACTGTGGCATATTAACTGATATGCTCCTGTCAGACCTCTGTGGTAAGCAGCTGCTTGAGGGGGTATTTATTATTTTTTATTTATGAGCTCTCAAAAGAATAACTATTGAAATCTCGTTTACTAGATGCTGTGTCTCTGGGAAAAAAAGGCTAGTCCCTTATGCAGCCCATCTGGTGAAAAACACGTGTACTTATGTATGTTGTTGCATTTAAAAAAAGTGTTAATTTGCTCATATGATTAAGTGCACATTGCCATTGCAGTTAAAAATGCCAAGGGACCTATCAGCCCTCCTCAATGGTATGTTACCAACTTTAGCATTGAAGTTGCCTAGAACAAGGGATAAATATCTCCTATCTTGACAGAATTGAAAACATCCTAAAGTTACCCGTAAAAACTATATATCTAATTCTAGTGAGCACTCTCAGTAGGGGCATAACAACATATAGCATTCCAGTTTTTAATGCTTGCCTGAAATTGTAACTGTGAGATACCTTTCATTAATGCACTCATTAATGCATCACTAGCCTTGCTATTAAGTAGCAAACATACGACTTAGAGATGCTTTCCATCGTTCCTCACTGGAAAGAGAAATTTAAGATTATTTTCAGGTGTCTGACCTTTCTGTCCATGTGGTCTCTTGCAAGCCGAAAGTATTTTAGTTATAATGGTGAAATTCTTGTGTGAAACCATCAAGACAATAATCTATGTGTAGAGTCCTCACATTCCTACTGCCTGTGGTGAAAAATGGTTTCTGAAATGTTTACAGAAACAATGTTTATTGAGAGAGGGAATGCCAATAATATCAAACAGCCCCCTAATCACAGGCATGGGCAAAGACCTGTTCCCCCACTACTATAAACTGAACCCATCTATCCTGAAAGACTTCATCAAAAGTAAGTGTGATGATCCCCATAGAAGCAAGAGTTCAGGTACCTGCAAAGGCCCTCTGACCAAGATTATCCACTTGCTGATAAAATGTATCATGTGAATCTATTCATTGTGGCTGTCAACCCATAAACAAACAGAAAACACAGTGGAAGTTTTTCCCTCAACAGGAAACCAACAATGCAGCAAATTCAGGATCTTTAAACAAGCTCAGAACCATTATTTCATTCTGGTTGGTGTACATGATCAGGTCTGTGTAGTTGATTACTCCTCAACAGGGTAGAAAAAAAAGTAGCTATAAGATATCTAACCAATAGGCCAAACTGATTGGCTGCTCTCCTCTTCCATTCCCCACAAAAAGAGAGTATCTCTTTTGAAAGGTACTAATGGTCTGCACCATCAGAAAGTTTGGTCAGACATTTAGCTGCTAAGCCCAGATGGTTCTATGCATCATCACAAGTACTCTCAGTTAATTAAACAAAAGTACAGGTTATGACTCGTAAATTTCTCATGCTGGTAAATTTTGTAGTGGCTCTTTACTTTATTTTAATAGTCTCCTTCATTGGTTCTTTAAAAATACAGTGCTCGACATTGAAAATGCCCCACCTAGAAGGACATGTTGCAATAAGATGCAAATAGAAAGGTTGGTGTGTGCAGTTGAGATTTGCAAACAATGATAATCCGGAGCCAATGATGTGTCTATGCAGGTGGAAGTCGTGCGAACAGTTGAGATTAGGTGGTTCCTCTTGTAAATTGTTGAGCCAATGCTGATCAGGCCTGTCATCGGCATGTTTATCACCATTTGGATGATTTTGAGAGAGGACGAATTATGTGAAGCTGGATGGACTGCATGTCGTGCCACTGCCCATGTTCATCGTGATACACCAACTGTTGGATGCTCTTGGCAGCAGTGATGAAATGAGGGTTCTAGTGTGCATTGCAGAGGGAGTAATGCCATCCAACAGACGTCAGCACGACTTGATAGGCGCATTGTTTGACATGCTTGTTGGTATATATATTTTTCGTATGCATATCTTTTCATATTGCTTTTTTTATCTCGTTTAAAAAGAAAATGAGATAAAAACCAACTATAGCAATATAGTAGAGGAAAAAATATATTTACGTATTATATTTTAGTAGTTGGAAACCGAGATAGAAGTAACTAAAGAAAAAGAGATGTAAAGTAACTAATTCGCTTTGTCATCTTTCTGTCTCTAGACATCGAAAATTTTTCTTTGCAGAGATAAAAAATCGATTTGTGTTGAAATCTCTGTAACACTCCAAATACGCCCTGTATTCATCTGGAATTCCAAAATTTCAAATGAATATTGCAAATAATGTATTTCTGCTTGAAATTTGAAATTTTGGTGACGGAATGTAAAGGTTAAGAAATTTCCACTGTCAACCAACAAATAATTTTTAGAGATGAATGAAAAATTCTTTTTTGGGTTACATTGGAATTGAAATATAATTTACTCTTTCGAAATATTCCTACAACTATTACTGTACCTTCTAATGGTAGAAAAATTTTATAATTTAGAGTTAATGTTGCAAACCATATAAAAATTATGCAAGGAATTTTGGAGGTGGAATGTGAAGATTATGAAAATTTCATTAATAACAGTGAGTTAGTTTTTTACACCCAGGTTTGGGAGATGTGTAAACACAATTTATTGTTTTTGCAGATATTTGCTTGTACTTAGAGATAAATGAAAAAAACTTTTTTGAGTTAGATAAAAATAAAAAAAATAAATACCCCCTCAAGCAGCTGCTTGCCACAGAGGTCTGACAGGAGCCTGTCAGTTTATATGCCATAGTAGAAGGTCTGTGAGGATGGCAGGACCTCAGCAGAAAAACAACACGAACATCCATGCCTTACCCGGGGTTCGAACCCAGGTCCCGTAGATCAGTAGCCAAGCGCGCTAACCACTCGGCCATGGGACGGTAGCAATTCATAAAATATTATGATTCGCACTTTTAGAATCTTTTGAACACTATAATTGCTCCCTCAAATGGTGAAAACATTCAAAATTCCAAAAATTGAAATGAATATTGCATGCATACATATACATACAACATCCTCATTCAGCCATGGGCTACGTTCTTGTTTACTGTGCAGTTTTCAGAGCTACTGTTGCTGCATTTGGCCACTCTAGGCCAATTCTGGCAAATTCCTGTTTGACATTGGCTGTCCATCTCTTCCTTGGTCTCCCCCCTTTTTTTGAAACCCTAAGGCACAGTGTTCATAATCCTCTTTGCTAATCTGAGCTATGCATACGAGTAACATGGCCAAACCAATCCAGTCTCTCTTTGCAATATATGCTGTTCAAAGGAGGTTACTGATGCTTTCTACTAAATCTCATCATTACTTACAAAGTCATAGCACCTAATACCCAAGATACTGCGTAGGCATCTTCAATTAAAAGCATCATGTTTCTTGTTATCCTGCTTAGAAAGGGTCCATGTTTCTCTAGCAAAGCTAACCTTACTCTGTATAATAGTTTGGTTCTTTCTAATTTTAGTCTTTAGATGTATACACCTATTTTTTCACCACTCTCCATAGATTCTTAAGAGTCCCAGTGGCAATCCCTATTCTTCTATTTATTTCGTATTGCACATCACCAATATTTGTTACAGAGCTCCCAAGAAAATTTGTTTTAATTTTTTTAAAACATTCCAACAGACATCAGCATGGCTTGATAGGCACATTGTTCAACATGCTTGGTGGTATATATATATATTTTTGGTATACATATCTTTTCATATTTTTTTATCTCGTTTAAAAAAAAAATGAGATAAAAAGCAACTATAGCAATATAGTAGAGAAAAAAATATATATTTACGTATTATATTTTAGTAGTGGGAAACCAAGATAGAAGTAACTAAAAAAAACGAGATATAAAGTAACTAATTCGCTTTGTCGTCTTTCTGTCTGTAGACATCGAAAATTGTTCTTTGGAGAGATAAATGAAAAAGTCGCTTTATGTTGAAATCCCTGTAACACTCCAAATACATTAAATTGAAATTCCAAAATTAAACACGAATATTGCAAACAATATATTTGTGATAGAAAATTGAAATTTTGGTGGTGGAATGTAAAGGTTACGAAATTTCCATTGTCAACCAGCAGATAATTGTTTCTTTAGAGAGATAAATGAAAAATTGTATTTTGGGTTACATTGGAATTGATGAAACATTATAATTTACTCTTTTCAAATATTCCAAGAACTATAACTACACCCTCTAATGGTGGAAAATTTTTTATAATTTCAAACGAATGTTGCAAACGATGTATTTATGCAAGAAATTTTGGAGGTGGAATGTGAAGATTATGGAATTTTCATTGGTTACAATGAGTTAGCTTATTACAACCATGGCAGATGGGGGGGGGGGGGGGGGTCCTTGGTTTCCTCCCTTTTTTTTTGAAACCTTTAGGCACAGTGTTCATAATCCTCTTTCCTAATCTTCAGCTATGTATACTGGCAACATGGCCAAACCAATCCATCTCACTCTGCACAATATGCTGTTCAAAGGAGGTTAATAATGCTTTCTACTAAACCTCATCATTACTTGCAAAGTCAAACCACCTAATGCCCAAGATACTGCATAGGTATCTACAATTAAAAGCATCATGTTTCTTGTTATCCTGCGTAAAAAGGGTACATGTTTCGCTACCATAGCTAACCTTAGTCTGTATAATAGTTTGGTTCTTTCTAATTTTAGTCTTTAGGTGTATACACCTATTTTTTTCAGCACTCTCCATAGATTCTTAAGAGTCCCAGCGGCAATATCTATTCTTCTATTTATCTCACTGCACATCACCAGTATCTGTTACATAGCTCCCAAGATAATTAAACTGAGACATTTGCTCAAGAGTAGAGCCATTCAAAGCAACTGAAGCACTACCTACCTGACCAATTTTCATCACTTTAGTTTTATTTCTGTTTTTCACCAAACCTACTCTATTATCATTCTCGTGAACACCCCAAATGAAAGAATTCATCTCATCAACATCATTAGCCAATAGGGCCAAATCATCTGCATAATCTAAATCACAAAATTCGAAATCTCTAAATCATTTAAGGCCAAAATCTTTCCTTTGCAAAGAATTTCGCATTAGATAATCAATAACTAAAGAGAAAAGGAGACAATCACAGGAAGATGTACCAACTCTCACACACAACTCAGTGTTATTATAGAGAGCTCTCATCACACTAAATGGGGCGGGGGTGGCTCAGTCGGTAGCGCGCCAGGCTCGTAATCTGTAGTTCCCAGGTTCGAGTCCCAGCTGGGTCAGCGTTGAGATTTATCTCCGCAAAATTTCCCCGCCCTGCCCACGGTCAGTAGGGGACACCGCTGGGCTTGGAAAGGCCGCCGTCCGTCGGATGGGACGTTAAGCCGTGGCTCCTTGTGCAGGTGAGCCATACCCTGTGCACGTTAAAGAACATGCTGGATGGCCTTGACGGGAGGCTACCATCTGTCTCCCAACAGCTGTTCCAGTGGGTCCCCTCCCCCAACCTTCTCTGAGCCTTCGGGGTCCATGTGACCTGGCCATTTAGCCAATGGTGTGCAAAAAAGTGCCGCTCAGAGGTAAAACAACCCAACCCAACCCATCACACTAAATTACTTATCAAGTATTCCATATGATCCAACAATCAACCACAAATCATGTTGATCAACAGAGTCAAAAGCCTTTTTGAAATCTCAGGTCTCTGAAACTCTAATAATTTCTCAAGAATCTGCGTAAGTGAAAATATTTGATCAATACATCCCCTACCACTTCTGATTCTGCACTGTTCATCATGCAGTTGTCCATGAACCAAAATTCTTAATTCTATTAAGTATAATCATGCAAAGAACTTTTCCTGGAACAGAAAGTTAACTAATACCCCTATAATTATCACAAGAACTGCAATCATTCTCTTTAAAAATTAGGGACAACAATAGATCTAGTAAAATTCTTATGAACAATATTTTAATCAAACAAAAAAATTCATAGTTTCAGTTTGACATGTGACAACAGAAGCAAGTAATGCATTTATCCTTAGTGGAAACATTGGGAGTAGAAATAATCACATTATTTACAACCTCTCTGAAATGATCAGCCCCCTAGTCATCACAGAATCCTCACCTTCAGCCACCTTGCCATGTTTATCCCCCAATCCCTGTCTACCTGTCTGTCCCTTCCCACTTAAAACGTTAATTATCTGGTACAACCCCCTGCTGTTGTGCTGTCTAACTGCTTCCTCAGCTTTGTCAGCCAAGTTATAATGCCAAAGTTTCTTACCAGCTGCTAACTGATCTTTTACACATTTATTAAGGATAGATTATTCATATTAATCTTGCACTTCCTTCTTTCAGAAATAAGTTCCCTAACCTTACCAGTTCAATAATTTTGTTTCTTCTGTTCTGTTTTTACTGTTTACCTAAAAGAGTACTATTGGTTTCAAGAAAAGCCTGTTTAAACTGATCCCATTCTTTCTCAACTTCAGCACTAACCAAACCACTATTGTCATATTGACTAGGTAGCCTATCATGGTATGTTTGGATATTTCTCGAACTTTCAGCCATTCAGTGTTATAGCTAATTTTTTTACCCTGAGCATTTCTTACTGCTTAAACTTCAGCTGCAAAACACTTTTGACCAGATAATGATCAGATCCAATTTTGGCTACCTGTATCATCTGGTATTCCTAACTGAACTAGCTTATTTGCTGTTAATTAAAATGTAATCTATCATATTCCTGTAAAACCCATCAGGTGAATACCACGTACATTTATTAATGTCCTGGTTTTTATAGTCATCCTCCTCCTCAAGCAGCCATGGGCTATGAAGGTCCACAATACAAGGACCATGTAATCTAGTTCTCCAAGCAAGTCTGTCAGCTACATCTGATGCATCTGGCAACTGCACACCAATTCTAAAAAGGTCCTGTTTGGCATTGTCAGCCCACCACATCCTAGGTGTCCCATCTTTCTGATGCTTTTAGGCACACTGTTCATCACCCTATTCGCCAATTCACAATTATTCATACGGGCAACATGGCCAAACCAACGGAGTCTCTCTCTGCACAATATGTTGCTTAAAGGAGTTGCCGACTCTTTTGCCTAACTTCATCATTAGTTACAAAGTTGTACCACCTAATGCCCAAGATGCTGCATAAGCATTTAGAATCAAAAGCTTCTAGTTTCCTGATATCTTGTTTACAAAGCATCCAAGTTCACTACCATAACTAACCCTAGAAAGAACCAAACTATTATACAGTCTAATTTTAGTCTTTAGGTGTATACGCCTATTTCTCCACACTCTCCAAAGATTCCTAAAAGTCCCGGCAGGAATCTATTCGTCTGTTAATCTCATGCCACACATCACCAGTATCTGTTACATAGCTCTCAAGATAATTAAAGTGTGACACGTGCTCAAGACTGCAACCATTCAGATTAACTGAATCACAGCCTGCCTGACCAATTTTCATCACTTTAGTTTTCTCTCTGTTTATAACCAAACCTACTCTATTACCAGTTTTATGAACAGCCCTAATGAAAGAGTTCATCTCATCAACGTCGTTTACCAAAAGGGCTAAATCATCAGCATAATCTAAATCAGAAATTTTAGTATCTCCAGTCCATTTAAGGCCAAAATCTTTACCTTGAAGTGAATTTCGCATAACATAATCAATAACCAAACTAAAGAGAAAAGGAGATAAAATGCACCTTTGTCGAACACCATAAGTAAAGCTAAACCAATTGCTACAAGCCTTACCAAATCTAACAAAAATTATAGTAGAGGTACATAGTGCGGTACTTAAAATTAAAGTTATTTAATTATCTATGACACTCTTAAATGTTTTTAAGCACTTGAACACATGGAAATATGCTACTAAGTATCAATAATTATTAAGGAGAGATTTACGTACCATGCCTTAGAGAATGGATAGCAACTGAAACTTCCTGGGATGCTTTAGGTGAGAAATTTAAAATTCGACGTTCTTGCCAGCAAGTTACGTCTCAGTGGAGATTAAAATAAGGATGACGGCTGCCAATGGTCTACCCACCTTGGTGAATGAAATAACTATTTAGACTTTTGATAGCATAGTGTGCTTAAAAAGGTTTCTGATTCAAGGCGTGTGTTTTGTGCCTTTCCTATTAGCACTTCATCAGGTGGGAAGTGAGGAACTTAAGCAAATGCAGGAGAGGCTGTTGGTTGTTCTGCATGGGGGAGGGGTGTGGTGCCATATATTGACATGCCAGTGGCTGAGCACTGAAGATCAGAGTGGTCGGCAGATGTGCGGGTGGCCGTAATGTGATCTGCATGTAACGGAAGTTGGGAGAGAATGTGGGATTATGGGATATCGCCAAGATCAGCATATGTCAAGGGAGCTTCACTATTTGTGGCTATTGATTTATAATTATAATCAGTGTGATGCTTTCAGTGAATTAATACATTTTGTAAACTGAAATTTTAGGTTAAGATAATTATGTTTTTGAGGGTCTCAATAATGGTTTTCATATTGGTATTGTGAGTTTGTTTTTGTTGGGTGGGGGGTACTCTCACACATGACTCAGTGTTATTATAGAGAGATTCATTATATTACTTAACTTGTCTATTATACCCTATGGTCTCATAATCAACTACAAATTATGATGATCAACAGAGTCAAAAGCCTTTTTGAAATCAACAATGCTAGCAACGAAAGGTTTCTGAAACTCTAAACATTTCTCAAGAATCTGCCTAAGTGAAAATATCTGATTTCCTACCACTTCGGAATCCACATTGTTCATCATTCAATTTCCTGTAAACAACATTTTTAATTCTATTAAGCACAATCGTGCAAAGAACAGAGAGCAGGCTAATATCCCTATAGTTATCACAAGAATTGCGATCACCTTTTTTGAAACTAGGGATAAAAATAGGTCTTGTAAAATCCTTAGGAACCATGCCTTTATCATAAAAGATATTCAAAATTTCAGTGATCCAAGTGGTAGCCGAAACATTCCCAGCTCCAACCATTTCTGTAGTAATTTCATCTACCCATGGGGATTTATGAATTTTAAGTTTAGAAATAACCAAAATAACTTCAGATTGTGTTGTAGTGCCAATATTAAAGCAACCAATGCATCATCACTGCAAACAATGGGAGTAGAACTAACGACATTGTTTAGAACATCACTGAAATGCTCAGCCCATGTAGCCATCACAGAATCCTCACCTTCTATAATCTTGTTTATCCTTCAATCCCTGTATACTTGTCTGTTTTCTACAACACAAAACATTAATTGTCTGGTACAGCTCTCTGCTGTTGTGTTATCTAACTGCTTCCTCGACTATGTCAGCCAAGTCATCAAGCCCAAGATTCTTATCAGCAGCTAACTGATCCTTTACACATTTATTAAGCTCTCTGTAATCCTTTCTATCAGGACTATTAGGGTATTGATTAAAGACATTCCTGCAGTTCCTTCTTTCTGAAATGAGCTCAAGTGCCTTATCACTGAAATAATTCTGCCCTCTCTGCACCTTTTTTCCTAAACGAGTACTGTTAGTTTCCAAAAAAAATTGTTTAAAATGGTCCCATCCTTCCTCAACTTCAGTATTAAGCAAACCATGACTCTCATAATGACTAAGTAACATATCATGGTAAGCTTCAGCTATAACTGGGTTTTTCAGAATTTCAGAATTAATGGTAAATTGAAACAATATTTAATACTCGAAATTTTCAACAGACTCATTGTTGTGATATGCCCAATCTCAGGGAGCAGCTCCAATTTTTTCCTGAGCTTGGGTATATCACAACAATGAGTCTTCTGAAATTTTCAAGCATCAATACCATTGAAATATATCACCTCTAAGATCAACGTAGTTCTTGACTGGCATCTGGAGTATTATATATATACAACGAACATTAATAATTGTGAACCAACAGCATATGTGCTACGTTTTCATAATCACTTCTAAGATTACATTCATCTGTGCTTGCATCCAATAACGAAGACGGCACCAAAAAAGGGATCATATCATGACACTTTACCAGTTGTAGCCAGCAGGACTTTCCATGAAAAATGGTAACGTTATGACTATTAGTGGGAACCTTTATTGTTTTAAAGATAGCTGTAAGTTCTGTCATTCAATGGTAACAACTCGTACCATGACTATTCATGAGATAGTCATTGTATAATTAATCGTGTATTAAATATTGTTTTAACTATTTTGCTGTGAACTTATAATTAATTAAAGGTAAATTTATTAACCTTATGGCAACACTTCTTAAGTTTAAGTTGCAAGACTCTTTTAACAAGCTCCCTTATATGACCTGCTATTCCTAACAGAACTAGCCCATTTGCTGTTAATTAATATATAATCAATCATATTCTTATGCAGCCCATCTGGTGAAACCCATGTGTACTTATGTATGTCATGGTGTTTTTTAATAATGTTATTATTAAACAATTGGGTTTAGTTACCTGTAGGGGACGTTGCCCATTTCCATTGCAGCTATCAATACGGAAAGGGCTTATCATCTCTCCCCAAATGTCAGAGTCGGTACGAACTTAGGCATTGAAGTCACCTAGAACAAGGGTAATACTCCTTTCTTGACAGAATTCGAAACATCCCGAAGTTGTCCGTAAAACCTATCGTTTTCATCCTCATCAGCATCCTTGGAAGGGGCATAACAGCAGATAACATTCAAGTCTTTAATGCTTGTCTGAAATTTGCCATAAGGAACTTTTCATTAATGCATTTATATCCTAGAAGAGCATCACCCCCTGCTGAGAAGCAGACCCACACCTTCATGATGCTTATTTTCTTCCCTCCCTGAAAAGAGTAATTTAAGATTATTTTTAATAATCTGACCTTTACCTGTCCATCTGGTCTCTTGCAAGCCTAGAATATCTAGGTTATAATGCTGGAATTCCTGCATGATGACATCAAGAAAATAACATCCTCACATTCCACAAACTTGCAGAGAGAAAATGGTTAATAGGATTTTTAAAGAAGCTAGGTTTATTGAGAGAGATAGGGCCAACAATATGAAACAGCCCCCTGATTGCAGGCATGGGGCAAAGACTGTTCCTCCTCCACTAAAGGCTGAAGTCACCAGTGCCTGTAGGAACTTCAGGCACCACATTTTCAAGTGGTCCTTTTGATGAGCCATGTTGCCTGCCTGAGACATGTTACTTCAGTTTATGATTGACGATGCCGAACTAGCTAAGTGAAGGTTCAGGTACCTGTGATGGCCTCTGAGCAGGATTATCCACCAGCTGATATAAGGTATCCCATGTTTCTGTTCATTGAGGGCTGGCATCCCACAAGCATAAAACATAGTGACAGATTCTCCTTTAACAGAGGCCCACCAAGCAAGTCCAGGATCCATAATCAAGCTCAAATCTGTAAACTAGTCCAGTCTAGTGGGTACAAATGATCATCACCAGAACACTGTAAAGTTGACCACTCCTCAGTAGGTTCAAAAAAAGAAGTCGCTATGGATGACTAGATCAGTAGCTCACACTGAGTTGGCAGCCTTCCCCTTCCATTCCCTTCCAAAAGAGAATCTCTTTTGAAAGGTACTAACAGCCTGCACCATGAGAAGGTGATGTCAGACATTATGTGCTAGACCTGGACAGTTCTGTGCGTCATCACTGGGGATTGGTACAGAGCTCTCCTTACAGTTTTTGCCTAGCTACCCTTTACAATCCCGAATATTGCAACAATGCATTAATTACAGAATTATGGACTTTTGATGGTGGAATGTGAACGTCATGAAGTTTCCTTTGGAAACAATGAAACTGATAATTTGAAAACTTTTTAGTGTGGTTGGTTCTGGTGAAATATTATAATTTGCATTTGTCAAATATTTAGTAATTTCAGTATAATATCTTTACAGCTCACTAAATGTGAAAATCACAACTGTAGCCAGTTTTACAAAAAATACGAATAAAATAGAATTTTGAAAAATTGTGGTAGCGTTTGAGGGATATTCTACTGGCAGCAGTAATATAGCCACTTTTCAGACATAGGTGTGGAAAATGCAACTACTTCAATTTAAGAATTAAAAGACGAATACTTTTATGTTGTATAATTATTAATGAAATATTATTTGCATTTATTCCCATCATCTGCTTGCTAAATTAAAAGTTTTAATGGAATGAAACATTAGGGAAGGGGAAAACTTCATTCTCTTTGAAAACGAGATTCTTATATATACCAGAGGCGATATTCGTTCTTCTACTTAAGGATATTTTTCTTTTTCTATTGGCTATAGAATATAGATTTCTATCTAGAACCTTCTTAGGAATGTAAATTTTATGCCAGTGGCTCTTTAAAGATACAGACTTGTTTTTTGCCTGGCTTTTAATGTAGATTTCTCTAGTGGCTATTTACGAATATAATTTTTTATTTATAGTGACTCTTTAAGAATATTTTTTTTCTGGTGACTTTCAGGAACTTTTTTGTAGAGACATTGTAAGGATGCAGTTTCCTTCATGGCTGTTAGCTAACTTTCGTTGACCACCTCTCACTCTAGATGGTGTGATGGTGTCACATTCCATCAAAGAAAGAAGACGGCAATGGACTTACCAAGTCCATCACTCTCTGCTTTTTCACCACAGCACGGTAAGAGGGGGGAGGGGGGAGAATCTAAATGTTTGTACAGTTGTGACTAGAGACTGGAAATGGCAGATTGCCAGCCTGGCTTGCAATCTCCCTCTTAATTGGATTACTAAACAATTTTCATGCTCTTTGTTTAAATTTTGTTCATTGTAAATATTTTGCTTATTCTTGTGTCTGATTACTTATTTCATTTCTAGGTATATATAGCCAAGTGCTTGGAACATAAGAAGCTTGCAATGTAGATACGATGTAAATTGACACTGACAGAAAGCAGAAAATTAGAGAAATTGAAAAAAATTCGTTTAAACATTTGGTTCACAGTAATCTACTGTTCGAAATTCTGTACTTTGAAAAGAATAAATTCTAAGTGTTTTCACATTTATATTTTCCTCACACAGAAATATATATGCCTCATTATTCATTAAAACGGAACATATTTTGGCAAATCGACAAAATATGCGTCATGTTTTCAATATTAAAAGATGCTTCGTGTGCATAAAATACAGTGAATAATGACACTGAATAAAGTAGAATCATAAACTACTGTACTTGGAACAAAAACAAATTCTTATTTGTCATAAAGGACTATTAAGAATGCAAAGAAATGCTTTATATTTTTGAGAAAGTACAAAAAGTGAAATCAGAGTTGGAACTATTAGTGTGAGCAGAACAAACTCTTGTGTGTAGGAAGTTTTTCCAGAAACCAAGATATAAAGAACACTTCTGAGATAACATGCAGAAATTTTACAGATGACCTATTATGTAATGGAGAATATTGATTGAACAGCACCTGTATTCTAATACATAGGAAAGTCATATATTGGTGAAATATGTAAAGAAAGTTTCAAAAGCAAGCTTCTGCTCTAATATCAGTATTTTACAAACACAATACATAAGACTCAACGAAATCTTCAGTCTTCAATAACATTTTCATGCACAGGAAAAGCAGAAAAAACATTGGGTATAGAAAGCTTTTCTTAAAATCTTTTATTTTGCCCATGATAAGGAGAGGACATATATTAGTTCAGAATGAAACAAAAGTTTTGAAAGCAAGCCTGTGACATTTTTATTTTTATCCTACAAAATACAGTCCACATATATGTGAAACATGCAATAATTCGTTTAAAACAAAGCAGAATCTTGAATATCATTTTTAATTTCACAAAAGAAAAAAAACTGTGTGGTATGTATAATAATAAATTAGCGAACAAAGCTCATTTATGGTCTATTATCTCTCACACGGAGGAAAGAAGATATATCTCCATTAAATACGTAGTGAAGAATTTACACAAAAAGCTTATCTAAGTAATTATTTCGCACCTGTGAGAAAGAAGCTACATCAGTGTGAAATATATGACTAAGAATTTGCTGATCAATGGTACCTTAAGTTTCATAAAGTAATATGCAAAAATGGAAAACCGCATATTTTAATGTGTAAAAATAGATTTTCAAGTAAAGGATCATTGAAATTTCATTATCGAAGAGACACAGAAGAGAAGTCACATATTCCTGATATATATAGATAACAAGAAATTTCATTTGCAGATTTAAAGACCACTTTCTTACTCTCCAAGGAAAAAATGAGTATACAGAAATCATCAGAGAAATCTAATTCTAGGTGTTATTTTCTTAAATACACAGAAGGAAAACCACATGTATGTGAAATATGTAATAAGAAATTTGCACTGAAATCTACCCTTAGGAAGCATGTTCTGACACACATAGGGGAGAAATCACATATATGTGAAATATGTAATAAGAAATTTGGACAGATGTCTGATCTTAAAAAGCATATTCTGACACACACAGGGGATAAACCCCATGCATGTGAAATATGCAATAAGAAATTTGCACTGAAATCTTCCCTTGGGAAGCATTTTCTGACACACACAGGGGAAAAACCACATGTATGTGAAATATGTAATAAAAAATTTGCAGAGATGTCTAATCTAAGAAGGCATTTTCTGACACACACAGGGGAAAAACCACATGTATGTGAAATATGTAATAAGAAATTTGCACAGACGTCTTATCTTAGGGAGCATTTTCTGAGACACAGAAGGGAAAAATTGCATGTATGTGAAATATGTAATAAGATATTTGCAGTGAAGTCAACCCTTAGGAACCATGTTCTGACACACACAGGAGAAAAACCACATGTATGTGAAACATGTAATAAGAAATTTGGACAGATGTCTCAACATAGGAGGCATTTTCTGACACACACAGGGGAAAAACCATATATGTGTGAAATATGTAATAAGAAATTTGCAGAGATAGCTGATCTTAGGAGGCATTCTTTGGCACACACTGCGGAAAAACCACATGTATGTGAAATATGTAAAAAAAATTTCGACAGATGTCTGAACTTAGGAGGCATTTTCTGACACACACAGGGGAAAAACCACATTTATGTGAAATATGTAATAAGAAATTTGGAGACATGTCTTCTCTTAGAAAGCATTTTCTGACACACACAGGGGAAAAACCACATGTATGTGAAATATGTAATAAGAAATTTGGACAGATGTCTCATCTTAGGGATCATTTTCTGACACACACAGGAGAAAAACCACATATATGTGAAATATGTAATAAGAAATTTGGAAAGATGTCTAATCTTAGGGATCATTTTTTGACACACACAGGAGAAAAACCACATGTATGTGAAATATGTAATAAGAAATTTGGACGGATGGCTAATCTTAGGGATCATTTTCTGACACACACAGGAGAAAAACCACATGTATGTGAAATATGTAATAAGAAATTTCGATGGATGTCTAATCTTAGGGATCATTTTTTGACACACACAGGAGAAAAACCACATGTATGTGAAATATGTAATAAGAAATTTCGATGGATGTCTAATCTTAGGGATCATTTTTTGACACACACACGGGAAAAACCGCATGTATGTGAAAAATGCAATAAGAAATTTGCACGGAAATCTTCCTTTGGGAAGCATATTCTGACACACACAGGGGAAAAACCACATGTATGTGAAATATGTAATAAGAAATTTGCAGATATGTCTGATCTTAGGAAGCATTTTCTGACACACACAGGAGAAAAACCACATGTATGTGAAATATGTAATAAGAAATTTGCACAGATGTCTAATCTAAGAAAGCATTTTCTGACACACACAGGGGAAAAACCACATGTATGTCAAATATGTAATAAGAAATTTGGACAGATGTCTTATCTTAGAAAGCATTCTCTAACACACACAGGGGAAAAACCCACATGTATGTGAAATAGGTAATCAGAAATTTGCAGTGAAATCAACCCTTAGGAACCATGTTCTGACACACAGGAGGAAAACCATATACAGGGTGATTCAGAATTCATCATCAATATTTGGTGGGGAGGTAGGTAATAAGAAACGAAGGAGATTTCACATAGGAAAGCATGGGCGCATATGCCATGTAGTAGGGCAAAATGACCCCAGTTCAATGATGGAAAGAACACATAAGAAGGAAGTGGTAAGGAAAAAACATTTATTATCTTACATGTAACATTTCTTTGCATTGGTTGTACAGACTTACAAGAGGTGCTCGAACTGCCGACCATGTGCTAGAATGCATGACTCACAACGGCGTTGCATGGACAGCCGGACCCTGTGGAAGATGCCTGGCATTTCCCGGATGTTTGAGGCAGCAACTGATATGCGTGCTACGAGATCCATAGCACTATCAACAGGGGTCTCGTACACCATGTTTTTCATAGCACCCCATACAAAGAAATCGATTGGAGATAAATCCGGTGAACGTGGTGGCCAAGAAACCGGTTCACCGCAGCCAATCCATTGACCACCAAACTGTCTGCGTAGGTAAGCACGCACAGCATTTGCGAAATGTGCAGGAGCGCCGTCATGCTGGAACCACATTCGCCGGAGACTACCATCAGGAACCTCGTTCAGAAGATCCAGTAACACAGTCTGAAGAAATGTTAGGTACTTGGCACCGTCCAAACGGGATGGTAGTAAATACGGGCCCAACAAACAGTCACCGACAATCCCAGTCCACACATTGACAGCAAAACGTTGTTGCGCAGCTCCAGGTCTTGTACCGTGTGGGTTCTGATGAGCCCACACATGCCAATTGTGTGTGTTGAAGACACCCTCTCGAGTGAACAACGCCTCATCGGTGAAAAGAACATACGTTGGGAAATTGGGATCAATGGCTGTTCTCTGCATGAACCACTGACAAAAAAATAACACGCTTGGGATGGTCGTCTGCTGCCAATAATTGCACTCTTTGCAGATGAAACGGATGTAACCCTTCATCGTGTAATATCCGCCACGCTGTTCTCTGCATGAACCACTGACAAAAAAATAACACGCTTGGGATGGTCGTCTGCTGCCAATAATTGCACTCTTTGCAGATGAAACGGATGTAACCCTTCATCGTGTAATATCCGCCACGCTGTTGCTTGCGAAATTCCAAACTGCCTAGCCATACCTCATGTGCTAGCACCAGGTTGTTCCTCGATTTCCTGTAGGACAGCTTCCTCTACTGCTACTCTCCGTGCCGATCTGCGCCTCCCTCGATTAATATTACTAGCAGCAAACGATCCTGTTTCACCCAGTTGGCGATGAATACGTGAAAACATTTGATGCTGTGGCACACGGCGGTTTGGGAAGCACGCTGCATACAATTGCCTGGCTCGAAGACATCTTTCTCCTGCCGCACCGTAAGTTACATGCATATCTGCACATTCATTCCACGTATACCGGTTCATGTTACTTCTGCAAATTCACCTTGTCGAATGACAACTGACTGCACGCGTCAAACAGCTGTGCTTCTGTATGAGAGGTGTGTACACACAGCGCCCTCTACACCACCATGCATTCGTCTGCCCCCATACTTTCCTATGTGAAATCTCTTTCTTTTCTTATTCCCTTCCTCCCCACTAAATATTGATGATGAATTCTGAATCACCCTGTATATGCAAATTATGTAACAAGAAATGTGGACAGATGTCTGATCTTAGAAAACATTCTCTAACACACACAGGGGAAAAATCACATTTATGTGAAATATGTAATAAGAAATTTGGAAAGATGTCTAATCTTAGGGATCATTTTCTGACACACACAGGAGAAAAACCACATATATGTGAAATATGTAATGAGAAATTTGCACAGATGTCTAATCTAAGCATTTTCTGACACATAGGAGAAAAACCACATGTATGTGAAACATGTAATAAGAAATTTGCACAGATGTCTCAACTTAGGAGGCATTTTCTGACACACACAGGGGAAAACCATATATGTGTGAAATATGTAATAAGAAATTTGCAGAGATAGCTGATCTTAGGAGGCATTTTTGACACACACTGGGGAAAACCATATGTATGTGAAATTTGTAATAAGAAATTTGGAGACATGTCTTCTCTTAGAAAGCATTTTCTGACACACAGGGGGAAAACCACATGTATGTGAAATATGTAATAAGAAATTGCACAGATATCTAATCTAAGAAAGCATTTTGTGACATACAAAGGGAAAAACCACATATGTGAAATATGTAATAAGAAATTTGCACAGATGTCTAATCTAAGAAAGCATTTTATGACACATAGGAGAAAAACCAAATGTATGTGAAACATGTAATAAGAAATTTGGACAGATGTCTCAACTTAGGAGGCATTTTCTGACACACAGCGGAAAAACCATATATGTGTGAAATATGTAATAAGAAATTTGCAGAGATTACTGATCTTAGGAGGCATTTTCTGACACAGAAGTGAAAAACAGCATGTATGTTAAATAAGAAATTTGGGCAGATGTTTCATGTTTGGAGGTATGTTCTGACACACACAGGGGAAAACCACATATGTGAAACAGGTTATAAGAAATTTGCACGGATGTCCTAGGGAGCATGTTCTGACAAACAGAGAGGAAAAGCCACATGTATGTGAAGTATGTAATAAGTTTGTTTTGAAATCTACCCTTAGGAAGCATGTTCTGACACATGCAGGGGAAAAACAGCATGTATGTGAAATATGTAATAAGAAATTTCGACAGATGTTTAATCTCGGAGCATTTTCTGACACACACAATAAAGAGTCATATTCTGACACATAGAAGGGAAAAAAATCCACAAATATTTGTGAAATATTCAAAAAGGAATTTGGAAATGAAGCATCAGAAGTGTTTTCAGGTCATGTAAAGGAAAAACCACTGTCAAAAATTAAAACAAAAATGCAATCAAAGCTCAGCAAAAATCCATTATCTGATATGAAAGATTAGTGATATAAATAAGACCTCTATATAATATGGGGAGAAAAAAATAAAAATAGTGGTCTGGTATGTGTAAAATATGCAGCGAAGTTAAAAACTGAAAGAGGTACCTTTAATATCGTTTTCAACCAGGCAGAAAGGAAATGGCACATTGTGATGAAATATACATATATAAAGAAATATTCGTAGAAAACTTGTATTATTATTCATTTTTGTGTCATGAAATATGCACAAAAGTCATAACTAAAGTGTTATTCATTATCACTCATTAAACTACATATCTGTAGAATATCCAACTAAATATTTGCAGAAATATAATTGTTGAAAGTTATCTTTTGAGGAACATAAAAATAAAGCTATTCCAGTTGTAAAATGTGTAGCAAATGTTTGTAGTGAGACAAAGTGCTTTATTGAAAATTTAAGTCATGGAAGACACATGAATTTCCTGGAAAATATGTACGAAAAAATTTACAGAGAGACTTCTAGATTCATTTTGTGACAACTACGAAAGAAAAGCTACATAGGTGTGAAATACGATAGGAGTAACTTCCACTGAAAATCCAAGTAAGATTTTCAGCTTGCTCTAAAAGTAGAGTCTCATATTACTAAAATGCGTAGCCAAAAAAATTGTGGCGTGAAATTAATTTTATTTTCCAATAGTTAACACACACTAGGTAGATTTCTGTATGCTATTTATCATGGAATTTATCCAAAAAAAAAATGTTAATTATTATGTGATCCAATATGTGTCTGAAATTTTTAAGAAAAACTTTCCAGAACAAAATATATTATTTTCAGTTGAAAATGAAAAAATGTCACACATTTCAAAATATGCACAAAAAAGTTTTGACATATTTCCTCTCAGTTTACATTATGTTGTACACCCGTAATAGGGCCCATATATCTATTAAATATGTTGCAAATGCTTGGGCTGAAGTACTATATTTGTTACATAAAAAAGTTACCTGATATATGTAAAATACACAGTATATATATATACAGCTGTATCTCTCTTGCTACTTTCAGTAACATAGAAAGAGAAGCCAGATATCGGTGAAATACCTGAGAAGAAATTTTCACCGAAAGCTTGTTTAAATATCCATTTTCCGAAGCCTCAAAAGCCACAAGTATGAAAAATATTAACAATTAAATTTGGAAAAAATCGATCCTCTGAAAGAATTTCCTGGCACACAGAAAAACTACCTTAATATAAAATATCTAACGAAATTTGAATGAAAACTTACCTTCAGGAGGCATTTTTTTTTTCTGAAAGAAATTACATGTCTGTGAAATATTGAAAGTTGTAAGACAGTGTCTGGCTTTGAATATCAATAAAGAAATGACAAATGAAGCAGCCTCATATATTATCAAAGACCACAGAATGTTAATTGCCATTATTACTGCAGGAAAAGAGACGCTATGTTTCTGTGAACTAGGTAAAAAAAAATGATTTGGATTAAGATTTATTCTCAGGGGGCATTTTCTGCCAAGAGATAAAAGGTGTCTCTGAACTAGCTAACAAGATATTTGCATAAATATACACCATAAGGATCACTACCTTATACAGAAGAAAAAGAAACTTCATGAAAGTGAAATATTTGAAAAACTAAATTCAGTGAAATGTGTGCTTTAATGACATGTTCTACCAAGTAGAGAAGAAAACCACAAGTTTGAAATATGTAACAAAATCTTATCAAAACAGAGCAGACTAAATGCTTAATTTCTGATACAGATGAAACAGAAGCATCCTTTGTGGGAAATGAATGACTCTCCATGAAATATGTAAGTTATAGTTGATTGCGTATTGAAAGTTACCTCTCAGTAACGAGAAAAATCCACTTTTCTGATTGAGATCTTCGACGTCGGCTTTCAGTTGAGTCACGATGCCAAAAAAATTTTGCTAATTTCAAATACAATAATTTAAGAAAAATAAAGAACGCAGCAGTACCATATAAATATATTCCAAAAAATTAATATATAAATATATTCCATTAAAAAATATAGTACCATATAAAATTATAATAAAAATATTTCCAAACCTGTTTTAAGTTTATAATTTTTATCAATTTCTTGAAAAGTATTTGGACACTTGCATGAACAACTTTGGGAATAAGACTTTTACAAAAAAAGTGCAGTGGAGAATAATTCAAAATTTAATTAATTTTAACGAGAAAAGGAACAAAAAAAAAAAACCACAATGAAGTCTCGATTTCATAAAATTGTTGGAAAAAAATAATAATAGCGATGCATTGGCAGGAAACACTGCAAATGAATGTTTCCATAATTTGAAAAGCACCAGTTTTCATTCATCGTTAACGATATTTGAAGAAACTTTTACATTGTTCTAGAATCATGTTATTTTAGCTAACTGTTTTCAATCTTCACTTTTCTGGAAAATGTTTATGAATTGCAATTCTGCTATATAGTGTTTAAATTTTTAAATGTGTAACTATCAATTGTCAACTGCCCATGTTACCTCATATAAATGGAAAATAAAAATCGAAGATTTGTCAGTTTTTTTATAATTTTTTTTTATCTATAATCTTTCTTTGCAAGCATCTGCTTGAATGGAATTTCATTATTTCTTTAATAACAGATTTTCCAAGCCATACAGAGGAACTTTCTTTTTACCCCAATGAGCAGGCATTACTGCAACAGACTCGTAATCTGTACTTCCCAGGTTCGAGTGGCAGCTGGGTCAACATTGAAATTCATCTCTACCTACTGCCCACAGTCAGTAGGGGACACCAATGTGTTTGAAAATGTAGACGTCCGTTGAATGGGACATTAAGCCTTGGCACTGTGTGCGGGAAAGCCATATTCTCTGCACGTCAAAGGACACATTGGACAGTCTTAGTGGGAGGTTACCCTCTGTCTCTTAAGAGCTTTTACAGTGGACCGTCTCCCCAAACCTCTGAGCCTTCAGGTTTCTTGTGACCTGGTCATTTAGCCCATTGTTTGCAAAAAAAGTACTGCTTTCTGGTAAAACAACCCAATACAATTCAGCACTTTCTGTATGCCGTCAATCATCTCTTCAAGTATTCCAAAATCCAGAAAATAATATTTATTCGGTTTCAGAATTTATGTCATATGCACTACTTTTCTGCAGGTAGTTTTCAATATGGTTAGTTCAATAGATTAGCTGCTTTCTTACTTATGGTGTTTTGAGACTCTCAGTGGTGGTAGCTTTTACCCTGCTAGTCAAGGACGTACGCAGATGACGAGAGTCCAGTTATCATTTATTTTTCATGTTAAACCCTATTGTCATAGGATCAGCACCTAACAAATGTCTTAAAATCTGCAAGGCTCTTTTATTGCAGCTCTTTAAAGGCTTTAGTCTCATGACCAGCAACAAGCTATGGGCCATCTGATCGACTTTGTTTATATGAGTAAATATCAACCCTCATCCTCATTTCATATATACAGGGTCTACCAAAAATAAATGAACGAGACGGTTTGGCCATTCATATCAGCTACCATCATTTCCAACTAACACGACACGGGTAGCGAGTCAGAGATTCCTAGGTTAATAGGCTTTGTGGTAGGAAAGGTGAATCATTTGCGAGACACATTTTAGGGACTTCAACTTTAAGAGTATCCATCTCTGAAAACATTTTTGAAAAGTTTAGAGCTCATTGTAAACTAAGGGAAAATCCCTATAATAGGATATCTTAGGAACCTGGGAGACCATTTTTAGAGGAATTCTCTACTTTTTGAAGAGGTCATTTGCCCTCCAAAATTTCACTCACAGGGTATACCAAAAATAAATGAACGAGACAGTTTGGCCATTCATTTCTGCTAACATCATTTACGAGACAAATCATTGTTCATCATCATCATTGTTCCTCTTAGTGGCACTTTTTTGCACACAGTAGGCTAAATGGCCAGGCCACTAGGACACCAAAGGCAGAGAAAGTTGAGGAAGAGGACCCATTGGAACTGCTGTTGGGTGACAGATCTCTCGTGAAGGCCATGCAGTGTGTTCTTTAACGTGCACAGGATACGCTCTTCCACATATGGGGCCATTGCTTCACATCCCATCCGACAGACGGCGGCCTTTCCAAGTCCATCGGTGTCCCCTACTGACCGTGGGCAGAGCGGGGAGTTTTGAGGAGATAAGTATCAACACTGACCCAGCTTGGACTTATATACAGGGTGTAGCAAAAATAAGCGAGCGAGACAGTTTGGCCATTCATTCAGGCTAACATTTTTTAAGAGTATCGATCTCTGAAAACATTTTGAAAAAGTTTACAGCTCGTTGTAAAGTAAGGGGAAATCCCTATAATAAAACACCATTTTAAGACGAATTCTCTACTTTTTGAAGAGGTTGTTTGCCCTCCAAAATTCCTCTCACAGGGTGTACCAAAATAAAAGAACGAGACGGTTTGGCCATTCATTTCTGCTAACATCATTTGCAAGACACATCATTGTTCAACTAAGCAGACTTTGATTTTTGATATTAAGATTATCTGAAAATATTTTTGAAAAGTTTAGAGCTCATTAAAAATGAAGAGAGAATCCGTACAAAAAATACGATTTTTAGAGGAATACTCTACTTTTTCGATAGGTCATTTGCCCTCCAGAAATTCTCTCATAGGGTGTACCAAAAATGCATCTTTCCATTTCAGAAAAGAACACGTCTCAACGCTGAAGAGTAGCAGGTGAGAGGTTATTTTGAAGGGAGAAAAAAGGGAGTCGTGTGTTGTCAGTATGCATTTATAACCTGTTCATTGACCACTGTCCATCGGATGAGACGTTAAGTCATGGATCTCCGTGTGCGGGAGAGTCCACGTTAAAGAACACGCTGAATTACCTTGACTGGCGAACAACCTGTTTCAGTGGGACCCCTCGACCTTCTTCGAGCCTTTGGGAGTTCGGGTGACCTGGCCATTTAGCCCATGGTGGGCAAATTGCCGCTCAGAAGTAAAACAGTAACAGAGCTCAGTGTTCAGAACCTAGCAACAGCTGTTCCGGTGGGTCCTTTCAACATTCTCCGAAACATTGTGGGTCTGGGTGACCTGGCCATTTAGCCCATGGTGTACAAAGTGCCACTCGGAAGTAAAAAACAACAGCAACGGAGACCCGTGGCTGGCTCCCATTCCCCCGGCTGTTCCGACGGGTCCTCCTCTACCTTCTCTGAGACTTTGGGTTCAGGGTGATGTGGTCATTTAGCCCACGGTGTGCAAAGTGCCACTCAGAAGTAACGTAGCCCTGTGCAGATGTCCTCGATGGTCAACTGTTTCGGTGGATTCCCTCGACCTTTTCCAAATGCTCAGGTTTGGGTGACCTGCCCATTTAGCCCATAGTGTGCAAAAAGTGGGGGAAAAAACTGACTGCTGCCCAGGCAGCAGGCAGTTTTTTTTCCTCACTGTACGAACCATCGGATGGCCACATGGTGGATTTAAGGCCCAGTTAGGAACGGATAGCAAGCACTATTCCCCTCAATATGCGCAGAGGCCTTACGACGAGGCCCTTCAGGCAGCAGGCAGTTTTTTCTCCACTGCAGGAATCATCGGATGGCCACGTGGTGGAAATAAGGCTCAGTTAGGAACCACTAACGGATAGGCAAGCACTTTTCCCCTCAATACACGCAGAGGCCTTCCGATGAGGCCCGGAAATCACATGATCTTTTGTCACACTCTGTTAAGCAGCGTACGTGTGCACTGAAACCATAAGTTTGCCATTGTCAATACCATATGGCACATTGGATTCCCTTCCCCCTCCATCATCTCTTCAATTACTTCCCCACGTCTCCACCTCATCCACCGAGCCTTTGGGGTCCAGGTGACCCAGCCATTTAGCCCAAGGTGTACAAAGAGTCGCTCGGAGGTAATGCCATAACCAGTGAACATTAAAGAACACGCTGGATGACCTTGATGGCAGGTTTTCTCAAAACAGCTGTTTCTCCCAGACCTTTTCTGAGCCTTCAAAGTACGTGCAACCATTTAGCCCATAGTGTGAAAAGTGCCACTCAGATGTAAAACAACCCAACCCCTTTGTGGCAAAAGTGTGCAATCCTGTTAGGCTCTTAGGGATCTGGGTGGCAATGTGGTGCCGGCCGTAAGACCCCACTCCAATTTACAGTCTCGGGAGATCAAATTGTGCAATCCTGTAAGGCTCTTAGGGACCTGAGAGGCAAAAGTGTGCAATCCCGTAAGGCTCTTAGGGACCTGGGAGACCAAAGTGGCTTATGGGATTGCACACTTTTGCCTCTAGGGTCCCTAAGAGCTGTACGGGATTGCACACTTTTGCCTCTCACGTCACTAAGAGCTTTACAGGAATTGCACCTTTTGGTCTCATGGGTCCCTAAGAGCATTACAGGATTGCACACTTTTGCCTCCCAGGACCGTAAGTCCCTTACGGGTGCCATCCCATAAGGCTCTTTGGGACCTTGGAGACCAAAATGATGCTGTACCATAAGGGCATTAGCATCCCAGAGATCCTAACGGTCTTATGGGACACCGCCACATTGGTCACCCGGGTCCCTAAGAGCCTTACGGGATTGCACACTTTTGCCATAAAGGGTTTGGGTTGTTTTATCTCCGAGTGGCACTTTTCACACTATGGGCTAAATGGTCGCACGTACCCTGAAGGCTCAAAAGGTCTGGGAGAAACAGCTGTTTTGAGGAAACCTGCCATCAAGGTCATCCAGCATGTTCTTTAACGTGCACAGGGTATGGCATTACCTCTGAGCGACTCTTTGTACACCTTGGGCTAAATGGCCGGGTCACCTGGAATCCAAAGGCTTGGTGGAGATGTGGGGAAGTAATTGAAGAGATGATGGAGGGGGAGGGGGGATCGAACATGCCGTATGAATGGTCTTGACAATGGCAAACTTATGGTTTCAGTGCGCACGTACGCTTAACAGAGCGTGACACTAGATCAGGTGTACCTTTGATTTCCGGGCCTCGTTACAAGGCCTCTGCGTGTATTGAGGGGAAAAGTGCTTGCCTATCCATTAGTGGTTCCTAACTGGGCCTTATTTGCACTACGTGGCCATCCGATTGTTCGTGCAGTGCAGAAAGAACTGCCTGCTCCATAACGGGCCTCGTCGTAAGGCCTCTGTGTGTATTGAGGAGAATAGTGCTTGCTATCCATTCCAAAATGGGCCTTAAATCCACCACGTGGCTATCCGATGGTTCGTGCAGTGAGAGAAAAACAACTGTCTGCTGCCTAGGCTGGCCACACTTCCTTTTATCTGGGTAGTAAAAAACCACTCGGTCACTAGTGGCACAGAGAAACACCGTGTAGGAGATTTTCCTGTCTGCGCATGCTTGGTTACTTTCGGCATGGAATGATTCATGAGATCCTATTCTTTTTACCCACCCCCTATTACTTGGACCCCAAAAAATTCAATCTCTATTTGAATAATGGATAAAAATAGAGAGGGGGTGGAAAAGAAAAGTTGTTTTACCTCTGAGTGGTACTTTTTTTGCGCACTATGGGCTAAATGGCCAGGTCACCCAGACCCCGAAGACTTGGAAAAGGTCGAGGAAATCCACCGAAACAGTTGACCGTCGAGGACATCTGCACAGGGCTACGTTACTTCTGAGTGGCACTTCGCACACTGTGGGCTAAATGGCCAGATCACCCTGAACACAAAGGTTCAGAGAAGGTAGAGGGGGGCCGCCAGAACAGCCGGGGGAATGGGAATCAGGCACGGGGCTCCGTTGTTTTTTTTTTTACCTCCGCTCTGGCACTTTGCACACCATGGGCTAAATGGCCAAGTCACCGAGACCCACACAATGTTTCAGAGAATGTCGAAAGGACCCACCAGAACAGATATTGCTAGGTTCTGGGCACTGAGCTCTGTTACTTTTTTTTTTTACTTCCGAGTGGCACTTTGAACACCATGGATTAAATGAGTAGGTCACCCGGACCCCCCCCGAAGGCTCGGAGAAGGTCGAGGGGTCCCACTGAAACAGGCTGTTCGCCAGTCAAGGTAATCCAGCGTGTTCTTTAACGTGGACTCTCCCGCATGCGGGAGTCCACGGCTTAACGTCTCATCCGATAGACGGTGGTTGGTGAACAGGTTACAAATGCGTACCGACAACACACCACTCCCTTTTTTCTCCCTTCAAAATAACCTCTCACCTGCTAATCTTCAGCGTTGAGGTGTGTTCTTTTCTGAAATGGAAGAATGTATTTTTGGTACACCCTGTGAGAGAAATTCTGGAGGGCAGATGACCTCTTCAAAAAGTAGAGTATTCCTCTAAAAATCGTATTTTTCCTACGGATTCCCTCTTCGTTTTTAATGAGCTCTAAACTTTTTAAAAATATTTTCAGAGATGGATAATCTTAATATCAAAGATCAAAGTCTGGTTAGCTGAACAATGATGTGTCTCGCAAATGATGTTAGCAAAAATGATTGACCAAACCGTCTCGTTCATTTATTTTGGTACACCCTGTGAGAGATATTTTGGAGGATCAAACGACCTCTTCAAAAAGTAGAGAATTCGTCTAAAAATGGTGTTTTATTATAGGGATTTCCCCTTACTTTACAACGAGGTGTAAACTTTTCAAAATGTTTTCAGAGATCGATACTCTTTAAAAATGTTAGCCTGAATGAATGGCCAAACGGTCTCGCTCGTTTATTTTTGGTACACCCTGTATATAAGTCCGAGCTGGATCAGGGTTGAGACTTATATCCCCAAAACTCCAAGCCCTGCCCAAGGTCAGTAGGGGACACCGATGGACTTGGAAAGGCCACCGTCTGTCAGATGGGATGTGAAGCAATGGCCCCATATGTGGAAGAACGTGTCCTGTGCACGTTAAAGAACACACTGCATGGCCTTCACAATAGGCTACCATCTGTCACCCAACAGCTGTTCCAATGGGTCCTCTTCCCCAACTTTCTCTTTGGGGTCCTATTGGCCTGGCCATTTAGCCAGTTGTGTGCAAAAAAGTGCTGCTAAGAGGTAAAAGAACCCAGCATATATATTAACTAGCAGTTCTGGATGTATTACTACTAATAATTAGGGGGCGCGGATGGCTCAGTTTGTAGCGAGCCAGGCTCATAATCTGTAGTTCCCAGGTTCGAGTCCCAGCTGGGTCTGTGTTGAGATTTATCTCTGCAAAACTCCCTGCCCTGTCCATGGTCAATAGGGGACACCGATGGGCTTGGAAAGGCCGCTGTCCGTCGAGTGGGACGTTAAACCATGGCCCTGTGTGCGGGAGAGACACCCTGTTCACATTAAAGAACACGCTGGATGGTCTTGACGGGAAGCTACCATCTGTCTCCCAACAGCTATTCCAGTGCTTCCCCTGCCCCAACCTTCTCTGAGCCTTCAGGGTCCATGTGACTTGGCCATTTAGCCCATGGTGTGCAAAAACGTGCCGCTCAGAGATAAAACAACCCAACTAACTATTAGTAATATTTTTATTACATCTACAACATATTTCAATTACAAAGTTTGGAAAACGGTTATATTTTAAGCTGATATGCATGTAGACAAAAAATCCTCAGCCGCAGAGCATCTCTCAGTTTATATGCCATAGTGCAAGTTATGTGAGGATGGCCGAACTGGACCAGATAACTGATACTAACATCCATGCCTAATCCAGGGCTCGAACCCAGGTTCCTCAGATCAGTAGCCAAGTGCACTAAGAACTTGGTCATGGGACGGTTGATTAGGAATGGCCTACTGATTTAAAAATTATATTAGCCTCTAACGAAAGAACTAAAAATTCGTTTTTGGGCAATCAATTTCGAACATATTTTTTGTTTTTGATTAGTGAAATTTCCATCAGGGCTCGAGTAATATCGAAATTTTTCGTTCCCAGCAGAACGAGATTTAGAAATCAATTTAATCTTTGCAGAGTCTGCTTCCGAACACATCCTATGGTACAGATTCTAATCCACTCCACTGCAGCAAAAAATGACAAATTTTTTTAAAGAATTTTCTGAAGATGATTCAAGGTATATACCGAATGCTCTGGAACATTGGTGAAACGAGTAAGCTCTCAAAAATGGTTCAATGTTAATAACATTATTATATATATGAATTACATTACAATACACTGGAACTTTAAAATTTAACGTTATTCTTGCGTGTTTTCTGGAATAAAATTTTTCAAAATTTATTTTATATTTTTCCAAATTAAAGAAGAAACGAAGCGTACATAAAAATATCGAGAAGTAAACAATCACCTCGTTATAATGAAGCATGCAGGTAGGAAGATAAGGAGAGGCCCTAACGTCTTTTCCCTGTCCAAGGAAAATGATGCTTAGGCAGCAGGGCGGTAGCCATATTGTTGCATTCAAAACAAGCCGTCTGCCGCTGCAATCAAGCCTACTTTTCACGTGTTATACTCAGTTTTACTGTGCGTTATATACGGGAAGATTATTTTTTTCGACTAAGAGAAAGTCCATTTAAGCTATTTGGAATTTATATTGCTTTTTTTAATGCAATGAATATTTCCATACAGAATTACTATATAGCAGAACTATTTATGTATTTCATTGAATACGGCAATAACAAACAATTGCAAGTTTTTAAAAGTTTATTTATACTATACTGATTTTAAAAGTTTATTTATACTATACTACTACTGATAACAGTAGAAAACATTTTATGGATAAAACATAAAAGTTATATGCAATAGCAGCATTTAAACCGCAAAAAATTACATTTGTAAAATTAAGAAAATAGCTGTTTTACGTTAAAAAAATTCTCATTCCACAAAAATAAAAACAAATTTGCTTAACAAAACTAAATAAAGCCAATAGTATAAGAAGTAGAAAAAAAAGATCAAAAAAATATATATATTTATACAAAAAAAAACGCCCCAGATGGTGGCTCGAACCCACCAGCTCTATGTTTGTACCCTCAGCTTCACATCTCTCCCCCATCTCATGCTCATTCTCCTACCTCAACTAGAGTTAACAATCAATGAAAAATACACAATTATTACAATCTCTCAAAAAAGAATCTGGTAAGCATTGAAATACATCCTTCCTCAGCCACAAAGGAAAATTTCAAAATAATATCTGAAAATACTATATAAAAAAAAAGCAACTAAAAATTATACTTATCAAAAATAATAAAAAATTAAAAAAATATAAAAAAAAGAAAAAAATATATATCCACAGGGTGAAGGGAATATAATACCCATTTAAAAAAAAGCCAACGTTCCAGACAGTGGCTTGAACCCGACATCTCAGTGCCTGACTCCTCAGTCTCTCATACCTATCTTCATGTACGCCTAACCTACCCCTCAACCAAAGTAAAAATAAAATAACTGCAAGCAATAAACTCGCTCTATTTGTAATCCATATAGAATTAAATAAATTCAGTATTCACCTTAAAAGGGACAATTAGAACCCTATCAGAAGAATTAACGAAAAGGAGAAAAGCATTACACTCTCCTCTCCTCTTTTAACTAAAATTATTTACACAATTTGAAAAATTTTCACCCTAACTAATGATCACTGTCACTCACCAATGATAATTTACACCATATACATTAAATTAATCTAAAAAGGAATTCAAAAATATAATACTTCAATCCAAGAAAAAAAGCGGGCATTTAAACAAAACACTTAAATGCTATCCAAATTTAAAAAAAAAGAAAGATTATATTTCTCACCTTATGAAAATACTTTATTGTAATTTACTTTTCCCTTCTTACACTGAACTTATTAAATCATGAAGAGAGAGGAATTTAAATACTGAAACATTTAAACAAAATAATATCTAATACTTCCACCTAAAATAAAATAAAAAACAGAAAAGAAACTCCTTGATATTTTAATCACCTCTATTTAAAAGTATGTAAATTCATCATCCAGTAAATAGAATACACACTAATAATCAATTACAGCCAACAAAATTTTTTAAGTGAGAAAGCCTGCAGAAGGAATTCTCAAATAAGTGTAACGTAAAATCAATCAATCAATCAATATAAGAAGTACATCTTCACATTTATCACTGAGTACAATCCGAAGAAAATAAAAAAAAAATCTGGTGAAGAATCGAGGTTTGTAACTCGAAATAAAACCGATTTCATAGCGGCGTAATTTCAACACGAAGTTGCTTGTATCATTATATAAATATTTAAACTTTTATAAAAGTGACAAACTTACTGATGAAAGGTAATTCCTGGTATCTCTTTTGAAGGGCGATTTGGGCAGCCGTAAGCTGAACAGGCTGCCATAATATAAATGTCGAAAAAAATTAAATTTTTGTAGGGCAACATTTCGTTACTCACCTATATTCTACTGATCAATGTTTTGAATAGAACAACATGGCTGTCGCGCAGTCGCCGAAGATTCATTTTCAAGTGCTTAGGGCTCTTCCTCTTATCTTCCTACCTCCATGGCTAAAGGGTCAAGTGATTGTTGCCATTGGTAACTTCGTAACCTTCACATTTCAACATCAAAATTTCGAACTTCTAATATAACTACATCGTTTGGAATATTCGTTTGATATTTTGGAATTTTCAAAATTTTTCACCGTTAGAGGGCGTAGTTAAAACTTTTGGGAGATTTGAAAAATGCAAATCGTAATATATCATTAATACCAATCTAACACAAAAAAGTTCGATGTCTACAGGTAGACAGAAAAAAACCGAAATTAAATCTTTTTTTTTTTTAAAAAGACCTAAAATTTAGTTTTCCTTTTTTTCAGCCATTTTCTAAAGTGCTTCCACTCATGAACATTGAAATCTGCATCAAATATTACCCTACCCTTTTCTGGAATCCATAAGTACTGTGCAATACCATTCAGCTATAAACGCTAAACAATCCCAGTGACTACCAAACATGGCGTCCAATTTTGAAATGGCTAACCTCTACCTATATAGGGCCTCTATTAGTATACAATTTTCAGTCGTATCGTAATTCGAATATTAGATCAAAGTTTACCAAAACTTACCCATCTTCTATCGTATCACCTAGTTCATATCGTTATAGTGTCACATACAGTTTAAATCGTCATCACACTAGAAAATTATTTCATCCCAAAATGATTTCATATCAAACCAACAAATATTACCACTTTGAAGTCAATACTTCGGAAAATGATACGTGACGTAACCAACTTCTTTCAACTTTGTTTCCATATGAAGCGTTTCTAGCGTTTCAAGCGTCCAGAACCCGAGCTCCCTCTAGTCAGTGAAAGGGCAAAGTTGCATTTATGAGGAAATCTATATTATTCTCCCGCATTAGGAGGGAAGTTTCCCTACTCATTTCCTATCCCACTCTTTCGGTATCCTTTTTCTATGTTTGAAAATCCTCCCGACTGCTGCACACTGCATTTAAATGCTTCTAGGAATCGGGGAAGAATTTTAATGACTTCAACGAAGATGCAAGAAAAAAGATAGCATTAATGTGGGTCTTAGACACAGAGCGATATACGTGTCCTAGAGACGACATCTGCTCTGATTGGCGGGGCAGCCGTGGAGCCATGTTAAGCGGGTCAAGAACGAAAAATATGAAGTAGCTTTACACAGAGATTAAAGGTAATATATGTGGTGAAGGAAATCAACAGATACCTACATTAATGTACACTATGACATTTTTTCTAGTAGCATTAGAAACCATCATCATCATCATCATCACCATCACCACCACCACCACCATCATCATCATCACCATCATCATCATCCTCAAGCAGCCATGGGCTACGGAGGTCCAACCAGACAGTGCAATTTAGTTCTCCAAGCAAGTCTATCCTGAGCTACATCTACTGCATCTGGCCACTGCACACCAATTCTAACAAGGTCCTGTTTGACATTGTCTGCCCACCGCATACTAGGTCTCCCATTCTTTCTGAGGCCTTTAGGCACACTGTTCATAACCCTATTCGCCAATCTACAATTATTCATACGGGCAACATGGCCAAACCAACGGAGTCTCTCTCTGCACAATATGTTGCTTAAAGGAGGTTGCAAACTCCTTTGCCTAACCTCATCATTAGTTACAAAGTTGAACCACCTAATGCCCAAGATACTGCGTAAGCATCTGGAATCAAAAGCATCTAGTTTCCTGTTATTTTGTTTACAAAGTATCCAAGTGTCACTACCGTAACTAACCCTAGAAAGAACCAAGCTATTATACAGTCTAATTTTAGTGTTTAAGTGTATACGCCTATTTCTCCACACTCTCCATAGATTCTTAAAAGTCCCGGCAGAAATCCCTATTCGTCTGTTAATCTCATGCCGCACATCACCATTATCTGTTACATAGCTCCCAAGATAATTAAACTGTGACACCTGCTCGAGACTGCAACCATTCAGATTAACTGAATCACAGCCTGCCTGATCAATTTTCATCACCTTAGTTTTCTCTCTGTTTATAACCAAACCTACTCTACTACCAGTCTCATCAACAGCTCGAATGAAAGAGTTCATCTCATCAACATCATTTGCCAAAAGGGCTAAATCATCAGCATAATCTAAATCAGAAATTTTCGTGTCTACAGACCATTTAAGTCCAAAATCTTTCCCTTCAAGTGAATTTCGCATAACATAATCAATAACCAAGCTAAAGAGAAAAGGAGACAAAATGCACCCTTGTCGAACACCAGAAGTAATACTAAACCAATTGCTACAAGCCTTACCAACCCTCACACACGACTCAGTGTTATTATAGAGAGCTTTCATAATGTTAACTAACTTGTCTGGTATACCATATGATCTCACAATCAACCACAAATTATGACGATCAACAGAGTCGAAAGCCTTTTTGAAAACAACAAAGCTAGCAACCAAAGGTTTCTGAAACTCTAAACATTTCTCAAGAATCTGCCTAAGTGAAAACATCTGATCCACACATCCCCTACCACTTCTAAATCCACATTGCTCATCATGCAATTGCCTGTCAACCTGATTCTTAATTCTAATAAGCACAATCATGGAAAGAACTTCACCTGGAACAGAGAGTAGGCTGATACCCCTATAGTTCTCACAAGAACTGCGATCACCTTTTTTGAAAATAGGGATAACAATAGCTCTGGTAAAATCCTTAGGAACCATGCCTTTATCATAAAAGATATTCAGAATTTCAGTCATCCAAGTGGTAACCGAAACATTCCCAGCTCTAAGCATTTCCGTAGTAATTTCATCTACCCCTGGGGATTTATGAAGTTTAAGTTTAGAAACAGCCAAAATAACTTCAGATTGTGTTATAGGGCCAACATTAAAGCCACCAATGCATCTATCATCATTGCAAACAATGGGAGTAGAACTAACTACATTGTTTAAAACACCACTGAAATGCTCAGCCCACCTAGCAATGACAGAATCCTCACCTTCTGTAACCTTACCTTGTTTATCCTTCAATCCTTGTATGCCTGTCCGTTTTCTACCACACAAAACATTAACTATCTGGTACAGCTCTCTGCTGTTGTGTTGTCTAACTGTTTCCTTGGCTTTGTCAGCCAAACCATTAAGCCAAAGATTCTTATCAGCAGCTAACTGATCTTTTACACGTTTATTAAGTTCTCTGTAATGCTTTCTATTAGGACTAGTAGGATATTCATTAAAGACATTCCTGCAGTTCTTTCTTTCCGAAATAAGCTGAAGTGCCTTATCACTCAGATAATTCTGCCTCTTCTGCTCTTTTTTTCCTAAAAGAGTACTGTTAGTGTCCAAAAAAGCCTGTTTAAAATGATCCCATTCTTCCTCTACTTCAGTAGTAAGCAAACCATGACTGTCACAATGACTAAGTAACCTATTATGGTAAGCTTTGGCTATAACTGGATCTTTCAGAGCTTCAGTATTAAAAGTAAATTTTTCAACCCTAGCACAACACTTTTTAAGTTTAAGTTGCAACAGACTTTTAACAAGGTAATGATCAGATCCAATTTCAGCTCCCCTATTTGCCCTGGTATTCCTAACAGAACTAGCCCATTTGCTGTTAATTAATATGTAATCAATCATATTCTTATGCAGCCCATCAGGTGAAACCCATGTGTACTTATGTATGTCGCGGTGTTTGTAATAAGTGTTAGTTATTCTGAATCCATTTAGTTTACTTACCTGTAGGAGACGTTGCCCTTTGCCATTGCAACTACCAATACCAAAAGGGCCTATTACTCCTCCCCAAAGGTCAGAGTCAGTACCAACTTTGGCATTGAAGTCACCAAGAACAAGGGTAATATCTCCTTTCTCGACAGAATTCAAAATATCCTGAAGTTGTTCATAAAACCTATCCTTCTCATCCTCATCGGCATCCTCAGTGGGGGCATAACAGCAGATAACATTCAAGTCTTTAACGCATGTCTGAAATTTTGCTGTAAGAAACCTTTCATTAATGCACTCATATCCTAGAAGAGCATCGTTCGCGTGTCTGCTGAGAAGCAGACCAACGCCTTGGTGATGATTATTGTCGTCCCTCCCTGAAAAGAGAAATTTAAGATTATTTTTAAGAATCTGATTACAGTACTTAAGTCCGTTTTGAGAAATAGCTATTTTTCCTTATTTTTTAATAATCGCAAATCATTAAGCTACTGATAGAAACGCATCTACATGGGAAGCAGTGTTATGAAAATTTGTACTTTCATCTGTCTGAGTCATCCTTGTGGCTCTGTGGGCGTAACCTACAGCTTTCGATCATGATTAACCCGGTTTCAAGCGTCTGAAACAGGAGAGGCCTCTAGCGCCAGCTGAATAGGAATGGACTGCTAATTTAAACATTATATCAGCATATAATGCAAAGAATTAAAAAATGGTATGGGAAATAAATTTCGAATTTTTTTTGTGTTTTTGTTAGAGAAATTTCTTTTTTCTTTCCATCAGGACTCGGATAATATCGAAATCTTTTTCTAAAGCGGATCAGCAGATCCAGCTTTAGATTTCAGCTTAATCTATACAGAACGTGCTTATGGAGACATCCTTTGACACAGATCCTACTTCATTCCACTGCAGCAAAGGTGTCAAATTTTTTTCAACAAAGTGCTCTGAAACGTTTGTGAAACGAGTAAGCGCTCAAAAATGGTTTAGAGTCAATATTATCATTACATATATGTGAATTACAATACAATACACTGGAACCTTAAAATTCAAAATCATTCTTGTCTGTTTTAAGGAATAAAATATTTCGAATTTATTTTATGATTTCGAAATTAAATTAAGAAAACAAAATTTACATCAAACTGTCGAGAAGTAAACAATCCACTCGATAAAAAGAACAACGTCTATGAAAACAAAGATGTGTAGGAAATTTGATGAAAACAAAGAAAAGCCAAAATATTACTTCCGCTAATACAACACATTTAGCGTGTCCGTGGCAAAGAAGTTCGTGATATGTTCCTATAATGTAGCAGACTACAAGCAGCAGGTTACGCGGACACATTTTCCAAAGTTGCAACGAAGTTATTGTGTTCATTAAACGGAGCCACTGAAAGTGAACATAGGAAATAATATAGGAAGTTTCAGGTTTTTAATTTCCAAACATACGAAACCATATTAGGATGGATTAATTTGATGGTGCATTATGGAACTAGAGTGTATGTGACCATGTAACGATCCTGTAACCTCGTCATACGATAAAGTAGAAGGTAAGTTTTGATAAGCTTTAATCTCATATTTGAAATACAAAATCTTTGAAATATGTACACTACTTGTGCTGCCATCTAATGACAACATAATGAACTAGATTTGACAACTAACTACGAACTTTAAGTTAACGATTAGTTAATTTTCTGCCCAAAATACTAGTACTGAAACCCAATTCAACTACAAATTTCGTCATTTAATGAGCAAGAAGTATGGAAACGCGTGATTACATTAAAAATAAAATTCTGACACAATCACCATAAATATGAGCAGCTGAATGATTATTATTTTTTAAAAATATAAACATTATTGGGTAATAAAACTGTTAGAAATAACTTCACAGAAATTGAAAATTCCACAAACGAAAACGTTGAAGCTTTAATGGTTCTTTTCAATTATAATTCCAAACTTTAATAACACGGGTGAAATCATTTGACAAAAAAATTTATTATATTCTTTTTTCACAACTCTAAGTAAAATTCTCATTTATACGGACCTTTTTTCTCCCTTTTTTCTTTTTCAACGAGAGCGACATTTATTCAAAAACATATTCTACCATTTTTTTTACAGTACTACCATTTGTGCCTCAATCATTTATTAAAATGGTGAATTTTATGCTACTGTATGTAAATTCTAGCTTCAAAATGCAGTAAATATGTTAAAAAGCTGAATAATAAAACAAATGATATGAATCCATTAATTTTATTTAAATGCAAGATATTATTGAAAAAATTAAATTCAATGAAACATTCCTAGTTTTTCAGTGTTCACAATAAAAAATAAGTAAATAATCTCCTCAAGCAGCTGCTTGCCACAGAGGTCTGACAGGAGCCTGTCAGTTTAATACACCATAGTAGAAGGTTCTGTGATGATGGTGGGTCCTTAGCAGATTTTTTACCAACTGCATTCCCAGATGGTCACGATCCCAAATACTGATAGTCACAATGCTGCTTAACTTTGGTGATCGGACGAGAACCAGTGTTTTCAGCTTGGTACTGCCATTGGCTGGTTCACAATAATTGAAGAATTATTTAGTAATTTAGTTGGGTTGTTTTACCTCTGAGCGGTACTTTTTTGCACACCGTGGACTAAATGACCAGGTCATATGGACACTGAAGGCTCAGAGAAGGTCGAGGTCATCCAGCATGTTCTTTAACGTGCACAGAGTATGGCTCTCCCATTTATGGAGCCACGGCTTAACGTGCCCCTCCGAAGGATGGTTGGTATTCCAAGCCTATCGGTGTCCCATACTGACTGTGGGCAGGGCAGGGAATTTTGCGGAGATAATTCTCGATGCTGATCGAGCTGGGACTTGACCCCTGCCCTAATAATTTAGTACATTTGAATAATGAATAATTCTGAATGACAGAGTTATATATTTTTATTTCTTCAGTCAAATGAAGCAACATAAAAATTTATGAAAATTAGTGGGAACACCATATGATTTTTATGTGATATAAAAAATTAGTGCTTTCAAAGGAGAGGAAAAAAGTATGAAATGAAAGTGGCTTTCACAAATATTTTTAAAATTAACTTTGTCCTAAAATATTGGACAAATGGTTACATAATCATTTATCTTCTTTACTTCAATTTGCATGATGTAACAGAAGTGTTCTGGTAAAATTTGACCCTAAAACTTTGCTTGCTTTAAAATAAAAATCAAAGACATTGCGGCTCATTGAAAAGGACTTGTCGCTAATAAAAAAAAACATCATTATATTGACTCTGGATGATTTCTGTAAATTATTCTACAATTATTTTAGATATTCCCATCCACTACAGTTTTTGATATGGTCACGTTTTTCGGACAAAAATTATTGAAATGCAAAAATTTTTCCTTCCCAAAATCAATGCCGTTCATGAAGCTCTATAAACTCATCACTTGAAAACAACTATTTCTAGTTCGGCAACCAAATCTATAGGCATGGGCTCACCCCTTTCTAGCATCCTATCCGTGATTGTTCTTCAAAATCTTGAAACAAAATTATTCAACTCAGCAGCACTTTTACCCCTCTTCTGATGTCACTGTGTCAATGATATATTTTTAATTTGGAATGGCAGCAATGAGCAATTAAACTGCCTCATTGACTCTGCCAACAATATATATCCTACAATACGCTCTACAAAGGAGGAAGAAAATAGCAGTGCCATCCTCTATTTAGATATTTTCATCCAAAAAGATGATGCAGGAGCCTTGATGACATCAGTATACTGAAGCCTCCCTGCATCATATTGTAACGCTCCAAACAATGCAAAATATTTAAAGTTTTATGCTCCGGATAGCTTTAACGGGCGCCAGGCAATCATTAACAAATTGCCAAAAATGTAGAATAAGTTGATTTAGGGTTCCAATGCCAGTGAGCGTTCATAGTAAGAGTCAAAATGTATCTTAACAAATAAGAGTTAATGTAAAAAAAAAGATTCTAAATTAGCGTTGCTCAAGATAAAAACTATAGACTCAAAAGTTTGTAACATAACAAAATAGATTTATTTCCAAAAATAAGTAACTCACCAAGACATCAATGAAGAAACTAAAATCTGTGCTACTCGCACGGTGCTACGCACCTTACTACATCTCTCTGCTCTCTCTACAACTCTCAAGTGACAAAATCCTTCAAGTGCCTCGCAGGTTTGACAATTGGGCCGGCGCATGCTGGGAAAGACATTTGCATACAATGACGGACGCAAGCTATGACGCAAGAGGGGGCGTGTCCTTGGCACGCGCTTTAACGGTTACGGTCGGAAGTTCGGAGTTGCGCGTACGCAACTCCTAGAAACTTGAAAACGAGTGCTGTGATGCCGAAAAGGAAATAAAAATCCCCAAAATGATAAATATAACGTAAATTAAACAAAACTGGTTAAGGTAAAGCAAAAGTGAACGATGGGGCATCACAATATGCATGGACTCATGCACCCCATGGGCATAAAAAATTGCAGCCTTCTATTCCCTTACATATAGGGATTTTGCCGTGTCTTCAAACAAACAGCTGCTTGAAAAAGAAATTCAAAACATCCAATGCTGCTTCCCATGGCTACAAGTCAACAACAATAGACAAATAATTAGTAAATATGGAAACAAAAACGGAAGACATTTGGCTATCCTCCCATTCACCGACTCGGAATGTACAACCTTTGCCGGATCTATTATGTTCCTGTCCTATGTGAATCAGTCCACAAATTACTCAGAACCTAAAATATCAAAATTGTTTTTAGCCCAGCTACAAATTTGAAGAAATTAATCGAAAGGGACAGGGACAAATTTAGCCTACTTCAAAATTCCGGAGTATTCCAATTTCCCCTGCATTTACCGATATAATTCCATTGTTTACTACATCAGCAAAACCATACATTCTCTACAAGAGAGGTTCACAGAGCACCAAACTGATGTCAGCCGAAAGAAGCTAACGACAGCTGCTGCCGAACTATCAGTACAACACACAGCAACAATAGACTGCGAGCATGCCACACTGCTTGCATGTGCGTCCACTTTCTATGGAACCATTAGACCACAAGGCTATTGAAATAATGACCACGTCTGTCCCCACCTGCAACTGAGACACTGGAATCACCCTTCACGACGTGGAAAGAAGCTCTTTGTCTGAACAGACAACATCACTACATAGCATCACTTCACTGAAGATGGAGCACTGTCTTTGCTCCAAAAAGCTTCTGAGTTTTCTCCTAAAAACTTAACATGCAAATAGTTTGAAGGATAAACTTTAAAATTTTATTGCTCAATGACAGAATTTTAAGTTATTTTTCATTAATTTCTGAGAAAGAAGGTCCTTTTAATTGTATAAGTAAACAATTTCGCCACTTCACACAACTCATTAATTTTTTTATTTTTTTCCTCAGTATATTTTTGGAGTTTGCCCCCTAAACCTCCCCCCTCTTAACAGAAGCAGTAGAAATTATTATTTTCAGAAATAAAAGCACTGCACACCGTGTTAACTTTGATTGTGTATAAGGGTATTTCTGCACTTTAAATCACTCAGGTTACTTACTAGATGGGTTGGGTTGTTTTACTTCTGAGTGGCTCTTTTTTGCACACCATGGACTAAATGGCCAGGTCATATGGACATCGAAGGCTCAGAGAAGGTTGGGGAAGGGGACCCACTGGAACAGCTGTTGGGAGACGGATAGTAGCCTCCCGTCAAGACCATCTAGCTTGTTCTTTAACATGTGCAGGGTATGATTCTCCCACACGGGGCCACTGCTTAACATCCCATCCAACAGATGGACACTGATGGGTTTTCCAAGCCCATCAGTGTCCCCAACTAACAGTGGGAAGGGCGGGGAATTTTGCAGAGATAAATCTCAACACTGACTCAGCTGGAACTTGAATCTGGGAACTGCAGATTACTAACCTGGTGTGCTATCGACTGAGTTACCCCCTTAAAAGTTCCCCCCCTTAAAAGTGTAGAGTATGATGGTGAGGTTTAAAGATATGGATGGTTTTAGGTCTAAAGTTCAGAGAAGTAAGTTTTTCAGTGCAGGAGGGGCAGAAATTTGTTTTGTTTGACTCATGATTCAGATTTATTTTCTCTTATGGAACATACTTATTTAAATTTTGCACCTTAGGTGTATCATATCAGAGACTATTTATATCTAGTTTGATTTCATTTCTTTAAAAATTAGTAATAATTATGGTATAATTTACATTAATTAATATTATTAATGCATGTTTAATGGGAAATGTGGGACATTGAGATTTCTACTTTGCAGATCACTCTTAAACTGTGACCTTAAAAAATTGAATTAATAGCTTTAATCGCAAATTTTTTATGGGAAACTGATAAAATTACCATATTTTTTTCTTTCGGCATGCTGCTTACTTTCACCTGAGCATTGTTTAAATCCATTTGTCGCCTATGATATTCTTGTTTTTTGGCTGTTTTCCTCTGTTGCGATTATACAATTACTTGGGCCTCTTTTATTTTGTGACCTTGCTGTGAATTGTACATAATGTTCTTAATTTTTAGGTTTGTAGTTTCAGTTTTTTATGTCGTTATCAAAGAAAATGATATAAAAGTTTGCTCCTCATAGACCTTCTATTATGGCATATAAACTGACAGGTTCCTGTCAGACCTCTGTGGCAAGCAGCTGCTTGAAGGGATGTTTATTTATCTTTTATTTTGCCATCTGTTTTTCTGTAGACACTGAACTGTTTTCAGAGTGGTGTGGAAGATGCAACTTTTTCAATTTTAAGAATTAAAAACTTACATTTTTCCTCATCTGATAGCTCAAAAAAAAAAAATCTAAACTGTTAAGGAGTTAAAGAGTAGTTAAAAGAAAAATTTAATTCTCTTTAAAAATGAGATTTTCATATGCAGCAGGGGCGATATGCATTCTTTTAGTTTACAATTCAGATCATCGGTGAATTGTTTAATATCAAGAAATACCCCCCACTCCCCAAGCAGGCTGCTTGACAGAGAGTTCTGAGAGGAATCTCTCGGTTTAATATGCCATAAAGATCAATATACTGACTCTGAATTGATTCTGTAAATTCTTCAGTTTACAATTTTCATTATTTTATTTATTAACATATTTGTATCTATTAATTTATTCATTTTTATTAATTAATTAATTTTATTTATTAATTTATTTATAGTTATTTAAAAATTTTGTAAAGAAATATAAAATAAAAAATTTCAAAAATACCTATCTTCCTATAGAACCCTAAAACATAGAAAAAGAAACCTAAAGCATATCGATGGTGCAATTAGTCACTGAGTTAATATTTTTTATTATAAAAATCATCATCATCATCCTCAAGCAGCCATGGGCTACGGAGGTCCAACCAGACCGCACAGTTTAATTCTCCAAGCATATCTGTCCTGAGCTACATCTGCTGCATCCGGCCACTGCACACCAATTCCAACAAGGTCCTGCTTGACACCGTCTGCCCACCGCATCCTAGGTCTCCCCCTCCTGAGGCCTCTAGGCACACTGTTCATAACCCTATTCGCCAATCTATAATTATCCATACGGGCAACATGGCCAAACCAGCGGAGTCTCTCTCTGCACAATATGCAGCTTAAAGGAGGTTGCAAACTCCTTTGCCTAACCTCATCATTAGTTACAAAGTTGAACCACCTAATGCCCAAGACACTGCGTAAGCATCTGGAATCAAAAGCATCTAGTTTTCTGTTATCTTGTTTACAAAATGTCCAAGTTTCACTATCATAACTAACCCTAGAAAGAACCAAACTATTATACAGTCTAATTTTAGTCTTTAGGTGTATACGCCTATTTCTCCACAATCTCCATAGATTCTTAAAAGTCCCGGCAGCAATACGTATTCGTCTGTTAATCTCATGCCGCACATCACCAGCATCAGTTACATAGCTCCCAAGGTAATTAAACTGTGACACCTGCTCAAGACTGCAACCATTCAGATTAACTGAATCACAACCTGCCTGACCAATTTTCATCACTTTAGTTTTCTCTCTGTTTATAACCAAACCTACTCTACTACCAGTCTCATCAACAGCTCGAATGAAAGAGTTCATCTCATCAACATCATTTGCCAAAAGGGCTAAATCATCAGCATAAATCAGAAATTTTCGTATCTCCACCCCATTTAAGGCCAAAATCTTTCCCTTGAAGTGAATTTCGCATAACATAATCAACAACCAAACTAAAGAGAAAAGGAGACAAAATGCACCCTTGTCGAACACCAGAAGTAATGCTAAACCAATTCCTTACCAACTCTCACACACGACTCGGTGTTATTATAGAGAGCTTTCATTATGTTAACTAACTTGTCTGGTATACCATATGATCTCACAATCAACCACAAATTATGACGATCAACAGAGTCGAAAGCCTTTTTGAAATCAACAAAGCTAGCAACCAAAGGTTTCTGAAACTCTAAACATTTCTCAAGAATCTGCCTAAGTGAAAATATCTGATCTACACATCCCCTACCACTTCTGAATCCACATTGCTCATTACGCAATTGACTGTCAACCAGATTCTTAATTCTATTAAGCACAATCATGGAAAGAACTTTACCTGGAACAGAGAGTAGGCTGATACCCCTATAGTTATCACAAGAACTGCGATCACCTTTTTTGAAAATAGGGATAACAATAGCTCTGGTAAATTCCTTAGGAACCATGCCTTTATCATAAAAGATATTCAGAATTTCAGTCATCCAAGTGGTAACTGAAACATTCCCAGCTCTGAGCATTTCTGTAGTAATTTCATCTACCCCTGGGGATTTATGAAGTTTAAGTTTAGAGATAGCCAAAATAACTTCAGATTGTGTTATAGGGCCAACATTAAAGCTGCCATTGCATCTATCATCATTACAAACAATGGGAGTAGGACTAACCACATTGTTTAGATCACTCACTGAAATGCTCAGTCCACTTAGCCATGACAAAATCATAACTTTCAATAACCTTAGCTTAACAGCACAAAACATTAACTACCTGGTACAGCTATCAGTTGTTTCCACGGCTATATCAGCCAAAGATTCTTATCAGCTGCTACCCAATCCTTTACATGTTTATTAAGCTCTCTGTGATGCTCTCTGTTAGGGATAGTAGGGTACTGATTAAGGACATTCCTGCAGTTGTTTCCTTCAAAAATAAGTTCTAGTGCCTTATCATTGAAATAATTTTGCCTTCTCTGCACCTTTTTACCTAAAACAGTACTATTAGCTTCGAGAAAATCCTCCTCAAAATAGTCCCATTCTTCTTCAACTAAGGAAGCAAACCTTGATTGTCATAATTGCTAAGTAATGTATCATGGTAAGCTTAAGCTATAACTCGGTCTTTCAGAGTTCCAATGTTAAATTTTACTTTTTTAACCTTACCACAACACTTTTAATAGAGGTATTGATCAGATCAGATTTCAGCTGCCCTATATACAAGTGCAGACTGGTAAGTAGAGTTGAGTGCTGTAGCTTTATGGGCACCAAGTGATGAGGGCCCTTAGAACCTCATGAGAGCAGGATTTTTTGAATAATAATAATATTACTTCAAAGAATTTCCACAGAATTGGGGGGAAATCCTTTTTAGGCTTCAAGTATGAGCTCTCAAAAGAATAACTTTCAAAATCTTGAAAAAGAAGCTGAATTTTTTATTTCAGCCAGGACCCTTTGCTACATGCTGCATCTTTCAGAACATGGGCCAGTCTGCCCCTGTGTATATGACCTGGTGCTCCTAATAGAACTAATCTCTGCAAAACTCCCGCCCTGTCCATGGTCAATAGGGAACACCAAAGGTTTGGAAATGCTGCCTCCATTGGATGGAATGTTAAACCGTGGCTCCATGTGTGGGAGAGCCATACCCATGTCCATGTTAATGAACATACTGGATGGCCTTGACAGAAAGCTACCATCTGTCTCCCAACAGCTGTTCCAGTGGGTCCCCTTCCCCAACGTTCTCTGAGACTTCAAGGACTGGCCAAGTAGACCATGGTGTGCAAAAAAGTGCCACTCAGAAGTAAAACAACCTAACAGCACTAGGCCATTTGCTCATATACAGCCCATCTGGTGAAAAGCATGTATACTATGTTTGTCATGGTGTTTGTAAAAAGTGGTAGTTATTCTGAAACCATTGAGTTTACTTATTTGAAGAAGCCTTTGCCATTGTAGCTACCAATACAAAGTGACGTATCATCCCTCCTCAAAGGTCAGAATCAGTACCAACTTTAGTATTGAAGTCACCTAGAACAAGAGTAATATCTCCTTTCTTAACAGAATTGAAAACATCCTAAAGTTGCCCATAAAAACTATCTTTTTAATCCTAGTTGGCCCTCTCAGTGGGGGCATAGCAACAGATAACATTGCAGATTTTAATGCCTGCCTGAAATTTTAACTTGGCTATGCCTCTCATTAATGCACTCATATCCCACAAGTGCATTGAGCTGGGTGGGATATGAACCCATGACCTCCTAATAACATGTCAGGTGCTTTGGACCACTGAGCTACCAGCCACCGATCAAGATCTCTAACGAATGCTATGAGCATTTCTGTTATGTCGCATATAGGCGCTATTCAGGCATCTAGCCACAAGCAGCTTTTTATTTGCCATATAGATGGAAAGTATGTCTTACAAGTATGCTAGTGATAAATAATGGAATAGACTCGATATATTCAATATCTACTAATAAATCAGCACTTTGAGGTCGATTCAAATTTTAGACTATATGTGACATAATAGAAATGTTCATAACATAAGTTAGAGGAGATCATCTTCTCATCATCATCTCATCTATTTATTAGGAGATATTGAATATGTCGAGTTTATTTCATTGTTTATCACTATCACACTTGTGGTCTGTAAATAGTAGCTAAGGTAGTCACTGGAAGGAGAGCTATGCACCAATCCCCTGTGCTGATGCATAGAACAGATCATGCCTAGCACCTAATGTCCGACCCCGCCTTCTCGTGGTGCAGACCGTTAGTACCTTTCAAAAGAGATACTCTCTTGTGGAAGTGAATGGAAGGGGAGGGCTGCCAGATTAGTGTGGCCTACTGATCTGGACAACTATGGCTACTTCTCTTTTATTTTTTCTACACTGCTGAGGAGTGGTCAACCACACAGGGTCCTGCTGCTGACCATATAAACCCACTGGACTGGACAGATATATGGCTCTGAGCTTGATTATGGATCCTGATTTTGCTGCACTGGTGGGCTTCTGTGGAGGGAAAATTTTCCGCTGTGTTTTCTGTTTGTTTGTGGGTTGACAGCCCCAAGTGAATAGATTCACAGGATATGTTTATCAGCTGGTGGATAATCCTGAGCAGAGGTCCTCGCAGGCACCTGAACTCTGTGCTTCTATTGGCATCATCAAATTCTACATGGGAGGAAATCTTCCAGTGTAGATGACTTCAGCCTTTAGTGGTGGGGGAACGGGTCTTTGCCCCATGTCTGCAATTAGGGAGCTGTTTGATATTATCGGCATTCCCTCTCTCAATAAACTTAGTTTCTTTAAACATCCAACTAACCATTTTCTCTCCATAGGTATTTGGAATGTGAGGACTCTGCACAGAGCATTTTCTCTTGATGTCCTCTAACAAGAATTCCACCATTATAGTTTAGATATTCTCGGCTTGCAAGAGACCAGATGGACAGATAAAGGTCAGATTCTTAAAAATAATCTTAAATTTCTCTTTTCAGGGAGGGAAGATAATAAACATCACCAAGGCATGGGTATGCTTCTCAGCAGACACGCTAGTGATGCTCTTCTAGGATATGAGTGAATTAATGAAAGGTTTCTTATAGCAAAATTTCAGAGAAGTGTTAAAGACTTGAATGTTATCTGCTGTTATTCCCCCACTGAAGATGCCAATGAGGATGAGAAGGATAGGTTTTACAGAAAACTTCAGGATATTTTGAATTCTATCAAGAAAGGAGATATTACCTTTGTTCTAGGTGACTTCAATGCCAAAGTTGGTACTGACTCTGACATTTGTGGAGGAGTAATAGGCCCTTTTGGTATTGGTAGCTGCAATGGGCAACTTCTCCTACAGGTAAATAAACTCAATGGATTCAGAATAACACTTATTACAAACACCGTGACATACATAAGTACACATGGGTTTCACCCGATGGGATGCATAAGAATATGATCGATTATATATTAATTAACAGCAAATGGGCTAGTTCTGTTAGGAATACCAGGTCATATAGGGCAGCTGAAATTGAATCTGATCATTACCTTGTTAAAACTGTCTTGCATCATAAATTTAAAAAAGTGTTGTGCTAGGGTTAAAAAATTTACTTTTAATACTGAAGCTCTGAAAGATCCAGTTATAGCCAAAGCTTACCATGATAGGTTACTTAGTCATTATGACAGTCATGGTATGCTTACTACTGAAGTTGAGGAAGAATGGGATCATTTTAAACAGGCTTTTTTGGACACTAACAGTACTCTTTTAGGAAAAAAGGAGCAGAAGAGACAGAATTATCTGAGTGATAAGGCACTTGAGCTTCTTTCGGAAAGAAAGAACTGCAGGAATGTACTTAATCAATACCCTACTAGTTCTAATAGAAAGCATTACAAAGAACTTAATAAACGTGTAAATGATCAGTTAGCTACTGATAAGAATCTTTGGCTTGATGGTTTGGCTGAGAAAGCCAAGGAAGCAGTTAAACAGCACAACAGCAGAGAGCTGTACCAGACAGTTAATGTTTTGTGTGGTAGAAAACGAACAGCTATACAGGGATTGAAGGATAAACAAGGTAAGGTTATAGAAGGTGAGGATTCTGTCATGGCTAGGTGTGCTGAGCATTTGAGTGATGTACTAAACAATGTGGTCAGTTCTCTTCCTATTGTTTGCAATGATGATAGATGCATTGGTGGCTTTAATGTTTGCCATATAATAAAATCTGAAGTTATTTTGGCTATTTCTAAACTTAAACTTCATAAATTCCAGGGTTAGATGAAATTACTACGGAAATGCTCAGAGCTGGAAATATTTCGGTTACTACTTGGATGACTAAAATTTTCAATATCTTTTATGATAAAGGCATGGTTCCTAAAGATTTTACCAGAGCTATTATTATCCCTATTTTCGAAAAAGTTGATCGCAGTTCTTGTGATAACTATAGGGGTATCAGCCTACTCTCTGTTCCAGGTAAAGTTCTTTCCATGATTGTGCTAATAGAATTAAGAATCTAGTTGAAAGTCAATTGCGTGATGAGCAATGTGGATTCAGAAGTGGTAGGGGATGTGTTGATCAGATATTTTCACTTACGCAGATTCTGGAGAAATGTTCCGAATTTCAGAAACCTTTGGTTATTTGCTTTGTTGATATCTAAAATGCATTTTCATTCTTTTGATCATCATAATTTGGTTGATTGTGAGTCATGCCACAAAAGTTAGTTCAAATAATGAAAGCTCTCTATAATACAAGTGAGTCGTTTGTGAGATTGGTAAGCCTGCAGCAATTGGTTTAGTATTACTTCTGGTGTCCGACAAGGGTGCATTTTGTCTCCTTTTTTCTTTAGCTTGATTATTCACTATGTTATGCGAAATTCATTTCAAGCGATAGATTTTGGCCTTAATTGGACTGGAGATACGAAAATTTCTGATTTTGATTATGCTGATGATTTAGCCCTTTTGGCAAATGATGTTGATGAGATGAACTCTTTCATTCGAGCTATTGATGAAACTGGTAATAGAGTAGGTTTGGTTATAAACAGAGAGAAAACTAAAGTGATGAAAATTGGTCAGGCAGGCTGTGATTCAGTTAATCTGAATGGTTGCAGTCTTGAGCATGTGTCACAGTTTAATTATCTTGGGAGGTATGTAACAGATAATGGTGATGTGCGGCATGAGATTAACAGATGAATATGGATTGCTGCCGTGACTTTTGAGAATCTATGGAGAGTATGGAGAAATAGGCGTATATACCTGAAGACTAAAATTAGACTTATAATAGTTTGGTTCTTTCTAGGGTTAGTTATGGTAGTGAAATTTGGACACTTTGTAAACAAGGTAACAGGAAAGTAGATGCTTTTGATTCCAGATGCTTACGCAGTATCTTGGGCATTAGGTGGTTCAAATTTTTAACTAATGATGAGGTTAGGCAAAGTAGTTTGCAACCTCCTTTAAGCAGCATATTGTGCAGAGAGAGACTCTGTTGGTTTGGCCATCGGAGGTCCAACCAGACCATGCAATTTAGTTCTCCAAGCAAGTCTATCCTGAGCTACATCTACTGCATCTGGCCACTGCACACCAATTCTAACAAGGTCCTGTTTGACATTGTCTGCCCACATGTTTATCACCAAACCTACTCTACTACCAGTCTCATCAACAGCTCGAATGAAAGAGTTCATCATCATTTTCAAAAAGGGCCACAGCATCAGCATACTATAACTCAAAAATTTCAGATATGTAGACCATTTACCCCTAAAATCTTACCTTTGCAATGAATTTTGCATAACATAGTAACAAAACTAAAAAGAAAAGGATAAAATAAAATGCACCTTGTTGAACAGCAATCACACATTTCACAATCAATTGATGACAATGACCAGACTGAAAAGCCTTTTTGAAATTTACAAAGCTAGTAACCACAGGCTTCTAAAGCTCTAAATATTTCTGAAGAATCTGCCTGAGAAAAAATATCTGATCTGCAACATCCCTACCACTTCTGAATCCACATTGCTCATCTCGCAATTCTCGTCAGCCAGATTCTTAAATCTATTAAGCAAAGTCATGCAAAGAATTTTACCTGGAACAGAAAGTATGCTTATACCCCTATAGTTATCACAAGAACTGTAATGAAATTAAAAAAAAATTGTACTAATGATTGCTCTAGTAAAATCTTTAGCAACAATGCTTTCATGATAAAAGATTTTCAAAATTTCCATCAGCTATACAGGGTGAATCTGAAAAAGTGGGCAAAACTTTACGGGGTGATAGAACACAGCTATACGAGCAATATTCGTCATAGAATGTATGGTCGGAACGCAAACGGCGAGCCGCTAGGTGGCGTTGGAAATGGTATAAAAGGGTCGGTCCTCGCACCCAATGGCATTTCTACCGTGGATTGCCGAGAGGATGGCTGGTTATACTAACCACGAAATGGTGGATATGCACTTTGTGTACGGTGCGGGTACCTCAATTACATTCCTGTTAATAAAATGTTTTCTGAAGTATCTCCTCTCCTTCTTGTGTTCATTCTTTAAATGTGACAGTGGAAAACTACCTTTTAACTTCTCACCGCTTGCATTCCGACCATACATTCTATGACGAATATTGCTCGTATAGCTGCGTTCTACCACCCCGTAAAGTTTTGCCCACTTTTTCAGATTCACCCTGTATAGTAACAGAAACATTGACAGCTGTAAGCATTTCAGTATTAATTTCATCTACCCATGGGTATTTATGTAATTTAGGTTTAGGAATAGCGAAAATAACTTTGTACTCTGATATAAGGCAAACAAAGCCAATAATGCATCTATCATAATTACAAACAATGGGACTTGAACTAAACACATTATTTATAATTTCTCTGAAATGCTCAGTCCATCTAGTCATGATTGAATATAACCTTATCTTAACTATACTATATAACCTTATCTTAACAACACAGAAGATTAGCTATGTGGTGCAGCTATCTGCTGTTATGCTGTGTAACTGCTTCCATGGCTAATTCAGCTAAGGCACTAAGGCACCTCACCAAAGATTCTTATCAGATGCTTCCTTATCCTCTACACATTTAATAAGCTCTCTTTAATACTTAATTAATAGACTCTGAAAAAATTTTTTTCTCCGACATGGCGGGAATCGAACCTGCATCTCCCCAGATTCATGCCATTGTACCATGCATCGGACAATGAAATTTTTCAGAATAAGACCTTATAAATCTTCTTCAAGGTTCCAGATGTTGTAAATATGGTGAAATTCGCCTCCAAATAAGGGGCTCCCTACACCAGTTAAAACAGAATAGCGAGATATTGGATATAGTAGAAACTGCCTCTCAGCTATTTCTCTCTCTCAAAAAAATAAAGTCAGGAGAAAGCAAAATAGAGAACATTAGACCTTGCAGAATAGGCCAATGTTCTGAAATAAATCGGTGACCATACGGAAGCGTGCTTACTGCAGCTTCGCATTATGATTGTTGCCAAGAATTGAGGTGACGGAGTAATCAGTGGTTGTGATAGTGTGAAGCTCCTGGAACAAGGCTTCTCGTTCGGCATTGTAGCGGGAGCAGTTGAGCAGAACGTGGGATACAGTCTCAGGTGTGCCGCAAGTGGCACAGTCTGGACAGGAAATATAATACCATGATGCCCCCCAAACGTTCTACTATACAAGATAGTACTACATTATACAGAGGGTGCCACGTTTGACCCATCTGCATTATGCAGAGGCTACTACTACATTATACAGAGGCTATCACGTTTGACCCATCAGTCAGTACGGTTTCTCTATGAATTATGGGAGCAAGTCAATGCTGCTTGGTGTGCAATTCCTCAGGCCCATATACATTGTCTTTATGAGTCCATGCCATGTTGCTGCCTGTATTGCCGTTCATGACGGTGCAACCAGCTACTGAAGCAGTTACATTGTACTGCATTCTCATTTTCTAATTGCTGTAAGTGCTGCAAATTAAATCCTGGTGTGCCAATATATATATTGCTATGTGTGTGCTACCTTTCACCACCATTCCCCTCTCTCCTCCTGGGTGGGGCAATTTCAAAGTCATACAGTATATTTTTTCTATTTGCTTTTTAAAAATTGCTTTCTTCTAGTAGATCGCAGAGATTATTATATTTTATAATTGCTCTTTAAAATTATAAAGTTTTTTCTAATGGTTCTGAAAAATATTTTTTTTTTGGTAGTGGGCATTGCTTTTTTTATCTCATTTAAAAAGAAAACAAGATAAAAAGCAACTAATGTATAGCAATGTAGTAGTGGGAAAAATATATTTACATATTATATTTTAATAGTAGAAAAACGAGATAGAAGCAACTAAACAAAACGAGATATAAAGTAAATAATTCGATTTGTCGTCTTTCTGTCTGTAGATTTCGCAAATTTTTGTTTACAGAGATAAAAATTCGTTTTGTGTTGAAATCTCTATAACCTCCAAATACGCCCTGTATTCATTTGAAATTCAAAAATTTAAAACGAATATTGCAAACAATATATTTGTGCTAGAAATTTGAAATTTTGTTGGTGGAATGTAAAGGTCACGAAATTTCCACTGTCAACCAGCAGATAATTGTTTCTTTAGAGAGATAAATGAAAAATTCTTTTTTGGGTTACATTGGAATTGATGAAACATTATATTTCACTCTTTCGAAATATTCCAAGAACTATAACTACGCCCTCTAACGGTGGAAAAATTTTATAATTTAAAATGAATGTTGCAAACGATCTATTTATGCAGGAAATTTTGGAGTGGGATGTTAAGATTACGAAATTTTCATTGCCAACAGTGAGTAGCTTATTACACCCAGGGTTGGGGAGACATGAAAACACAATTGATAGTTTTTCCAGATAATTGTTTGTATTTAGAAATAAGTGAAAAAAAAAAGTCTTGGGTTAGATAGCAATTGATAAAATATTATGACTCGCACTTTAGGAATCTTTTGAACACTCTAATTGCTCCCTCAAATTTTGAAAAAGATTCAAGATTCCAACATTTGAAACAAATATTGCATGCATACATATACATAAAACATCCTCATGCAGCCATGATCTAAGAAGCTCCTAACAGACTGTGCAATTTTCCTCTCCAGATGATGTTCTGAGCTACTGCTGCTGCATTTGGCCACTTTAGGCCAATTCTGGCAAAGTCCTATTTGACATTGTCTGTCCATCTCTTCCTTGGTTTCCCCCTTTTTTTGAAACCCTTAGGCACACTGTTCATAATCCTGTTTGCTAATCTGTAGTTATGCATATGAGCAACATGGCCAAACCAATCCAGTCTCACTCTGCACAATATGCTGTTCAAAGGAGGTTAATGATGCCTTCTAACCTCATCATTACTTAAAAAGTCAAACTACCTAATGCCCAAGATACTGCGTAAGCATCTACAATCAAAAGCATCAAATTTTTTGTTATCCTACTTACAAAGGGTCCATGTTTTGCTTCCATAACTAACCTTATTCTCTGTAATAGTTTGGTTTTTCTAATTTTAGGCTTTGGTATATACACCTATTTTTCTGCACTCTCTATAGATTCTTAAGAGTCCCAGCAGCAATCCATATTCTTCTGTTTATCTCGTACTGCACATCACCAGTATCTGTTACATAGCTCCCAAGATAATTCAACTGAGACATATGCTCAAGAGAGCAGCCATTAAAAGCAACTGAAGCACTATCTACCTGACCAATTTTCATCACTTTAGTTTTATTTTGGTTTATCGCCAAACCTACTCTATTATCATTCTCATGAACACCCCTAATGAAAGAATTCATCTCATCAACATCATTAGACAGTAGGACCAAATCATCTGCATAATCTAAATCACAAAATTCGAAATCTCTAGACCACTTAAGGCCAAAATCTTTCCCTTGCAAAAATTTCGAATTAGTAATCAATAACTGAACCAAAGACAAAAGAAGACAATTGCTAGAAGACGTACCAACTCTCACACACAACTCAGTGCTATTATAGAGGGCTCTCATTACACTAAATAACTTATCAGGTATTCCATATGTTCTAACAATCAACCACAAATCATGTTGATCAACAGAGTCAAAAGTCTTTTTGAAATCTGTAAAGCTAGGAAACTCAGGTTTCTGAAACTCTAAACATTTCTCAAGAATCTGCCCAAGTGAAAATATTTTATCAATACATCCCCTACCACTTCTGATTCCACACTGTTCATCATGCAGTTGTCCACCAACCGAAATTCTTAATTCTATTAAGTATTATCATGCAAAGAACTTTACCTGGAACAGAAAGTTAACTAATTCCTCTATAATTATCACAAGAACTGCAATCATCTTTTTTAAAAACTGGGGACAAGAATAGGTCTAGTAAAATTCTTAGGAACAACACTTCTATCATAAAAAAAATTCATAATTTCAGTTGGCCATGTGATATGACAAGCCAGTTATTCATCTATCCTTAGTGGAAACAATGGGAGTAGAAATAATCACGTTATGTGGAACATCTCTGAAATGATCAGCCCACCTATTCATCACAGAATCCTAACCTTCAACCACCTTGCCATGTTTATCCCCCAATCCCTGTGTACCTGTCTGTTTCTTCCCACCTAAGACATAATAATCTGGTACAACTCCCTGCTGTTGTGCTGTCTAGCTGCTTCCTCCTATTTTCAGCCAAGCTATCAAGCCAAAGTTTCTTATCAGCTGTTAACTGATCTTTTAAACGTTTATTAAGCTCATAGTAATACCTTCTGTTAGGATTAGTAGGGTGTTCATTCATATTAATCTTGCACTTCCTTCTTTCAGAAATAAGTTCCATAGCCTTACCAGTGAAATAATTTTGTTTCTTCTGTTCCCTTTTACCCAAAAAAGTACTATTGGTTTCAAGAAAAGCCTTTTTAAACTGATCCCATTCTTTCCCAACTTTAGCAGTAATCAAACCACTATTGTCATATTGACTAAGTAGTCTATCATGGTATGTCTGGCTGTATTTGGATCTATCGGGCATTCAGTGTTATAGCTAATTTTTCTAACTTAGCACAACATTTCATACTGCTTAAACTTCAGTTGCAAAACACTTTTGACCTGATAATGAACACACTCAATTTCGGCTACCCTATATGATCTGGTATTGCTAACTGAACTAGCCTATTTGCTGTTAATTAAAATGTTAACAATTATATTCCTTTGCGACCCATTAGCCATGTATTTTTATAAATGTCCTGGTGTTTATAGTCATCATCATCATCATCATCCTGAAGCAGCCATGGGCTACGGAGGTCCAACCAGATCGTGCAATTTAGTTCTCCAAGCAAGTCTGTCCTGAGCTACATCTGCTGCATCTGGCCACTGCACACCAATTCTCATAAGGTCCTGTTTTACATTGTCTGCCCTACACATCCTAGGTATTCCCTTCTTTCTGAGGCCTTTAAGCACACTTTTCATAACCCTATTCGCCAATTTATAATCATTCACACTGGCAACATGGCGAAACCAATGGAGTCTCTCTCTGCACAATATGCTGCTCAAAGGAGGTTACAAACTCTTTTGCCTAACCTCATTATTTGTTACAAAGTTGAACCACCTAATGCCCAAGATACTGCATAAGCATCTGGAATCAAAAGCATATTTTCCTGTTATCTTGTTTACAAAGTGTCCAAGTTTCACTACCATAACTAACCCTAGAAAGAACCAAACTATTGTACAGTCTAATTTTAGTCTTTAGGTGTATATGCCTATTTCTCCACACTCTCCATAGATTTTTTAAAGTTCTGGCAGCAATCCCTATCCGTCTGTTAACCTCATGCTGCACATCACCGTTATCTGCTACATAGCTCCCAAGATAATTAAACTGTGACACCTGCTCAAGACTGCAACCATTGAGATTAACTGAATCACAGACTCCTGACCAATTTTCATCACTTTAGTTTTCTCTCTGTTTATAACCAAACCTACTCTACTACCAGTCTCATCAACAGCTCGAATGAAAGAGTTTATCTCATCAACATCATTTGCCAAAAGGGCTAAATCATCAGCATAATCTAAATCAGAAATTTTCCTATCTCCAGCCCATTTAAGGCCAAAATCTTTCCCTTGAAGTGAATTTCGCATAACATAATCAATAACCAAGCTAAAGAGAAAAGGAGACAAAATCCACCCTTGTCGAACACCAGAAGTAATGCTAAACCAATTGCTACAAGCCTTACCAACTCTCACACATGACTCAGTCTTATTATAGAGAGCTTTCATTATGTTAACTAACTTGTTTGGTATACCATATGATTCCACAATCAACCACAAATTATGACGATCAATAGAGTCGAAAGCCTTTTTGAAATCAACAAAGCTAGCAACCGAAGGTTTCTGAAACTCTAAACATTTCTCAAGAATCTGCCTGAGTGAAAATATCTGATGTACACATCCCCTAGCACTTCTGAATCCACATTGCTCATCACTCAATTGACTGTCAACCAGATTCTTAATTCTATTAAGCATAACCATGCAAAGAACTTTACCTGGAACAGAGAGTAGGCTGATACCCCTATAGTTATCACAAGAACTGCAATCACCATTTTTGAAAATACTGATAAAGGGTGAAACCCATGTGTACTTATGTATGTCATGGTGTTTGTAATAAGAGTTATTTATTCTGAATCCATTGAGTTTACTTACCTGTTGCCCATTGCCATTGCAGCTACCAATACCAAAAGGGCCTATTACTCCTCTCCAAAGGTCAGAGTCAGTACCAACTTTGGCATTGAAGTCACCAAGAACAAGGGTAAAATCTCCTTTCTTGACAGAATTCAAAATATCCTGAAGTTGTCTGTAAAACCAATCCTTCTCATCATCATTGCCATCCTCAGTGGGGGCATAACAGCAGATAACATTCAAGTCTTTAACGTTTGTCTGAAATTTTGCTGTAAGAAACCTTTCATTAATGCACTCATCTCCTAGAAGAGCATCACTAGCATGTCTGCTGAGAAGCAGACCCATGTCTTGGTGATGCTTATTGTCACCTCTCCCTTAAAAGAGAAATTTAAGATTATTTTTAAGAATCTGACCTTTATCAGTCCATCTGGTCTCTTGCAAGCCAAGAATATCTAAATTTTAACGGTGGAATTCTTGTGTGAGGACATCAAGAGAAAAAGCTCTGTGCAGAGTCCTCACATTCCAACTACCTATGGAGAGAAAATGGTTAGTGGAATGTTTAAAGAAACTATATTTGTTGAGAGAGGGAATGCCGAAAATATCAAACAGCCCCTTAATCGCAGACATGGGGCAAAGACCCGTTCCCCCACCACTAAAGGCTGAAGCCATCTACACTGGGAGACTTCCTCCAATGTAGAATTTGACGATGCCAATAGAAGCAAAGAGTTCAGGTGCCTGCGATGACCTCTGCTCAGGATTATCCACCAGCTGATAAACATATCCTGTGAATCTATTCACTTGGGGCTGTCAACCTACAAACAAACAGAAAACACAGCGGAAAATTTTCCCTCCACAGAAGCTCACCAGTGCAGCAAAATCAGGATCCATAATCAAGCTCAGAGCCATATACCTGTCCAGTGCAGTGGGTTTATATGGTCAGCAGCAGGACCCTGTGTGGTTGACCACTCCTGAGCAGGGTAGAAAAAAAAAAGAGAAGTAGCCATAGTTGTCCAGATCAGTAGGCCACACTAATCTGGCAGCCCTCTGCTTCCGTTCACTTCCACAAGAGAGTATCTCTTTTGAAAGGTACTGCGGTACTATGCATCATCACAGGGGATTGGTGCATAGCTCTCCTTCCAGTGACTACCTAGCTACCATTTACAGACCACAAACCCTAATTGCACATGCATTCAATGGAACTGTAGGTCTCTTAGAAACAAATTACAGGAACTCAAATCACTCACACAACAATACATAATCCCCATTCTGGCCCTTAATGAAGCAAGGGTTACCAGACAACTTCAGCTTTAAACCCTACATCTTATATAATGCACCCACCAGAAAAACATATTCACACTCTACTACACTCCTACACCAAAAATTCTCACTCTGCCTCATCCGCAATCCACACACTTATGCCTACATGGACATAGTAGGCAAAAATATCAAAATTCAACACCTTACATTCAGTATTTCCAATGCTTATTTCTATGGTGAGGAACCATTAAACCCAAATACACTTATCAAAGGCTTCACTCAAATATTCTCCCTCTTCCTTGACCCCACCATTATCTTAGGAGATTTTAACTCGCATAATGAAAGCTGTGGCACTACAATACAAACAACAGAGGTAATGTCATTGCATCACTCATGCAACATTTCCACTTGGCCACACACAATGATGGTTCACTCATCTTCACAAAACCCCCCTATGAGTCTGTTCTTGACCTAACCCTCTCAACTCGAGATACAGCCCTATCAGAAGAAAAACAGAAGACACTGCCAGAAGATACCCTACCCAACCTGCCATTAACACATTCCATCCAGCAAATGCAAAACTTCGATGCCTCCGACTGAATATAAAAAGAAAGGAGTGAAGAACATATTGCAATAACATTAACCCCGGAACAGACTCAAAACTCATTTGGTCAACCATCAGATCACTCAGAGCCCAATCCCTAGCCCCTTGGTATGCATTTATATGGAAAAATCAAATTTCCATTAAACAAGGGGCTAACTTTATAGCTCAGAACCCCCCCCCCCCCCCCCCAATCCAACTCACCCAGTTACCAAACCCACTGCACCACTGCATTCACTTAAGTGAATGGCTCACTTAAGCAAACACACATGCAAACTACCCTTCACCCAACATGAATTACTAAATTGCCATATAACAGACTAATAAAAAAGTACCTCTAGCCCTGACCACATCAGATAATAATGCAATCAAACACCTAGGGCCAAATACACTCATCAACTTGTTTTCCATATACAACACATGCTGGTCAACACACCATTTTCCAACTGAATGGAGGGACATTGATATCATCCCCATTCTAAAGCTCATAAACCAGCATCTGAAATATCTTCATATAGGCCTATTGCACTCACTTCATGTGTGCTGCAGGTATTTCAAAGAATGGTGCTCTCAAGAGTAAAATATTTTGCACACTCTTGGTTGTGTAGTGGTTAACATAACTGACATGTTTCCAGGAGACATGGGTTTGGATCCTACTCATGGCAAAACCAATTTGGTCTGTAAATGGTAGCTAGGTAGTCACTAGAAGGAGAGCTATGTACCAATCCCCTGTGATGATGCATAGAACTGGCCAGGCCTAGCACCTAATGTCCAACCCCGCCTTCTCGTGGTGCAGACCGTTAGTACCTTTCAAAAGAGATATTCTCTTGTGGAAGTGAACGGAAGGGGAGGGCTGCCATATTAGTGTGGCCTACTGATCTGGACAACTATGGCTACTTTTCTGTTTTTTTCTACCCTGCTGAGGAGTGGTCAACCACACAGGGTCCTGCTGCTGACCATATAAACCCAGTGGACTGGACAGATATATGGCTCTGAGCTTGATTATGGATCCTGATTTTGCTGCACTGGTGGGCTTCTGTGGGTGTGCAGTGGACAGATGCAGTAGATGTAGCTCAGGATAGACTTCCTTGGAGAACTAAATTGCATGGTCCGGTTGGATCTGCGTAGCCCATGGCTGCTTAAGGATGATGATGATGATGAAATAATACATTTCCCATTTGCCAAACTGGCTCAACAACTGACAATTTCTTTGATCACCTCAGCTGAAATAACCATTCGGAAAAAAGGAAATTTTAGGTTGTGTTTTTCTTGACCTCACTTCTGTATTTGATACTGCCTCACACACTAGCATACTTTATAAACTCCAAAACATACTACATTTCATACAAAACTTCCTCACACTCAGAAACATAAAAGTCTAGCTGGGGACTACCTTCTCTGAACCCCCAAAATAAAATAGAGCGGTAATACAGGGTAGTGTGGTCTCTCCATGACTATTTGACATTCTTTTACATGACCTCCCTAAACAATTACCTAAAGATATTAATGCTCAATTTTTGCTGATGACAGAACACTTTGCAAACCAATGATGAATTATTAAAATGATCTTTTTGGGCTTTTTAGAGTTATGTACAATGAGATTACTTTCATTCCGTGGTTGTTTGACACTTCCAGTGTCCACGTCGTCTGTACACATTCGGAGAATCCGCAAAAATATGCGGAGGATGTATGCACACGTTTTTAGTACAACAAAAAAAATCGATTTCTTAAAAATAAAAATTGCTGTTGTAATTTTATATATATATCTTATAAAAATATATAATTCAGGCTTCAGAAATAATATTTTGCTTTTTAATTTGATGCATATTTTACTAAACTACAATATAAATAATTTTATAAAGCCATCTGATTGCCATTTTTTAGAAGCACTAAACGGTATTGCCAATTTGCTTGTTAACGTTCCTATTTGCTGAAGCAACCTTCTGATTTAAACTCACAAGTTTGATTTGAGCTATTATCAACAAATTTTTCCCTAAATTTTCGAAAATCTAAAAATTAACAAAAAAGTGCTATTTTTAAAAATGATGGATTTTGGAAGTAATTACAAAATATTTACCGCCTTTTTTTTCTGTTTCACACTCTTTTCTATCAAAAACCTAGTCAGTATTCCCAAGTTATTTTTATCATTTTTTCCCAGCATTCTCTGCATCTTTCGTGCCTTCAAATCGAAACTAAAAGTAAACACGTCCTTCTTAGAAATTCTGGTTGCACCTGCATTTAATTAGTTAGGCTTCACTGAGGGAAACAAGCCACAAATGGCTGATGTAATCTCCGTTGCTTGTGCTGTGTGTTGTTTACAGTTTTGGTCCAGCATATTGGATACCCTTTGTTCCCATTGTTCATACCCTTTGTCAAGTTAGTATTTTTTCTATATTTAAATATTAGTTAGTTTTCATTTCAGTAGATTTATATTCGGAATTTAGCGATCTCTTGGCCGATCGATAAGTATCGATTTTTTCATAGTTATGTTATATCGCATGGCCGGCCTACAACTTGTGGTAACATCGTATTAGGCTATATGTCAATTTTTAATTTAATATTTATTACTTTTCCAGTAAAACTTTGAAATATAAAAAAGTAAAACTTGAAAATAAAAGAGTTTTTGGTTACATCTATCGTTAATGGAAACAATGGGAGTAGAAATAATCACTACACCCATCCCTCGATTTACACGGTACTCAGTTCACACAATTTTGGCTTTGCACGGTCAAAAAATGCAACCAGTTTCGATTTACACGGTAATGACTGAGACATACATTGAAAGGAAATCTCAGTCAGTACATTGAAAGGAAATATCAATCAGTACCGTGTAAATCGAAACTGGTTGCATTTTTTGACCGTGCGAAGCCAAAATTTTGTGAACTGAGTACCGTGTAAATCGAGGGATAGGTGTATTTAGAATATCTCTGAAATGATCAGCCCACCTAGCCATCACAGAATCCTCACGTTCAACCACCTTGCCATGTTTATCCCCCAATTCCTGTCTACCTGTCTTTTCTTCACACTTAAAACATTAATTATCTGACACAACCCCCCCCTACTGTTGTGCTAACTGCTTCCTTAGCTTTGTCAGCCAAGTTATCAAGCCAAAGTTTCTTATCAAGTGTATGCTATGAGCCTTTTACTGATCTTTTACATGTTTATTAAGCTCATAGAATTCCTTAATAGGGTGTTGATTCATATTAATCTTGCATTTCCTTCTTTCAGAAATAAATTCCATAGCCTCACAAGTCAAATAGTTTTGTTTGTTCTGTTCCCTTTTACCCAAAAGAGTACTATTGGTTTCAAGAAAAGCCTATTTAAACTGATCCCACACTTGCCCAACTTCAGCAGTAACCAAACCACTATTGTCATATTGACTAACTAGCCTATCATGGTATGTTTGATTATATCTGGATCTTTCAGGCATAGAGTGTTATAGCTAATTTTTCTAACTTAGCACAACATTTCATACTGCTTAAACTTCAGTTGCAAAACACTTTTGACCTGATAATGAACACACTCAATTTCGGCTACCCTATATGATCTGGTATTGCTAACTGAACTAGCCTATTTGCTGTTAATTAAAATGTTAACAATTATATTCCTTTGCGACCCATTAGCCATGTATTTTTATAAATGTCCTGGTGTTTATAGTCATCATCATCTTCAAACAGCCATGAGCTACGGAGGTCCAACCAGACCATGTAATTTAGTTCTCCAAGGAAGTTTGTCCTGAGTTACATCTGCTGCATCTGTCAGCCCATCATATCCTAGGTCTCCCCCTCTTTCTCAGGCCTTTAGGCACACTGTTCATAAATCTATAATTATCCATATGGGTAACATGGCCAAACCAACGGAGTCTCTCTGTGCACAATATGCTGCTTAATGGAGGTTGCCGACTCTTTTGCCTAACCTCATCATTGGTTACAAAGTTGAACTACCTAATGCCCAATATACTGCGTAAGCATCTGGAATCAAAAGCATCTAGTTTCCTGTTATCTTGTTTATGAATTGTTCAAGTTTCCCTACCATAACTAACCCTAGAAAGAACCAAACTATTATACAATCTAATTTTAGTCTTAAGTGTATACTCCTATTTCTCCATACTCTCCATAGATTCTTAGAAGTCCCAGAGGCAATCCCTATTCTTCTATTTATCTCATGCTGCACATCACCAGTATTTGTTATGTAGCTACAAAGATAATTAAACTGTGACACCTGTTCAAGATCAGCCATTCAGGTTAACAGAATCACAACCTGCCTGACCAATTTTTCAGGTACTTGCAGTGGCCTCTGAGCAGGATTGTCAACCGCCTGATATAAGGTATCCAGTGCCTCTGTTCACTTAGGGCTGGCAACCCACAAATAGAAAACATAAGGCCAGATTCTCCCTCAAATGAGGCCCATGAATGCAGCAAGTCCAGGATCCATAATCAAGCTCAAATGCACACTGAGAATATAATAATATTCTTATGCAACCCATTTGGTGAATCCCATATGTATTTATAAATGCTCCGGTGTTAACAGTATGTGTTGATTATTCGCAAACTATTAAGCTTACTTGCTTGAGGACACGTTCCTCATTGCAATTGGAACTACCAATGTCAAAATGACCTAAAATTGCTGCCCAAAGATTAGAGTCAGTACCTAGTTTAGCATTGAAGTGACCAACCACAAAAGAAACAACTCCTTTCTTCACAGAACTCAAAATATATTGAAACTGATTGTAAAAAGTATCCTCATTCTCATCAGAGTCCTCTCTGGGGGCATAAGAACAGATGACACTCGAGTCTTTAAATTGTCTTTCAAATTTTCCTGTAAGAAATCTTTCAATAATGCAGTCATATCATAGATGAGCATCAGTGGCATGTCTGCTGAGAAGCAAACCTACTTCTGGGAGATGCTTTCCCTCCTCACTGCCTGAAAAGAGAAATTTAAAGTTACTTTTAATCATCTCACATTTACCTGTCCATCTGGTCTCTTCCAAGACTAGAATATCTAGGTTATAATGCACAAATTCCTGTGTGAGGACATCAAGAGAATAACCTTTATGTAATGTTCTCACATTCCACGTTCTTGCAAAGAAAAAATGATTAGTAGGGTTTTTAAAGAAACTAGGTTCATTGAGAGAGGTAGGACCAACAATTTCAAACAGCCCCCTGATCACAGATGTGGGGGCAAAGAACTGTTCCTCCTCCACTAAAGGCTGAAGTCACCAATGCCTGTAAGAACTTCAGGCACCACATTTTCAAGTGGTCCTTTTGAAGAGCCATGTGGCCTGCCTGAGACACATTACTTCAGTTTAGAATTGACGATGCCCAACTAGCTAAGTGAGGGTTCAGGTACCCGCGATGGTCTCAGAGGAAGATTATCCACCAGCTTTTATAAGGTATCCCATGCCTCTGTTCACTTAGGGCTGGCAACCCAGAAACAAACAGAAAACATAGCGGCAGATTCTCCCTCAACAGAGGCCCACCAATGCAGCAAGTCCAGGATCCATAATCAAGCTCAAATCCATAAACCAGTCCAGTCTATTGGGTACAAATGATCAGCACCAGGACACTGTGAAGTTGACCACTCCTCAGTAGGTTTGGAAAAAAGAAAAAGTGGCTACGGATGACCAGATCAGTAGCCCACACTGAGTTGGCAGCCTTCTCCTTCTGTTCTCTTCCAAAAGAGAATATCTCTTTTGAAAGGTACTAAAAGCCTGCACCATGAGAAGGTGAGGTTTGAACATTAGGTAACTACCCTTTACAAATCCAAATATTGCAACAATGTATTAATTAGAGGAATATGGACTTTTGGTGGAATGTGAACGTCATGAAGTTTCCTTTGGGAAGAATGAAACCGATGATTAGAAAACTTTTTAGTATGATTGGTACTAATGAAATATTACAATTCGCATTTTTCGAATATTTAGTAATTTTAATATCTTTACAGGTCACTAAAATGAAAATCACAACTGTAACGAGTTTCACAAATAATATGTACAGAACAGAAATTTGAAAAATTTCTGGTATCTCTTTAGGGATATTCCACTGACAGCAATAATATACCCACTTTTCTGAGAGTGGTGTGGGAAATAAAACTACTTCAATTTAAAAATTAACAAATAAATACTGTTATGTTGTATAATTACTAATAAAATACTATTTGTATTTTCCCCATTATTTATCTTGCTAAAATTAAAACTTTTAAGGAATGAAATATTAGGGAAAGAATAAACTTCATTCTCTTTGAAAACAAGATACTCATATGTGCCACAGGTGATATTCGTTCTTCACTTAAGAATATTTTTCTTTTTCTATTGAGTCTTTAACAATATAAATTTCTATCTAGACACTTCCTAGGAATGTAAATTTTATGCCAGTGGCTCTTTAAAGATAAAGGTTTGTTTTTCTCCTGGCTTTTGATAATGTAGTTTATTCTAGTGGCTATTTAGAAATATAATTTTTTTTCTAGTGACTAAGAATATTTTTAATTGTTTTTTATGGAGACTTTGCAGGAACTTTCTTTTGTAGTGACATTTTAAGGATACGGTTTTCTTGATGGCTATTAGCTAATATTCGTTGATCACCTCTCATTCTAGATGCTGTACACATTCCATCAAAGAAAATAAATGGTGAGACATTCACCATTAATAATCTAATGGTGAATGTAAGATAATTACATAATTAATAATATAATTATGGTGTCACATTGTATCAAATGTACTATGGTGTCACATTCCATCAAATACAGAATCAATGCAGAATATACTTGGAAAGTCCAGTACATCAAATGTACTGGACTTTCCAAGTCCATCACTCTCCGCTTTCTCACCACAGCAGGGAAAGAGGGAGGAGGGGGAGAATCTAAATTTTTGTACAGTTGCGACTAGAGACTGCAAATGGCAGATTGCCAGCTTAGCTTGCAATCTGCCACTAGTTAATTGGATTATTAAACAGTTTTCATCCTCTTTGTTTTAAATTTGTTCATTGTATATATTTTGCTTATTCTTGTGTCTGATTGTGCTATTTCATTTCTAGGTATATATATATAGCCAAGTACTTGAAAATAAGAATCTTGCAATAAAGATATGAAGTAAATTAACACTGACAGAAAGCAGAAAATTAGAGAAGTTGAAAAAAATTCATTTAAACATTCGGTTGACACAAATCTACTGTTCGAAATTCTGTCCGTTCAAAAGAATAAATTCCAAGTGTTTACACATTTATATTTTCGTTACGCAAAAATATATATGACCCATTATTCATTAAAGTGGAACATATTTTGGCAAATTGACAAAATATTCGAAATATTTTCGACCCTAAAAAGATGCTTCAAGTGCATAAAATATCATAATAACGACACTGAATAAATTAGAATCATAAATTGCTTTAGCTGGAACAGAAAAATAATGTTTCTTATTTGTCATAAAGGACTGAGAGGAAGCCAAAGAAATGCTTTATATTTGGGAGAGAGTACAAAAAGTGAAATCAGAGTTGGAACTATTACTGTGAGCAGAACAAACATTCCTGCGTGTTAGATGTTTTTTGAGAAACGAAGATATAAAGAGCATTTCTCAGATTAACATGCAGAAATTTTTCAGATGTCATATTATGTAATGGAGAATGTCAATCGAATAGCGCCTACATTCGAATATATAGGGAAGTCGTATATTGGTGAAATATGCAACAAAAGTTTCAAAACCAAGCTTCTGCTCTAATGTCAGTATTTTAAAAACACAATAAATAAGACTCAACCAAATCTTCAGTCTTTAATAATATTTTCATGCATAGACAAAGCAGAACAAATATTGGGTACAGGAAACTTTTCTTAAAATCTTTTATTTGGCATACGATAAAGAGGACATATATCAGTGAAGTATGAAACAAAAGTTTTGAAACAAAGCCAGTGATTCTTTTATTTTACTCCCACAAAATGCAGGCCTCATATATGTGAAAAATGCAAAAAATCATTTAAAACAAAGCAGAACCTTGAATACCATTTTCTATTCCACAACAGTAAAAAAACATTGTCTGCAGTATATATAATATATTAGCGAAAAAAGCTCATTTATGATCTATTATCTGTTACATAGAGGAAATAAAACCCATCTCTGTTAAATATTGTAGCGAAGAATTTACACAAATTGCTCACCTAAATAAACATTATTTGGCACATATGAAAGAGAAGCTACACGAGTGTGAAATATATAACTAGATATTTGTTGATAAATGGTATCTTAAAGCTCATAATTTGATATGCAAAAATGGAAAACCACGTATGTTGAATGTGTACAAAGTTTTTCAAGTAAAGGATGTTGAAATTTCATTATCAAACAGACAGAACAAAAGGCACATGTTCCAAAAATATATAATAAGAAATTTGATCTGCAGATTTAAGGACTGCTTTGTTATTCACCCAGGAAAGGATGAGCACATTTTAAAAAATGAGTGAAAAGGAATCATCAGAGAATTCTCATTCTAGGTGTTATATTCTTAAACACACAGAGGAAAAACAACATGTATGTAAAATATGTAATAAGAAATTTGCATTTAAATCTTCCCATAGGAAGCATGTTCTGACACACGCACAGGAAAAACTGCACATATGTGAAGTATGTAATAGGAAATTTACACTGAAGTCTAACCTTAGGCAGCATTTTGTGACACATATAGGGGAAAAACAGCATGTATGTGAAATATGTAATAAGAAATTTGGAGAGATGTCTAGTCTTAGGGTACATTTTCTGACACACACAGGTGAAAAACCACACGTATGTGAAGTATGTAATAAGAAATTTGCACTGAAATCTATCCTTAGGAAGCATGTTCTGACACACACAGGGGAAAAACAGCATCTATGTGAAATATGTAATAAGAAATTTGGAGGGATGTCTCATCTTAGGGATCATTTTCTGACACACACAGGAGAAAAACCACATTCATGTGAAATATGTAATAAGAAATTTGCACAGAAATCTACACTTACGAACCATGTTCTCACCCACACAGGGGAAAAACAGCATGTATGTGAAATATGTAATAAGAAATTTGGACAGATGTCTAGTCTTAGGGTACATTTTCTGACACACACAGGGGAAAAACCACACGTATGTGAAGTATGTAATAAGAAATTTGCACTGAAATCTATCCTTAGGAAGCATGTTCTGACACACACAGGGGAAAAACAGCATATAAGAGAAATATGCAATAAGAAATTTGGACTGATGTCTAATCTTAGGAGGCATGTTGTGACACACACAGGGGAAAAACACCATATATGTGAAATATGTAATAAGAAATTTGGACAGATGTCTTCTCTTAGGGATCATTTTTTGACACACACAGGAGAAAAACCACATTTATGTGAAATATGTAATAAGAAATTTGCACAGAAATCTACACTTATGAACCATGTTCTGACCCACACAGGGGAAAAACAGCATGTATGTGAAATATGTAATAAGAAATTTGGGCGGATGTCTTCTCTTAGGGATCATTTTTTGACACACACAGGAGAAAAACCACATTTATGTGATATATGTAATAAGAAATTTGCACAGAAATCTACACTTATGAACCATGTTCTGACCCACACAGGGGAAAAACAGCATGTATGTGAAATATGTAATAAGAAATTTGGGCGGATGTCTCATCTTAGGGAGCATTTTCTGACACACACAGGAGAAAAACCACATTCATGTGAAATATGTAATAAGAAATTTGCACAGAAATCTACACTTATGAACCATGTTCTAACCCACACAGGGGGAAAACATCATGTATGTGAAATATGTAATAAGAAATTTGGACGGATGTCTAGTCTTAGGGTACATTTTCTGGCACATACAGGGGAAAAACCACATGTATGTGAAGTATCTAATAAGAAATATGCACTGAAATCTACCCTTAGGAAGCACGTTCTGACACACACAGGGGAAAAAGAGCATGTATGTCAAATATGTAATAAGAAATTTGGATTTATGTCTACCCTTAGGAGGCATGTTCTGACACACACAGGTGAAAAACACCATGTATGTGAAATATGTAATAAGAAATTTGGACAGATGTCTCATCTTAGGGAGCATTTTGTGACACACACAGGAGAAAAACCACATTTATGTGAAATATGTAATAAGAAATTTGCACAGAAATCTCAACTTAGGAAGCATTTTCTGACACACACTGGGGAAAAACCACATGTATGTGAAATATGTAATAAGAAATTTGGACTGATGTCTAATCTTAGGAGGCATCTCCTGACACACACACGGGAAAAACCGCATGTATGTGAAATATGTAATAAGAAATTTGGATGGATATCTCATCTTAGGAAGCATGTTCTGACACACAGGGGAAAAACTACATGTATGTGAAGTATTTAATAAGAAATTTGCACTGAAATCTACACTTCGGTATGTTCTGATAAACACAGGAGAAACACATGTATGTGAAATATGTAATAAGAAATTTGGACAGATGTCTCATCTTAGGAGGCATGCTCTGACAGACACCGGGGAAAAACCACACGTATGTGAAGTATTTAATAAGAAATTTGCACAGATGTGTACTCTTAGGGAGCATTTTCTGACACAGTGGAAAATCCACATTAATGTGATATATGTAATAAGATTTAAAATAATTTAAAAATTCTCTGTCATTGAGCAATAAAATTTCAGAGTTTATCCTTCAAACTATTTGGATATTGAAAGTTCTTAAGAACTTATAATATATATAATATCTTTTAATTGTATATGTAATAAGAAATTTGCACTGAAATCTACCTTTGGGAAAACTTTTCTGACACACAGGAGAATAACCATTTTTGTGTGAAATATGTAATAAGAAATTTGCACTGAAATCTAACCTTAAGGTTCATTGTGTGACCCACATCATCATCATCCTCAAGCAGTGATGGGCTACGGAGGTCCAACCAGACCATGCAAATTAGTTCTCCAAGCAAGTCTATCCTGAGCTACCTCTACTACATCTGGCCACTGCACACCAATTCTAACAAGGTCCTGTTTGACATTGTCTGCCCTCTGCATCCTAGGTCTCCCCTTCTTTCTGAGGCCTTTAGGCACACTGTTCATAACCCTGTTCGCCAATCTATAATTATTCATACGGGCAACATGGCCAAACCAAAGGAGTCTCTCTCTGCACAATATGCTGCTTAATAGAGGTTGCAAACTCCTTTGGCTAACCTCATCATTAGTTACAAAGTTGAACCACCTAATGCCCAAGATACTGCGTAAGCATCTGGAATCAAAAGCATCTAGTTTCCTGTTATCTTGTTTACAAAGTGTCCAAGTTTCACTACCATAACTAACCCTAGAAAGAACCAAACTATTATACAGTCTAATTTTAGTCTTTAAGTGTATACGTCTATTTCTCCACACTCTCCATAGATTCTTAAAAGTCCCAGCAGCAATACCTATTCGTCTGTTAATTTCATGCCGCACATCACCATTATCTGTTACATAGCTCCCAAGATAATTAAACTGACACCTGCTCTAGACTGAAACATTCAGATTAACTGAATCACAGCCTGCCTGACCAATTTTCATCACTTTAGTTTTCTCTCTGTTTATAACCAAACCTACTCTACTACCAGTTTCATCAACAGCTCGAATGAAAGAGTTCATCTCATCAACATCATTTGCCAAAAGGGCTAAATCATCAGCATAATCTAAATCAGAAATTTTCGTATCTCCAGCCCATTTAAGGCCAAAAGCTTTCCCTTGAAGTGAATTTCGCATAACATAATCAATAGCCAAGCTAAAGAGAAAAGGAGACAAAATGCACCCTTGTCAAACACCAGAAGTAATGCTAAACCAATTGCTACAAGCCTTACCAACTCTCACACATGACTCAGTATTATTATAGAGAGCTTTCATTATGTTAACTAACTTGTCTGGTATACCATATGATTTCACAATCAACCACAATTTATGACGATCAACAGAGTCAAAAGCCTTTTTGAAATCAACAAAGCTAGCAACCAAAGGTTTCTGAAACTCTGAACATTTCTCAAGAATCTGCCTAAGTGAAAATATCTGATCCACATATCCCCTACCAGTGCTGAATCCACATTGCTCATCACGCAATTGACTGTCAACCAGATTCTTAATTCTATTAAGCACAATCATGGAAAGAACTTTACCTGGAACAGAGAGTAGGCTGATACCCCTATAGTTATCACAAGAACTGCGATCACTTTTTTTGAAAATAGGGATAACAATAGCTCTGGTAAAATCCTTAGGAACCATGCCTTTATCATAAAAGATATTCAGAATTTCAGTCATCCAAGTGGTAACCGAAACATTCCCAGCTATAAAGCATTTCGGTAGTAATTTCATCTGCCCCTGGGGATTTATGTAGTTTCAGTTTAGAAATAGCCAAAGTAACTTCAGATTGTGTTATAGGGCCAACATTAAAGCCACCAATGCATCTATCATCATTGCAAACAATGTGAGTAAAACTAACCACATTGTTTAGAACATCAGTCAAATGCTCAGCCCACCTAGCTATGAGAGAATCCTCCCCTTCTATAACCTTACCTTCTTTATCCTTCAATCCTTGTATATCTGTCCGTTTTCTACCACACAAAACATTAACTATGTGGTACAGCTCTCTGCTGTTGTGCTGTCTAACTGCTTCCTCGGCTTTGTCAGCCAAACCGTCAAGCCAAAGATTCTTATCAACAGCTAACTGATCTTTTGCACGTTTATTAAGTTCTCTGTAATGCTTTCTTATTAGGACTAGTAGGGTATTGATTAAGGACATTCCTTCAGTTCTTTCTTTCCGAAATAAGCTCAAGTGCCTTATCACTGAGATAATTCTGTCTCTTCTGCACCTTTTTTCCTAAAAGAGTACTGTTAGTGTCCAAAAAAAGCCTGTTTAAAATTATCCCATTCTTCCTCAACTTCAGTAGTAAGCAAACCACGACTGTCATAATGACTAAGTAACCTATCATGGTAAACTTTGGCTATAACTGGATCTTTCAGAGCTTTAGTATTAAGAGTAAATTTTTTAACCCTAGCACAACACTTTTTAAGTTTAAGTTGCAACACACTTTTAACAAGGTAATGGTCAGATCCAATTTCAGCTCCCCTATATGCCCTGGTATTCCTAACAGAACTAGTCCATTTGCTGTTAATTAATATGTAATCAATCATTCTTATGCAGTCCATCAGATGAAACCCATGTATACTTATGTATGTTGCGGTGTTTGTAATAAGTGTTAGTTATTTTGAATCCATTGAGTTTACTTAGCTGCAGGAGACGTTGCCCATTGCCATTGCAGCTACCAATACCAAAAGGGCCTATTACTCCTCCCCAAAGGTCAGAGTCAGTACCAAGTTTGGCATTGAAGTCACCAAGGACAAGGGTAATATCTCCTTTTTTAACAGAATTCAAATATCCTGAAGTTGTTCATAAAACCTCTCCTTCTCATCCTCATCGGCATCCTCAGTGGAGGCATAACAGCAGATAACATTCAAGGTCTTTAACGCTTGTCTGAAATTTTGCTGTAAGAAACCTTTCATTAATTCACTCATATCCTAGAAGAGCATCACTAGCGTGTCTGCTTAGAAGCAGACCCATGTCTTGGTGATGCTTATTGTCGCCCCTCCCTGAAAAGAGAAATTTAAGATTATTTTTAAGAATCTGACCTTTGTCAGTCCATCTGGTCTCTTGCAAGCCAAGAATATCTAAATTTTAACGGTGGAATTCTTGTGTGAGGACATCAAGAGAAAAAGCTCTGTGCAGAGTCCTCACATTCCAAATACCTATGGAGAGAAAATGGTTAGTGGGATGTTTAAAGAAACTATGTTTATTGAGAGAGGGAATGCCAACAATATCAAACAGCCCCCTAATCGCAGACATGGGGCAAAGACCTTTTCCCCCACCACTAAAGGCTGAAGCCATCTACACTGGAAGACTTCCTCCAATGTAGAATTTGACGATGCCAATAGAAGCAAAGAGTTCAGGTGCCTGCGATGACCTCTGCTCAGGATTATCCACCAGCTGATAAACATATCCTGTGAATCTATTCACTTGGGGCTGTCAACCCACAAACAAACAGAAAACAGAGCGGAAGATTTTCCCTCCACGGAAGCCCACCAGTGCAGCAAAATCAGAATCCATAATCAAGCTCAGAGCCATATATCTGTCCAGTCCAGTGGGTTTATGTGGTCAACACCAGGGCCCTGTGTGGTTGACCACTCCTCAGCAGGGTAGAAAAAAAAGAAAAGTAGCCATAGTTGTCTAGATCAGTAGGCCACACTAATCTGGCAGCCCTCTGCTTCCATTCTCTTCCAGAAGAGAGTATCTCTTTCGAAAGTTACTAACGGTCTGCACCACGAGAAGTCGGGGTCGGACATTAGGTGCAAGGCCTGGCCAGTTCTATGCATCATCACAGGAGATTGGTGCATAGCTCTCCTTCCAGTGGCTACCTAGCTACCATTTACAGTATTTCCCACACAGGAGAAAACTCGCATATATGTGAAATATGTAATAAGAAATTTGCATGGAGAGCTACCCTGCAAAACCATTTACCTATACACAGTGGGTTAAAGCCACATGTATGTGATATATGTCATAAGAAATTTACAAACAAATATCAACTTGAGAATCATTTTCAAACATGCACAGCGGAAAACCCACATGTATGTAATATACTTAAGAAATTTACATGCAAATTTCAACTTTTTTTGAAATAAAAGTTTTGTATATAAGAACAATTTTCTTATACACAAAATGAAAACTCATATATATGTGAAATATGTAATAATGAATTTGTAAGTATGTCTAATCTTAGAAGGCATCATATGATACACAGAGGGAAAAACCACATATATATGAAATATGTAATAAGGAATTTCCATTGAAATATAAACTTAGGCACCATTTTCTGACACACACAAAGGAAATGCCACATGTATGTGAAATATGTAATAAGAAATCTGCATTGAAGTCTGCAGTTAAGAATAATTTTCTAACACTCAGTTGAAAAACTGGATGTATATAAAATATGTAATAGGAGGAAATTTTCATTGAAGTCTGCAGTTAAGAATAATTTTCTAACACTCAGTTGAAAAACTGGATGTATATAAAATATGTAATAGGAAATTTTCATTGAAGTCTGCAGTTAAGAATAATTTTCTAACGCAGTTGAAAAACTGGATGTATATAAAATATGTAATACGAAACTAGCACTGATATATATACTTAGCAAATATTTTCTGACACACACTGAGGAAAATGAGTAAATACATCTATCCTAGGGAATCATTGTCTCATACAGACAGGGGAAGAACCGTATGTGTGTAAAACATGTAATGAGAAAAATTTGGAGAGGAATATACAATTAAGAGCCATATTCTGACATATAAAACGTTTTGGCAAATGATGTTGATGAGATGAACTCTTTCATTCGAGCTGTTGATGAGACTGGTAGTAGAGTAGGTTTGGTTATAAACAGAGAGAAAACTAAAGTGATGAAAATTGGTCAGGCAAGCTGTGATTCAGTTAATCTGAATGGTTGCAGTCTTGAGCAGGTGTCCCAGTTTAATTATCTTGGGAGCTATGTAACAGATAATGGTGATGTGCGGCATGAGATTAACAGACGAATAGGGATTGCTGCTGGGACTTTTAAGAATCTATGGAGGGTGTGGAGAAATAGGCGTATACATCTAAAGACTAAAATTAGACTGTATAATAGTTTGGTTCTTTCTAGGGTTAGTTATGGTAGTGAAACTTGGACATTTTGTAAACAAGATAACAGAAAACTAGATGCTTTTGATTCCAGATGCTTACGCAGTATCTTGGGCATTAGGTGGTTCAACTTTGTAACTAATGATGAGGTTAGGCAAAGGAGTTTGCAACCTCCTTTAAGCAGCATATTGTGCAGAGAGAGACTCCGTTGGTTTGGCCATGTTGCCCGTATGACTAATTATAGATTGGCGAATAGGGTTATGAACAGTGTGCCTAAAGGCCTCAGAAAGAGGGGGAGACCTAGGATGCGGTGGGCTGACAATGTCAAACAGGACCTTGTTAGAATTGGTGTGCAGTGGCCAGATGCAGTAGATGTAGCTCAGGACAGGTTTGCTTGGAGAACTAAATTGCACGGTCTGGTGGGACCTCCGTAGCCCATGGCTGCTTGAGGAGGAGGATGATGAGAGACAAGATGGACATATGAGGTTAAAAATAATCTGGAATTTCTCTTTTGAGGGAGGAGAGATTAGAAGAATCTCCAAGGTGTAGATTTGCTTCTCAGCGAACATGCTATTGATGCTCTTTTAGGACAAAAGTGAATTAATGAAAGATTTCTTGCACCTGAAATTCAGACAAGTATTAAAGACTTCAATGTTATCTGTTGTTACACTCTCACTGAGGATGTGAAAGAAGTTTTACGAACAACTTCAGGATATTGTAAAAATTGTAAATATGTCATTTGAAACAGGTGTTTTTCCAAATAGTTTCAGAAAACCAATTGTAATTCCAATTTTTAAAATGGGAGATATTAATTGTTTTTCTAACTATAGGCCTATATCAATTCTACCCATTTTTTTCTAAGGTAATTGAAAAAAATATATAAAATTGTTATTGTTTAAAATACCTACGAATGGTTTAAATGTTAAACAACAGAAACCAAGCAGTATTAATAAACGATGTTCAGGGTAACTTTCAATTTATAAATAAAGGTGTCCCTCACGGATAACTTTTGAGGTATCTCTTTTTTTTTAATTATATAAATGATTTCTTTTCCCATGGTTTAAATGCAGACATCATTGAATTTGCTGATGACACTACCTTAATATGTGGAGATAAATATCTGTCAGAACTAAAAAATATTATCGAAGAGGATTTGTTTAGATTAAATACATGGTTTAATTTAATTAAAAATATTTTTAAAACTAATCTTATTAATTTCCAGTTAAAACTGAGTTTCAACAAATTAATGTGAAATTTCATTCTGCTAATGCAAAAATTTGGATAATAATAGCTGTCAAAATGTAGAAGTGCCCAGCTATAAATATCTTGGTATTATGATTAATAATAACTTTAAATGGAAATCGCATATGACTTGTTTCGTTAAGAAATTAAGATTTTTATTGCAGAAGCTTTTTTTTTGTAAAACAAAAAAAGTTGATGGCAACTTTTAAAGATTCTTTATTTTGCTTGTGTTCATTTTTATATACAGTACGGATCGTGTCTAGGGAGGAGTGATTATTTTACAAATATAAATCCTGACATTAAACCGCAAAATAAAATTGTAAACACGTGTATTTAAAATAAGAGATGAATCCTGGATGAAAATTTTTTCCATATAATTCTCTTCTAACTCTCAGAAAATCTTTTATGTTAGTCCATACTATTTCTCTTGAATAACTCTCAATCCTTCAAATTAAAGGTAAAGCCATATTATTCAAGAGAATCGGAAATAATTTACGTTCGCCCGAACTTGGCTACTGATCTAAGGGACCTGGGTTCGAGTCCCGGGCTAAGGCATGGATGTCGGTGTTGTTTTTCTGCTGAGGTCCTGCCATCCTCTCAGACCTTCTATAAACTGATTGTCTTCGTATAAACTGACAGGCTCCTGTCAGACCTCTGTGGCAAGCAGCTACTTAAGGGGGTATTTATTTTTATTTATTTTTTATGTGTCAAAAACAGATTTTCTATATAGTTCCAAAAATGTTCAATTCATTACCAGATGATATCAGAAACCTAAACAATCGAATTGCATTTAAGCACAAACTTAGAGAATTATTAATTAAGAGAAATGGTTTTGAATATTTGTTCAATGTAATTATTTAAAATTACTTTTTCTATATTTTCAGCTAATGTTAGCTGCTGAATTTTGTATGTCTTATTTAATTAACTACGTTTGTTATACTCCTTGGTAATATTTGGGATATAATAAAATTATATTTTCGTTTTTATTTTTTCATCATTTTTAATATTATTTTGTTCTTGTAGAGTCCATTCAAGCTTTGATGGTAAATTTTTGATGTAATGTTTTTATTAATGAATGTGGATATAAATTATTTTTATAATGTTTTTGAATTCTGTGAAGAAGAAAGTAAGATGTTACCCTTGGGGTTACCTTTGGGGAAGGGTGATAGGTCCCTTTGGTATTGATTGCTTCTCAATGGCGTATTAAAAGGTCCCCACGAAACCTTTTCTTTAAGCATCTGCTTGAAAGGATCAATCAATAACAGAGTTTCCAAGCCGTACTGAGGAACTTTCCTTTTACCCTATTTGGTGGAACGGGGGTGGCTCAGTGATTAGTGCACCAGACTCGTAATCTGCAGTTCCCAGGTTAAAGTCCCTTCTGGGTCAGCATTAAGATTTATCTCTGCAAATCACCCCGTCCTGCTCACAGTCAGTAGGAGACACTGATGGGCTTGTAAAGGTAGCTGTCTGTCGGATGGGGTGTTAAGCCTATGCACCAAGTACAGGCGAGCCACATCCTCTACACGTTAAATAACACGTTGGATGGTCCTGGCTGGAGGTTACCATCTGTCTCTTAATAGCTGTTACAGTTGGCACTCTCTCCCAGCTTTCTCTGAGCCTTTGTGTTCCTTGTGGGCTCGTCATTTCGACCAATGTTGGCAAAAAGAATTGCCTTTCAGAAGTGAGAGCCATACCCTGTGCACATTAAAGAACACACCGGATGGTCTTGACGGGAGGCACCATCTGTCTGCCAAACAAAATGCTGTTCCAGTGGGTCCCCTCTCCCAACCTCCTTTGAGCCTTTGGGGTACTTGTGACCTGGCCATTTAGCCCACGGTGTGCAAAAAAGTGCTGCTCAGAGGTAAAACAATCCAATGTTGAAGAACACGCTGGATGGCCTTGACGGGAGGCTACCATCTGTCTCCGAACAGCTGCTCGAGTGGGTCCCCTCCCCCAACCTTCTCTGAGCCTTTGGGGTTCTTGTGACCTGGCCATTTAGTCCATGGTGTACAAAAAAGTGCCGCTCAGAGGTAAAACAACCCAACCCACTGTGCAATTACTAATTTACAAAGGAATAAAAAATGGAGCCCGGGTATACTGTGACTAAAAATAAAATAGAAGCCTTTCATCCCATTCTTTGTGAAATTTTAAATTTCTTTCGTAATAATCAAAGAAAAATATTTCGTTATTGTTAACATTTCAATTCAAATTCAATAATGTAAATTAGAAACAATCCAGCCTTTGATCATTCTTCTGATACGACTGTGAATATGTCTATCAATTCCGGATGTACAGTCGCTCAAAAAAGTATCCGAACATATGGTTCATTACAGAATTCAGAAAAAATATCTGGCAACGATTTTTTTTTTTAGAAATTAGTGATCTGGCAACCTTCGTCTCTCTTCGCATCTCTCCAGACACATGCCAGAGTATTCCACCATTGTACCCAGCATTGTATTTTTTTCCACTTTACAGAGATATTTTCGGCACCTACCTTTGACGCCATCTATGTAATGATCTAACTAATGACAACTATTTCTTTTTGTATTCTGCGGAGTAAGATGGAAATAATAATAAAGTTTCGTCAAGCTATTTAGCGTTATTAGTGATTTACAATTAGTGGAAAAAAGACAGAGCTCGCATTAGTTCAATGGTCTGGCATATTTCTGGAGAGATGCGTCTTCAATTCCTGTATGTAGGCGAAATTTTTTACACAAATATTTGTACAATACATACCAAAAATAAGAACTAAAGCTGAGAGAAAAAAAGGAACAAAATAATCTTTTCTCCCGGAAAACGTTCTTAATGCCCCACAATACCTTTAACTTCTCACAGAAGCAACTTTTTAAGAAAAGGGATTGTCGGTAATAATCTTATTCCCTATCCCACACCCGATCATAATTGGAATGCCACTGGAGAAGTCGTCCACTGCAACTACTAAACAATTCAGGCAACTAATTCTTCAGATTCTAAGAATGAAAATCGCAGAGTGCATCCTCTGCTTCAAAATATTATGAAGTTCAAAATCCAAACATAAATTTTACTTAGATTTGAAAACCACTAATTGTTGAAGAAAATCACAAAAATCAATGACGAAGTTCGTATCTGTTCACAAGCAATAAACCAGCTAAAATGTACATATTTTATGGCAAATTATTTAAAGTTTAATATTTTATTCTAAGCCAGTAGTTCCAATCAAACTCTTCTTAGCAGAATAATGTGCTTTTACCTATCTAGAAATCACACTGTTACCTCATATAAATGGAAAATAAAAATCGAAGGTTTGTCAGTTTTTTTATAATTTTTTTATCTATAACTGTAACGAAAAATAAAGTACTGAAGAAAATCTAAGTTCAGTTTTCATCATTATTAGTATTTAAAGAATTTCCTTAAAAAATATACATTCTCAAACAGCTGCTTGCCACAGAGATCTGACAGGAGCCTGTCTGTTTATTGATGGGACCTCAACAGAAAGACACAAACATCCATGCCTTACCGGGGGCTTGAACGATAATTTATGGTTTATCAATACTAATCAACGCAAAAATATGTTATCTGTAAGAAAAAACGAGTGAAGAAATTTTTCTTAATTATATGAAAACAAAATATTTTAACGATGATGACGATTTATTAGAGAATATTCACAAGGTTAAATGGAAAGTTCTATTAACAAAGATGAGCTATCTCTCATTTTGTTCAGCCAGCAGTTACGTACACTAACGCTGACGTCATAAATGGCTGCTACGGCCTTCTGCCCTAGGTGGTGTTGCCACGGTACGGCTAGAAATCACGATAAGTATTATTACACAGGCCCGGATTTAGAGAATAATTGAAAGCCGGGGGGGGGGGGGACAAGACACAATATCGAGCCCAAAAAATGCAAAAGGATGAGAGGGAGCAGGATAATGAATTTCCAATGCAAAATAAAATTTGAGTAGGGTTTGCAAATTATTAAAATATTCTGGACAGGAAGTGATTTTTAGTGTCACACATGTACTACTGGGCCTAAAATAAAATTATACAAACCTGTTTTGGATTTCAAAGCACATAGAGAAGTCTGCGATTTCGTATCATCCTCCTCCTCAAGCAGCCATGGGCTACGGAGGTCCAACCAGACCGTGCAATTTAGTTCTCCAAGCAAGTCTATCCTGAGCTACATCTACTGCATCTGGCCACTGCACACCAATTCTAACAAGGGCCTGTATGACATTGTCTGCCCACGGCATCCTAGGTCTCCCCTTCTTTCTGAGGCCTTTAGGCACACTGTTCATAACCCTATTCGCCAATCTATAATTATTCATACGGGCAACATGGCCAAACCAACGAAGTCTCTGCACAATATGCTGCTTCAAGGAGGTTGCAAACTCCTTTGCCTAACCTCAACATTAGTTACAAAGTTGAACCACCTGATGCCCAAGATACTGCGTAAGCATCTAGAATCAAAAGCATCTAGTTTCCTGTTATTTTGTTTACAAAATGTCCAAGTTTCACTACCATAACTAACCCTAGAAAGAACCAAATTATTATACAGTCTAATTTTGGTCTTTAAGTGTATATGCCTATTTCTCCACACTCTCCATAGATTCTTAAAAGTTGCGGCAGCAATCCATATTCATTTGTTAATCTCATGCCGCACATCACCATTATCTATTACATAGCTCCCAAGGTAATTAAACTGTGACACCAGCTCAAGACTGCAACCATTCAGATTAACTGAATCACAGCCTGCCTGACCAATTTTCATCACTTTAGTTTTCTCTCTGTTTATAACCAAACCTACTCTATTACCAGTTTCATCAACAGCTCGAATGAAAGAGTTCTTTTCATCAGCATCATTTGCCAAAAGGCCTAAATCATCAGCATAATCTAAATCAGAAATTTTCGTATCTCCAGTCCATTTAAGGCCAAAATCTTTCCCTTGAAGTGAATTTCGCATAACATAATAACCAAGCTAAAGAGAAAAGGAGACAAAATGCACCCTTGTCGAACACCAGAAGTAATGCTAAACCATTTGCTACAGGCCTTACCAACTCTCACACATGACTCAGTGTTATTATAGAGAGCTTTCATTATGTTAACTAACTTGTGTGGTATACCATATGATCTCACAATCAACCACAAATTATGACGATCAACAGAGTCGAAAGCCTTTTTGAAATCAACAAAGCTAGCAACCAAAGGTTTCTGAAACTCTAAACATTTCTCAAGAATCTGCCTAAGTGAAAATATCTGATCTACACATCCCCTACCACTTCTGAATCCACATTGTCTCATCAAGCAATTGACTGTCAACCAGATTCTTAATTCTATTAGGCACAATCATGGAAAGAACTTTACCTGGAACAGAGAGTAGGCTGATACCCCTATAGTTATCACAAGAACTGCGATCACATTTTTTGAAAATAGGGATAACAATAGCTCTGGTAAAATCCTTAGGAACCATGCCTTTATCATAAAAGTTATTCAGAATTTCAGTCATCCAAGTGGTAACAGAAACATTCCCAGCTCTAAGGATTTCTGTAGTAATTTCATCTACCCCTGGGGATTTATGTAGTTTCAGTTTAGAAATAGCCAAACTAACTTTAGATTGTGTTACAGGGCCAACATTAAAGCCACCAATGCATCTATCATCATTGCTAACAATGTGAGTAAAACTAACCACATTGTTTAGAATATCACTGAAATGCTCAGCCCACCTAGCCATGAGAGAATCCTCCCTTTTATAACTTTACCTTGTTTATCCTTCAATCCTTGTATGCCTGTCCGTTTTCTACCACACAAAACATTAACTATCTGGTACAGCTCTCTGTTGTTGTGTTGTCTAACTGCTTCCTCGGCTTTGTCAGCCAAACCATCAAGCCAAAGATTCTTATCAGCAGCTAACTGATCTTTTACACGTTTATTAAGTTCTCTGTAATGCTTTCTATTAGGACTAGTAGGATATTGATTAAGAACATTCCTGCAGTTCCTTCTTTCCGAAATAAGCTCAAGTGCCTTATCTCTTAAATAATTCTGTCTCCTCTGCTCCTTTTTTCCCTTAAAGGGTACTGTTAGTTTCCAAAAAAGCCTGTTTAAAATGGCCCCATTCTTCCTCAACTTCAGTATTAAGCAAACCATGACTGTCATAATGACTAAGTAACCTATCATGGTAAGCTTTAGCTATAACTGTGTCTTTCAGAGCTTCAGAATTAAAGGTAAATTTTTTAACCATACCACAACACTTCTTAAGTTTAAGTTGCAAGACACTTTTAAACAGATAATGATCAGATCCAATTTCAGCTCCCCTATATGTCCTGGTATTCCTAAGAGAACTAGCCCATTTGCTGTTAATTAATATGTAATCAATCATATTCTTATGCAGCCCATCAGGTGAAACCCATGTGTATTTAGGTATGTCGCGGTGTTTGTAATATGTGTTAGTTATTCTGAAACCATTGAGTTTACTTACCTGTAGGAGACGTTGCCCATTGCCATTGCAGCTACCAATACCAAAAGGGCCTATTACTCCTCCCCAAAGGTCAGAGTCAGTACCAACTTTGGCATTGAAGTCACCAAGAACAAGGGTAATATCTCCTTTCTTGAGGGCATTCAAAATATCCTGAAGTTGTTCATAAAACCTATCGTCATCGGCATCCTCAATGGGGTCATGACAGCAGATAACATTCAAGTCTTTAATGCTTGTCTGAAATTTTTCTGTAAGAAACCTTTCATTAATTAAACTGACCTTTGTCAATCTCATTCCAGCCATTGACTCTAATGGTAACTCTGAACTGGGTTTAAAACTCTGTGGCTTGCGGTGGCTCTGTCGGCCAGTCAGCTCATGAGTCAATCAGGCTCGTAATCTGTAGTTGCAAGTTCGAGTCCCATCATGCTTTGCGTTGAGATTTATCTTCACAAAACTCCCCACGCTGCCAAATGTCAGTAGGGGACAATGATGGGCTTGGAAAGACCGCCGTCCGTCGGATGGGACGTTAAGCTGTGGCCCCGAGGGCGTGAGAGCCATACCTTGTGCACGTTAAAGAACACGCTGGATGGCCTTGACGGGAGGCTACCATTTGTCTCCCAACAGCTTGTTCTAGTGGGTCCCCTCCCCTAACCGTCTCTGAGCCTTCAGGGTCCATGTGACCTGGCCATTTATCCCGTGGTGTGCAAAAAACTGCCGCTCAGAGGTAAAACAACCCAACAACCCATCATGCTGAGCGTTGAGATTTATCTTGACAAAACTCCCCACCCTACCAAATGTCAGTAGGGGACACTGATGGGCTTGGCGGCCGTTCTTCGGATGGGACGTTAAGCCATGACCTGTTTTCGAGAGAGCTATACCATGTGCACCTTAAAGAATATGCTGGGTGCTCTTGACGGGAGTTTACCATCTGTTTTCTAACAGCTGTTCTAGTGGATCCCCTCCCCCAACCTTCTCTAAGCCTTCGCGGTTCTTGTGACCTGGCCATTTAGCACATGGTGTGCAGAAAAGTGCCACTCAGAGGTAAAACAATCCAGTTGTAAACAACACTCTGGATGGTTTTGACGGGAGGCTACCATCTGCCTCCCAACAACTGTTCCAGTGGGTCCCCTCCCCCAATCTTCTCTGAATCTTCGGGGTCCTTGTGACCTGGCCATTTAGCCCATGGTGTGCAAAAAAGTGCCACTCAGAGGTAAAACAATCCAACGTTACAGAACACGCAGGATGGCCTTGACGGGATGCTACAATCTGACTCCTAACAACTGTTCCAGTGGGTCCCCTCCCCCAACCTTCTCTATGCCTTCGCGGTTCTTCTGACCTGGCCATTTAGCACATGGTGTGCAGAAAAGTGCAACTCAGAGGTAAAACAATCCAGTTCTAAAGAACACTCTGGATGGCTTTGACGAGAGGTTACCATCTGTTTCCCAACAACTGTTCCAATGGGTCCCCTCCCCAAATCTTCTCTGAGTCTTCAGGGTCCTTGTGACCTGGCAATTTAGCCCATGGTGTGCAAAAAAGTGCCGCTCAGAGGTAAAAAAATCCAGTTGTAAAGAACACTCTGGATGGCCTTGATGGGAGGCTATCATCTGTCTCCCAACAACTGTTCCAATGGGTCCCCTCCCCAAATCTTCTCTGAGTCTTCAGGGTCCTTGTGACCTGGCAATTTAGCCCATGGTGTGCAAAAAAGTGCCGCTCAGAGGTAAAAAAATCCAGTTGTAAAGAACACTCTGGATGGCCTTGATGGGAGGCTATCATCTGTCTCCCAACAACTGTTCCAATGGGTCCCCTCCCCAAATCTTCTCTGAGTCTTCAGGGTCCTTGTGACCTGGCAATTTAGCCCATGGTGTGCAAAAAAGTGCCGCTCAGAGGTAAAAAAATCCAGTTGTAAAGAACACTCTGGATGGCCTTGATGGGAGGCTATCATCTGTCTCCCAACAACTGTTCCAGTGGGTCCCCTCCCCCAACCTTCTCTGAGTGTTCACGGTCCTTGTGACCTGGACGTTTAGCCCATGGTGTGAAAAAAAGTGCCGTTCAGAGGTAAAACAATCCAAAGTTAAAGAACACGCTGGATGGCCTTGATGGGAGGCTACCATCTGTCTCCCAACAACTGTTGCAGTGGGTCCTCTCCCCCAACCTTCTCTGAGTCTTCAGGGTCCTTGTGACCTGGCCATTTAGCACATGGTGTGCAAAAAAGTGCCGCTGAGAGGTAAAAAAATCAGTTGTAAAGAACACTCTGGATGGCCTTGATGGGAGGCTACCATCTGTCTCCCAACAACTGTTCCAGTGGGTCCCCTCCCTCACCTTCTCTGACTCTTCGGGTTCCTTGTGACCTGGCCATTTAGCCCATGGTGTGCAAAAAAGTGCCGCTCAGAAGTAAAACAATTCAACGCTAAAGAACACACTTGATGGCCTTGACGGGAGACTACCGTCTGTCTCCTAACAATTGTTGCAGTGGGTCCCCTCCCTCAACCTTCTCTGAGCCCTCTGGATCATTGTGACCTGGCCATTTAGCCTATTTTATTCAAAAAAAGTTTCGCTCAGAGGTAAAACTACCCAACGTTAGAGAACACGTTGGATGACCTTGACGGAAGGTTACCATCTATCTCCCAACAAATGTTCCAGTGGGTCCCATCCCCGAACCTTCTCTGAGCCTTCGGGGTCCTTGTGACCTGGCCATTTAGCCCATGGTGTGCAAAAAAGTGCTGCTCAGAGGTAAAACAACCCAACCCAACCGATATCCTGTGGCAAGCATCTGCGTGAGGGTGAGAGGGTATTTATTTCTTGTTATTGTGAATAGAAAAATTATTTCTCTTACGAAACTAAAAATATTTCTCCTAGAATTTAAAGTAACGAGCCAGAGTTAATATATCGATAATTTGATATTAAGGGCAAAAAGTTCTTTTGCAATAAGATGATAAAACGATAATTTTTATTTCTTTTTCTACAAATGACATAGATATGGAAGAAAACATTTAGCGGAAAAGTTCTGTGCTGCATCATACATAACGAATCCCGGAAAAGTTCTGTGCTGCATCATACATATTGAATCCCGAGTGGAAATTGGCTACAATGACCATTCGTCCAAATTTTAAGGCGTTCTGCTTGTACATATTTATATAAAAAAAATTCAGAAAAACGTTGTTGTACTTTTTTTCGCAATGTCCTTTGAAATCCTTTGTTTTTGTCAGCAACTAAAAACTCTTCTCTTCCCACTAATTTTGCCAAATTTTCCTTTCATTGTTGATGTGATTGGGGAATTAATAACACATAACTATAATATTTATAATTCGTAATTATTTAATTATACTAAATTATTCAATAATTGTTTTAACATTGGACACCATTGACAAAGGAATTTATTTGGTTGATATGTTTGCTCTTTTTTTTTAGGTTTTTTAATAATTGTTTGAATTTTTAAATCATCATCCTCAAGCAGCTATGGGATACGGAGGTCCAACCAGGACATGCAATTTAGTTTCTAAGCATATCTGTCCTGAGCTACATCTGCATCCACCTACTGCACACCAATTCTAACAAGGTCCTGTTTTACATTGTCTGCCCATCGCATTCTAGTTCTCCCCTTCTTTCTGAGGTCTTTAGGCACACTATTCATAACCCTATTCACCAATCTATAATCATTCATACGGGCAACATGGCCGCCCAAGATACTTCCGTAGACATCTACAATCAAAAGCATCTAGTTTCCTGTTATTTTGTTTACAAAGAGTCCAAGTTTCATTACCATAACTAATCCTAGGAAGAACCAAACTATTATGCAGTCTAATTTTAGTCTTTAGGTGTAACGCCTATTTCTCCACACTCTCCATAGATTCTCAAAAGTCCTGGCAGCAATACCTATTCTTCTGTTAATCTCATGACGCACATCACCATTATCTATTACATAACTTCCAAGATAATTAAACTGTGACACCTGGCTCAAGGGTGCAACCATTCAGATTAACTGAATCACAGCCTGCCTGACCAATTTTCATCACTTTAGTTTTCACTCTGTTTATAACCAAACCTACTCTACTACCAGTCCCGTCAACAGCTCAAATGAAAGAGTTCACCTCATCAACATCATTTGCCAAAAGGGCTAAATCATCAGCATAATCTAAATGAGAAATTCTCAGATCTCCAGACCATTTGAGGCCAAAACCATTTCCTTGTAGTGAATTTGCATAACAATCAATAAGCAAACTAAAAAGAAAGGGAGACAAAACCATTGTCGAACACCAGAAGTAATGCTAAACCAATTGCTACAAGCCTTACCAACTCTCACACACGACTCACTGCTATTATAGAGAGCTTTCATTATTTGAACTAACTTTTGTGGCATGCCTCGCAATCTCACAATCAACCAAATTATGATGATTAACAGAATCAAAATGTCTTTTAGATATCAACAAAGCTAATAACCAAAGGTTTCTGAAATTCTGAACATTTCTCAAGAATCTGCCTGAGTGAAAACATGTGATCTAAACATTCCCAACCAATTTCGAATCCATGTTGCTCGTCACACAATTGTCTGTCTGCCAGATTCTTAATTCTATTAAACACAATCATGCAAAAATTTTACCTGGAAAGTACGCTCATACTCCTTTACTTATCACAAGAACTGCGATCACCTTTTTTCAAAATAGGGATAATAATAGCTCTGGTAAAATCATTAGGGACCATTCCTTTATCATAAAAGATATTCAGAATTTCACTCATCCAAGTGGTAAACGAAACATTCCCAGCTCTAAGCATTTTCGTAGAAATTTCATCTACCCCTGGGATATTATGAAGTTTAAGTTTAGAAATAGCCAAAATAACTTAAGATTATGTTATAAGGCCAATATTAAAGTCACCAATGCATCCATCATTATTGCAAACAATGAGAGTAGAATTAATCACATTGTTTAGAACATTACTGGAAAGCTCAGCCCACATAGCCATGACAGAATTCACACTTTCTATACCTTAACTTGTTTATCCTTCAATCGCTGTATACCTGTCTGTTTTCTACCACATAAATCATTAACTATCTGGTAGAACTCTCTGCTATTGTGATGTCTAATTGCTTCCTCGGCTATATCAGCCAAGCCATCAAGCCAAAGATTGTTATCAGCAGCTAACTGATCCTTTACATGTTTATTAAGCTCTCTCTAATCCTTTCTGTTAGGACTAGTAGTGTATTAAGGACATTCCTGCAGTTCTTTCTTTATGAAATAAGCTCAACTACCTATTCACTCAAATAATTCTGTCTAATCTGCTCATTTTTTTTTTAAAAGAGTACAGTTGGCTTACAAAAAAGCCTGTTTAAAATGGTCACATTCTTCCTCAACTTCAGTAGTAAGCAAACCATGACTGTCATAATGACTAAGTCATGGTAAGCTTTCAGAATTAAAGGTAAATATTTAACCTTAGCACAACAGTTCTTAAGTTTAAGTTGGAAGACATTTTAAGAAGGCAATGATGAGACACAATTTCAGCTCCCCTATATGACCTAGTATTATATATATATAATATATATATAAAATTATTTTATCGTAAAATGGGTTCATATGAAACCAACAAATACTACCTCTTTGCAGTCAGTACTTCGGAAAATGATTTGTGATGTAACCAATTTCTTTCAACTATACTGGACTCGGACGCTCCATATGATGTTTCTGGACACTAGAAACGCTCCATATGGAGCGTTTCTAGAGTCCAGAAACCGAGCGCCCTCTAGTCACTGAAAGAGCGAAGTTGCATTTATGAGGAAATCCATATTATTCTTACACATTAGGAGGGAAGTTTTCTTGCTCATTTCATATGCCACTCTTTCGGTATCATTTTCCCACTTTCCAAAATCCTCCCAATTGCTGCATACTGCATTTAAAAACTTCTAGGAATCGGGAAACAATTTTAATGACTTCAATGAAAGGGCACAAAAAAAGATAGCATTAATGTAGGTCTTAGACACAGAGCTATATACGGGTACTAGACACGGCATTTGCCCTGATTGGCGGGACAGTCATGGGGCCATGTTAATTGTCTGGAACAGGAGAGGCCTCTAGCGCCAGCTCATTAGGAATGGCCTACTAATTTAAACTTTATATTAGACTATAATGCAAAGAATTAAAAAATGGTATGGGCAATCATTTTCGAATTATTTTTTAGAGAAATTTCTTTTTTTTTTCTTCAGGTGTCGGGTAATGTCGAAAATTTTCGTTCCCAGCAGATCCAGCTTAATTTATGCAGAGCAGGCTTACGGAGACATCCTATGGCACAGATCCTACTTCATTCCACTGCAGCAAACGTGTCAAATTTTTTTCAAACAAATGCTCTGAAACTTTTGTGAAACGAGCAAGCGCTCAAAGTTAATAATGTTGTGATGCCCCACCATTCACTTTTGCTTTACCTTAACCAGTTTTGTTTAATTTACGTTATATTTATCATTTTGGGGATTTTTTATTTCCTTTTTGGCATCACAGTTCTCGTTTCCAAGTTTCTAGGAGTTGCGCACGCCGCAACTCCGAACTTCCGACTGTAACCGCTAAAGAGCGTGCCAAGGACACGTCCCCTCTTGCGTCATAGCTTGCGTCGTTCGTCATAGTATGCAAATGTCTTTCCCGGCATGCGTCGGCTCATTGTCAAATACCTGTGACCTGCGAGTCACTAGTCTGGCAGATTAGAAGGAAGTCAGAGTGAGTAGAAGAGAAAGGTAGAGGAGGAGTGTGTGCACGAGCACAAGGTGCGTAGCACCAAGCACAGTGCATGTAAGCACTGGAGTTGGACTTCATTGGTGTCTTGGTGAGTTGAATTATTTTGGAAATAAATTTGTTTTGTTATGAACTTTTTGAGTCTGTACAGTTTTTTATCTTGAGCAACGCGAATTAAGGATTTTGAATTAGATATTATTTTACTTGACAATCATTTTGATTCTTACTCATTAACGCTCGCTGGTATTTAAACCCTAAATCAACTTATTATGAACTTATTCTACTTTTGGCAATTTGCTAATTATTGCCTGGCGCCCGTCTAAGCTATCCGGAGCATAAAACTTCAATTATTATTACATTTGTTTGGAGCGTTACAATATCATTACATATATATATGAAGTAGAATACACTGGAACTTTAAAATACAAAGTCATTCTTGCCTGCTTTATAGAATAAAATATTTCGAATTTATTTTACAATTTCGAAATTAAACGAAGAAAACAAACTTCCTCAATTTCTCGAAAAGTAAACAATTCACTCGATGAAGAGAACTACGTCCATGAAAACAAAGAATGTGTAGGAATTTTGATGAAAAGAAGGAACAAAACATTACTTCCACTAATAGAACACCTTTTGCCTGGCCGTGACAAAGAAGTTTGTGATAAAGAAGTTCATGATATGTTCCTATAATGTAGCAGACTAAAAGCAGCAGGTTACGCCAACACATTTTCCAAAGTTGCAACGAAGTTATTGTGTTCATTAATCGGAGCCACTGAAACGGAACATACGAAATAATATAGGAAGTTTCAGGTTTGTTAATTTCCAAACAAATTATCTTTTGTTTGCTACGAAACTATATTAGGATGGATTAATTTGATGGTGCTTTATGGAACTAGAGTGTATGTGACCGTGTAACGATCCTGTAACTCGGTGATACCATAAGGTAGAAGGTAAGTTTTAATAAACTTTAACCTCTGTGGCAAGTAGCTGCTTGAGGGGGTATTTATTTTTTATTATTTTTTAAATGTCATATTTGAAATACAAAATCTCTGAAATGTGTACACTACTTGTGCTGCCATCTAATGACAACATAATGAACTAGATTTGAGAACTAACTGCGATCTTTATGTTAACGATCAGTTAATTTTCTGCCCAAAATACTAGAACTGGAATCCGATTCAACCAGAAATTTCGTCATTTAATGAACAAGAAGTATGGAAACGTGTCATTGCATTAAAAATAAAACTCTGACAAATTCACCATAAATATAAATGATTATTATTATTTAAAAATATACACTTTGGCCTGATACTGCAGTTCTGCCAAAACTTTATTGGGTAATAAAACTGTAAGAAATAACTTCGCAGAAATTGAAAATTCCAGAGATGAAAACGTTAAAGCTGTAATGGTTCTTTTCAATTATAATTCCAAACTTTAATAAACACGGGTGAAATCATAGACAAGAAAATTTATTATTTTCTTTTTTGACAATTCTAAGCAAAATTCTCATTTATACGGACCTTTTTTTTTGAGGAGAGCAAGATTTATTAAAAAACATATTCTGGCAATTTTTTTTCAATACTACCATTTGTGCCTCAATCATTTATTAAAATTGTTAATTTTATGTTGTTGCATGTAAATTCTTGCTTCAAAATGTAGTAAATATGCTAAAAACCTGGAAAATATAACAAATGATATCCATCCATTAATTTTATTTAAATGCAAGATATTGAAAAAAATAGAATTCAAGAAAACATTCCTAATTTTTCAGTGGTTTACAATAAAAAAATATATAAATACCTCCTCAAGGAGCTGCTTGCCACAGAGGTCTGACAGGAGCCTGTCAGTTTAATACACCATTATAGAAGAATCTGCGAAGATGGTGGGTCCTCAGCAGATTTTTTGCTAACTGGACGCAGTTGTTCCCAGATGGTCACCCTCCCAACTACTGACTGCCCCAACTGCTTAACTTCGGTGATTGGATGAGAACCAGTGTTTTCAGCTTGGTACTGCTATTGGCTGGTTCACAATAATTAAAGAAATTTTTAATAATTTAGTTGGGTCTTGAGGGGCACTTGAAGGCTCAGAGAAGGTTGAGGGAGGGGACAGGACTCACTGGAACAGCTGTTGGGGACAGATGGTAGCCTCCCATCAAGGCCATCCAGCGTGTTCTTTAATGTTCAGAGTATGGCTCTCCTGCACACGGGGCCATGGCTTAAAGCCCCATCTGACGGACGGTGGTCTATTCCAAGCCCATCAGTTTCCCATACTGACCGTGGGCAGAGTGGGGAATTTTGCGGAGATAATTCTCAATGCTGACTGAGCTGAGACTCGAACCTGGGAACTACAGATTAGAAGCCTGGTGCGCTACTGACTGAGTCACCCCCACCCTAATTTAGTACATTTGATAATGAATAATTCTAAATCCTAGAGTTATACATTTTTATTTTCTCAATCACATGAACTAATATTAGAAAAATTTATGAAAATTAGTGGGAACACCATATGATTTTTATTTGATATAAAAAATATAATGCTTTTAAAGGACAGGAAAAAAAATATGAAAGGAAAATCTGTTTTGCAATTTTTTTTAAATTGGCTTTGCCCTAAAATATTGGACAAATGGTTACATAGTCTTTTATCTCCTTTACTCCAATTTGCATGATGCATCACAGAAGTGTTCTGGTAAAATTTGACCCTAAAACTTTGCTTGCTATAAAATAAAAATAATAGACATTGCGGCTCATTGAAAAGAACTTCTGGCTTATAAAATAAAACATCAATATATTGACTCTGGATCAATTCTATAAATTATTTGAGAAATTATTTTAGATATTCACATCCACTCCAGTTTTAGATGCAGTCATGTTGTTTTGGACAAAAATTATTGAAATGGAAAAATATTCCCTTCCCGAAATCAATGCCATGAGGCTCTAAAACTCATCACCGAAAACCACTATTTCCAGTTCTGCAAACAAATCTACAGGTAGGATTCAGCCCCCCCCCCCCCCCATGGGCTCACCCCTTTCTGGCATCTTATCCAAGATTGTCCTTGATTTGTTTCAAGATTTAAAAGAAATCCCGAAACAAAATTATTCAATTCAGCAGCACTTTTACCCTTCTTCTGGTGTCACTATGTCGACGATATATTTTTAATTTGGAATGGCAACAATGCCATCCCTAATTTAGAGGTTTTCATCCAAAAAGATGATGCAGGAGCCTTGATGAGGTCAGTATACCGAAAGCTACCTACATCCCTCCGTCATACGCATAGACTCATGTACCCTATGGGCATACAAAATTGCAGCCTTCTGTTTCTCTCACACATAGCAAAAAACTGCCGCTCAGAGGTAAAACAACCCAACAACCCATCATGCTGAGCGTTGAGATTTATCTTGACAAAACTCCCCACCCTACCAAATGTCAGTAGGGGACACTGATGGGCTTGGCGGCCGTTCTTCGGATGGGACGTTAAGCCATGACCTGTTTTCGAGAGAGCTATACCATGTGCACCTTAAAGAATATGCTGGGTGCTCTTGACGGGAGTTTACCATCTGTTTTCTAACAGCTGTTCTAGTGGATCCCCTCCCCCAACCTTCTCTAAGCCTTCGCGGTTCTTGTGACCTGGCCATTTAGCACATGGTGTGCAGAAAAGTGCCACTCAGAGGTAAAACAATCCAGTTGTAAACAACACTCTGGATGGTTTTGACGGGAGGCTACCATCTGCCTCCCAACAACTGTTCCAGTGGGTCCCCTCCCCCAATCTTCTCTGAATCTTCGGGGTCCTTGTGACCTGGCCATTTAGCCCATGGTGTGCAAAAAAGTGCCACTCAGAGGTAAAACAATCCAACGTTACAGAACACGCAGGATGGCCTTGACGGGATGCTACAATCTGACTCCTAACAACTGTTCCAGTGGGTCCCCTCCCCCAACCTTCTCTATGCCTTCGCGGTTCTTCTGACCTGGCCATTTAGCACATGGTGTGCAGAAAAGTGCCACTCAGAGGTAAAACAATCCAGTTCTAAAGAACACTCTGGATGGCTTTGACGAGAGGTTACCATCTGTTTCCCAACAACTGTTCCAATGGGTCCCCTCCCCAAATCTTCTCTGAGTCTTCAGGGTCCTTGTGACCTGGCAATTTAGCCCATGGTGTGCAAAAAAGTGCCGCTCAGAGGTAAAAAAATCCAGTTGTAAAGAACACTCTGGATGGCCTTGATGGGAGGCTATCATCTGTCTCCCAACAACTGTTCCAATGGGTCCCCTCCCCAAATCTTCTCTGAGTCTTCAGGGTCCTTGTGACCTGGCAATTTAGCCCATGGTGTGCAAAAAAGTGCCGCTCAGAGGTAAAAAAATCCAGTTGTAAAGAACACTCTGGATGGCCTTGATGGGAGGCTATCATCTGTCTCCCAACAACTGTTCCAATGGGTCCCCTCCCCAAATCTTCTCTGAGTCTTCAGGGTCCTTGTGACCTGGCAATTTAGCCCATGGTGTGCAAAAAAGTGCCGCTCAGAGGTAAAAAAATCCAGTTGTAAAGAACACTCTGGATGGCCTTGATGGGAGGCTATCATCTGTCTCCCAACAACTGTTCCAGTGGGTCCCCTCCCCCAACCTTCTCTGAGTGTTCACGGTCCTTGTGACCTGGACGTTTAGCCCATGGTGTGAAAAAAAGTGCCGTTCAGAGGTAAAACAATCCAAAGTTAAAGAACACGCTGGATGGCCTTGATGGGAGGCTACCATCTGTCTCCCAACAACTGTTGCAGTGGGTCCTCTCCCCCAACCTTCTCTGAGTCTTCAGGGTCCTTGTGACCTGGCCATTTAGCACATGGTGTGCAAAAAAGTGCCGCTGAGAGGTAAAAAAATCAGTTGTAAAGAACACTCTGGATGGCCTTGATGGGAGGCTACCATCTGTCTCCCAACAACTGTTCCAGTGGGTCCCCTCCCTCACCTTCTCTGACTCTTCGGGTTCCTTGTGACCTGGCCATTTAGCCCATGGTGTGCAAAAAAGTGCCGCTCAGAAGTAAAACAATTCAACGCTAAAGAACACACTTGATGGCCTTGACGGGAGACTACCGTCTGTCTCCTAACAATTGTTGCAGTGGGTCCCCTCCCTCAACCTTCTCTGAGCCCTCTGGATCATTGTGACCTGGCCATTTAGCCTATTTTATTCAAAAAAAGTTTCGCTCAGAGGTAAAACTACCCAACGTTAGAGAACACGTTGGATGACCTTGACGGAAGGTTACCATCTATCTCCCAACAAATGTTCCAGTGGGTCCCATCCCCGAACCTTCTCTGAGCCTTCGGGGTCCTTGTGACCTGGCCATTTAGCCCATGGTGTGCAAAAAAGTGCTGCTCAGAGGTAAAACAACCCAACCCAACCGATATCCTGTGGCAAGCATCTGCGTGAGGGTGAGAGGGTATTTATTTCTTGTTATTGTGAATAGAAAAATTATTTCTCTTACGAAACTAAAAATATTTCTCCTAGAATTTAAAGTAACGAGCCAGAGTTAATATATCGATAATTTGATATTAAGGGCAAAAAGTTCTTTTGCAATAAGATGATAAAACGATAATTTTTATTTCTTTTTCTACAAATGACATAGATATGGAAGAAAACATTTAGCGGAAAAGTTCTGTGCTGCATCATACATAACGAATCCCGGAAAAGTTCTGTGCTGCATCATACATATTGAATCCCGAGTGGAAATTGGCTACAATGACCATTCGTCCAAATTTTAAGGCGTTCTGCTTGTACATATTTATATAAAAAAAATTCAGAAAAACGTTGTTGTACTTTTTTTCGCAATGTCCTTTGAAATCCTTTGTTTTTGTCAGCAACTAAAAACTCTTCTCTTCCCACTAATTTTGCCAAATTTTCCTTTCATTGTTGATGTGATTGGGGAATTAATAACACATAACTATAATATTTATAATTCGTAATTATTTAATTATACTAAATTATTCAATAATTGTTTTAACATTGGACACCATTGACAAAGGAATTTATTTGGTTGATATGTTTGCTCTTTTTTTTTAGGTTTTTTAATAATTGTTTGAATTTTTAAATCATCATCCTCAAGCAGCTATGGGATACGGAGGTCCAACCAGGACATGCAATTTAGTTTCTAAGCATATCTGTCCTGAGCTACATCTGCATCCACCTACTGCACACCAATTCTAACAAGGTCCTGTTTTACATTGTCTGCCCATCGCATTCTAGTTCTCCCCTTCTTTCTGAGGTCTTTAGGCACACTATTCATAACCCTATTCACCAATCTATAATCATTCATACGGGCAACATGGCCGCCCAAGATACTTCCGTAGACATCTACAATCAAAAGCATCTAGTTTCCTGTTATTTTGTTTACAAAGAGTCCAAGTTTCATTACCATAACTAATCCTAGGAAGAACCAAACTATTATGCAGTCTAATTTTAGTCTTTAGGTGTAACGCCTATTTCTCCACACTCTCCATAGATTCTCAAAAGTCCTGGCAGCAATACCTATTCTTCTGTTAATCTCATGACGCACATCACCATTATCTATTACATAACTTCCAAGATAATTAAACTGTGACACCTGGCTCAAGGGTGCAACCATTCAGATTAACTGAATCACAGCCTGCCTGACCAATTTTCATCACTTTAGTTTTCACTCTGTTTATAACCAAACCTACTCTACTACCAGTCCCGTCAACAGCTCAAATGAAAGAGTTCACCTCATCAACATCATTTGCCAAAAGGGCTAAATCATCAGCATAATCTAAATGAGAAATTCTCAGATCTCCAGACCATTTGAGGCCAAAACCATTTCCTTGTAGTGAATTTGCATAACAATCAATAAGCAAACTAAAAAGAAAGGGAGACAAAACCATTGTCGAACACCAGAAGTAATGCTAAACCAATTGCTACAAGCCTTACCAACTCTCACACACGACTCACTGCTATTATAGAGAGCTTTCATTATTTGAACTAACTTTTGTGGCATGCCTCGCAATCTCACAATCAACCAAATTATGATGATTAACAGAATCAAAATGTCTTTTAGATATCAACAAAGCTAATAACCAAAGGTTTCTGAAATTCTGAACATTTCTCAAGAATCTGCCTGAGTGAAAACATGTGATCTAAACATTCCCAACCAATTCCGAATCCATGTTGCTCGTCACACAATTGTCTGTCTGCCAGATTCTTAATTCTATTAAACACAATCATGCAAAAATTTTACCTGGAAAGTACGCTCATACTCCTTTACTTATCACAAGAACTGCGATCACCTTTTTTCAAAATAGGGATAATAATAGCTCTGGTAAAATCATTAGGGACCATTCCTTTATCATAAAAGATATTCAGAATTTCACTCATCCAAGTGGTAAACGAAACATTCCCAGCTCTAAGCATTTCCGTAGAAATTTCATCTACCCCTGGGATATTATGAAGTTTAAGTTTAGAAATAGCCAAAATAACTTAAGATTATGTTATAAGGCCAATATTAAAGTCACCAATGCATCCATCATTATTGCAAACAATGAGAGTAGAATTAATCACATTGTTTAGAACATTACTGGAAAGCTCAGCCCACATAGCCATGACAGAATTCACACTTTCTATACCTTAACTTGTTTATCCTTCAATCGCTGTATACCTGTCTGTTTTCTACCACATAAATCATTAACTATCTGGTAGAACTCTCTGCTATTGTGATGTCTAATTGCTTCCTCGGCTATATCAGCCAAGCCATCAAGCCAAAGATTGTTATCAGCAGCTAACTGATCCTTTACATGTTTATTAAGCTCTCTCTAATCCTTTCTGTTAGGACTAGTAGTGTATTAAGGACATTCCTGCAGTTCTTTCTTTATGAAATAAGCTCAACTACCTATTCACTCAAATAATTCTGTCTAATCTGCTCATTTTTTTTTTAAAAGAGTACAGTTGGCTTACAAAAAAGCCTGTTTAAAATGGTCACATTCTTCCTCAACTTCAGTAGTAAGCAAACCATGACTGTCATAATGACTAAGTCATGGTAAGCTTTCAGAATTAAAGGTAAATATTTAACCTTAGCACAACAGTTCTTAAGTTTAAGTTGGAAGACATTTTAAGAAGGCAATGATGAGACACAATTTCAGCTCCCCTATATGACCTAGTATTATATATATATAATATATATATAAAATTATTTTATCGTAAAATGGGTTCATATGAAACCAACAAATACTACCTCTTTGCAGTCAGTACTTCGGAAAATGATTTGTGATGTAACCAATTTCTTTCAACTATACTGGACTCGGACGCTCCATATGATGTTTCTGGACACTAGAAACGCTCCATATGGAGCGTTTCTAGAGTCCAGAAACCGAGCGCCCTCTAGTCACTGAAAGAGCGAAGTTGCATTTATGAGGAAATCCATATTATTCTTACACATTAGGAGGGAAGTTTTCTTGCTCATTTCATATGCCACTCTTTCGGTATCATTTTCCCACTTTCCAAAATCCTCCCAATTGCTGCATACTGCATTTAAAAACTTCTAGGAATCGGGAAACAATTTTAATGACTTCAATGAAAGGGCACAAAAAAAGATAGCATTAATGTAGGTCTTAGACACAGAGCTATATACGGGTACTAGACACGGCATTTGCCCTGATTGGCGGGACAGTCATGGGGCCATGTTAATTGTCTGGAACAGGAGAGGCCTCTAGCGCCAGCTCATTAGGAATGGCCTACTAATTTAAACTTTATATTAGACTATAATGCAAAGAATTAAAAAATGGTATGGGCAATCATTTTCGAATTATTTTTTAGAGAAATTTCTTTTTTTTTTTCTTCAGGTGTCGGGTAATGTCGAAAATTTTCGTTCCCAGCAGATCCAGCTTAATTTATGCAGAGCAGGCTTACGGAGACATCCTATGGCACAGATCCTACTTCATTCCACTGCAGCAAACGTGTCAAATTTTTTTCAAACAAATGCTCTGAAACTTTTGTGAAACGAGCAAGCGCTCAAAGTTAATAATGTTGTGATGCCCCACCATTCACTTTTGCTTTACCTTAACCAGTTTTGTTTAATTTACGTTATATTTATCATTTTGGGGATTTTTTATTTCCTTTTTGGCATCACAGTTCTCGTTTCCAAGTTTCTAGGAGTTGCGCACGCCGCAACTCCGAACTTCCGACTGTAACCGCTAAAGAGCGTGCCAAGGACACGTCCCCTCTTGCGTCATAGCTTGCGTCGTTCGTCATAGTATGCAAATGTCTTTCCCGGCATGCGTCGGCTCATTGTCAAATACCTGTGACCTGCGAGTCACTAGTCTGGCAGATTAGAAGGAAGTCAGAGTGAGTAGAAGAGAAAGGTAGAGGAGGAGTGTGTGCACGAGCACAAGGTGCGTAGCACCAAGCACAGTGCATGTAAGCACTGGAGTTGGACTTCATTGGTGTCTTGGTGAGTTGAATTATTTTGGAAATAAATTTGTTTTGTTATGAACTTTTTGAGTCTGTACAGTTTTTTATCTTGAGCAACGCGAATTAAGGATTTTGAATTAGATATTATTTTACTTGACAATCATTTTGATTCTTACTCATTAACGCTCGCTGGTATTTAAACCCTAAATCAACTTATTATGAACTTATTCTACTTTTGGCAATTTGCTAATTATTGCCTGGCGCCCGTCTAAGCTATCCGGAGCATAAAACTTCAATTATTATTACATTTGTTTGGAGCGTTACAATATCATTACATATATATATGAAGTAGAATACACTGGAACTTTAAAATACAAAGTCATTCTTGCCTGCTTTATAGAATAAAATATTTCGAATTTATTTTACAATTTCGAAATTAAACGAAGAAAACAAACTTCCTCAATTTCTCGAAAAGTAAACAATTCACTCGATGAAGAGAACTACGTCCATGAAAACAAAGAATGTGTAGGAATTTTGATGAAAAGAAGGAACAAAACATTACTTCCACTAATAGAACACCTTTTGCCTGGTCGTGACAAAGAAGTTTGTGATAAAGAAGTTCATGATATGTTCCTATAATGTAGCAGACTAAAAGCAGCAGGTTACGCCAACACATTTTCCAAAGTTGCAACGAAGTTATTGTGTTCATTAATCGGAGCCACTGAAACGGAACATACGAAATAATATAGGAAGTTTCAGGTTTGTTAATTTCCAAACAAATTATCTTTTGTTTGCTACGAAACTATATTAGGATGGATTAATTTGATGGTGCTTTATGGAACTAGAGTGTATGTGACCGTGTAACGATCCTGTAACTCGGTGATACCATAAGGTAGAAGGTAAGTTTTAATAAACTTTAACCTCTGTGGCAAGTAGCTGCTTGAGGGGGTATTTATTTTTTATTATTTTTTAAATGTCATATTTGAAATACAAAATCTCTGAAAAGTGTACACTACTTGTGCTGCCATCTAATGACAACATAATGAACTAGATTTGAGAACTAACTGCGATCTTTATGTTAACGATCAGTTAATTTTCTGCCCAAAATACTAGAACTGGAATCCGATTCAACCAGAAATTTCGTCATTTAATGAACAAGAAGTATGGAAACGTGTCATTGCATTAAAAATAAAACTCTGACAAATTCACCATAAATATAAATGATTATTATTATTTAAAAATATACACTTTGGCCTGATACTGCAGTTCTGCCAAAACTTTATTGGGTAATAAAACTGTAAGAAATAACTTCGCAGAAATTGAAAATTCCAGAGATGAAAACGTTAAAGCTGTAATGGTTCTTTTCAATTATAATTCCAAACTTTAATAAACACGGGTGAAATCATAGACAAGAAAATTTATTATTTTCTTTTTTGACAATTCTAAGCAAAATTCTCATTTATACGGACCTTTTTTTTTGAGGAGAGCAAGATTTATTAAAAAACATATTCTGGCAATTTTTTTTCAATACTACCATTTGTGCCTCAATCATTTATTAAAATTGTTAATTTTATGTTGTTGCATGTAAATTCTTGCTTCAAAATGTAGTAAATATGCTAAAAACCTGGAAAATATAACAAATGATATCCATCCATTAATTTTATTTAAATGCAAGATATTGAAAAAAATAGAATTCAAGAAAACATTCCTAATTTTTCAGTGGTTTACAATAAAAAAATATATAAATACCTCCTCAAGGAGCTGCTTGCCACAGAGGTCTGACAGGAGCCTGTCAGTTTAATACACCATTATAGAAGAATCTGCGAAGATGGTGGGTCCTCAGCAGATTTTTTGCTAACTGGACGCAGTTGTTCCCAGATGGTCACCCTCCCAACTACTGACTGCCCCAACTGCTTAACTTCGGTGATTGGATGAGAACCAGTGTTTTCAGCTTGGTACTGCTATTGGCTGGTTCACAATAATTAAAGAAATTTTTAATAATTTAGTTGGGTCTTGAGGGGCACTTGAAGGCTCAGAGAAGGTTGAGGGAGGGGACAGGACTCACTGGAACAGCTGTTGGGGACAGATGGTAGCCTCCCATCAAGGCCATCCAGCGTGTTCTTTAATGTTCAGAGTATGGCTCTCCTGCACACGGGGCCATGGCTTAAAGCCCCATCTGACGGACGGTGGTCTATTCCAAGCCCATCAGTTTCCCATACTGACCGTGGGCAGAGTGGGGAATTTTGCGGAGATAATTCTCAATGCTGACTGAGCTGAGACTCGAACCTGGGAACTACAGATTAGAAGCCTGGTGCGCTACTGACTGAGTCACCCCCACCCTAATTTAGTACATTTGATAATGAATAATTCTAAATCCTAGAGTTATACATTTTTATTTTCTCAATCACATGAACTAATATTAGAAAAATTTATGAAAATTAGTGGGAACACCATATGATTTTTATTTGATATAAAAAATATAATGCTTTTAAAGGACAGGAAAAAAAATATGAAAGGAAAATCTGTTTTGCAATTTTTTTTAAATTGGCTTTGCCCTAAAATATTGGACAAATGGTTACATAGTCTTTTATCTCCTTTACTCCAATTTGCATGATGCATCACAGAAGTGTTCTGGTAAAATTTGACCCTAAAACTTTGCTTGCTATAAAATAAAAATAATAGACATTGCGGCTCATTGAAAAGAACTTCTGGCTTATAAAATAAAACATCAATATATTGACTCTGGATCAATTCTATAAATTATTTGAGAAATTATTTTAGATATTCACATCCACTCCAGTTTTAGATGCAGTCATGTTGTTTTGGACAAAAATTATTGAAATGGAAAAATATTCCCTTCCCGAAATCAATGCCATGAGGCTCTAAAACTCATCACCGAAAACCACTATTTCCAGTTCTGCAAACAAATCTACAGGTAGGATTCAGCCCCCCCCCCCCCCATGGGCTCACCCCTTTCTGGCATCTTATCCAAGATTGTCCTTGATTTGTTTCAAGATTTAAAAGAAATCCCGAAACAAAATTATTCAATTCAGCAGCACTTTTACCCTTCTTCTGGTGTCACTATGTCGACGATATATTTTTAATTTGGAATGGCAACAATGCCATCCCTAATTTAGAGGTTTTCATCCAAAAAGATGATGCAGGAGCCTTGATGAGGTCAGTATACCGAAAGCTACCTACATCCCTCCGTCATACGCATAGACTCATGTACCCTATGGGCATACAAAATTGCAGCCTTCTGTTCTCTCACACATAGGGCTTTCGCTGTGTCTTCAAACGAGCTGCTGCTTGAAAAAGAAATTCAAAACATCCATTTCATTGCTGCTTCCCATGGCTACAACTCAACAACAATAGACAAATTAATCAGTAAATATAGAAACAAAAACAAGAGATTCGGCTCTCCTCCTAATCACTGACCCCAAATGTACAACCTTTGCCTGACCTCTTTCTTACGTTCCTGTCCTATGTGAATCAGTTAATTACTCAAAACCCAAAATATCAAAATTCCTTACAGCCCAGCTCCAAATTTGAAGAAATTAATCAAAAGGGACAGGGTCAAATTTAGCCTAATTCAAAATTCAAGCATCTACCAATTTCCCCTGCATTTACCAGATAATTCCGTTGTTTACTACATCAACAAAACCATACATTCTTTACAAGAGAGGTTTGCAGAGCATCAAACTGATGTCAGCCAAAAGTAGCTAACAATGGCTGCTGCTGAACTAGCAGTACAACACACGGGAACAAGAGACTGGGAGCATGCCACACTGCTTGCACGTGCATCCACTTTCTACGGAACCATAGTCCAGGAGGATATTGAAAAAATTACCTTGTCCATCCCCACCTGTAACCGAGACACTGGAATCACCCATCATGACACGTAGAAAGAAGCTCTTAGTCTAAACAGACCTAACATCAGTACATGGCATCACTTCACTGAAGATAGAACATTGTCTTTCCTCCGAAAAGCTTCTTAGTTTTCGCCTAAAAATTTTTAATACGCAAATGTTTCAAGGATGAATTTTAAAATTATATTGCTCAATGACAGAGAATTTTATGTTATTTTTAATTAATTTCTGAGCAAGAAGGTCCTTTTAATTGTATAATTAAACAATTTCAACACTTCACATAACTCATTAATTTTTTTATTTTTTTCCTCAAGGTATTTTTGGAGTTCACCCCCTAAACCTCCCTCCCTCTTAACAGAAGCAGTTGAAATTGATATTTTCGAAAATAAAAACACCGCACACCGTGTTAATTTTGATTGTGTATAAGGGTATTTCTGCACTTTAAATCACTCAGGTTACTAGATGACGTCACGAATGGGGACAGAGCATAAATCAGGTGCTAGAGGTAATGTAGGTGAAAAGGTGAAAAGTGTAGAGTATGATGGTGAGTTTTCAAGGTATGGATGGTTTTAGGTCTAAAGTTCAGAGAGGTAAGTTTTTCAGTGCAGGAGGGGCAGAAATTTGTTTGACTCATGATTCAGATTTATTTCTTCTATACATACTTAAATTTTGCACCTTAGGTGTGTCATATCACAGATGATTTATATCTAGTTTGATTTTATTTCTTTAAAAATTAGTAATAATCATGGTGTAATTTACATTAATAAATATTAATGCATGTTTAATGGGAAATTCAGGACATTGAGATTTCTAATTTGCAGATCACTCTTTAAACTGTGACCTTAAAAAAATTGCAATTAAAAGCTATAATTGCAAATTTTTTAGGGGAAACTGATAACATTACCATATTTTTTTCTTTCGGCGTGCTGCATACTTTCACCTCAGCATTGTTGATATCAATTTGTCGCTTATGATATTCTTTTTTTTTTTGCTGTTTTTCTCTGTTGCGATTATACAGTCCCTTGGGCCTCTTTTATCATGTGACCTTGCTGTGAATTGTGCAAAATGTTCTTCATTTTTAGGTTTGTAATCGCAGTTTATTTATATCGTTTTCAGAGGAAATGACAGACTATGTAATTTTCCTCTCCAGACGTGTCTATTTTGAGTTACATCTGCTGCATTTGGCCACTCTAGGCCAATTCTAGCAAGGTCCTGCTTGACATTGTCTGCCCATCGCATCCTACGTCTCCCCCTTTTTCTGATAACCTTAGGAACACTGTTCATAATCCTCTCTGCCAATCTACACCTATGCATACGGGCAACATGGCCAAACCAATGCAGTCTCTCTCTGTACAATATGTTGCTCAAAAGAGGTTGATGACTCCTTCTAACCTCATAATTACTTAGAAAATCAAACCATCTAATGTCCAAGATATGGCTTAAGCATCTAGAATAAAAGGCATTAAGTTTCTTGTTATCCTGCTTACAAAGGGTCCATGTTTCGCTACCATAACTAACCTTAGAAAGAACCAAACTATTATACAGCCTAATTTTAGTCTTTAGGTGTATACGCCTAGTTTCTCACTCTCCATAGATTCTTAAAACTCCCAGTGGCTATCCCTATTCTACTTATCTCATACCACACATCACCAGTGTCTGTTACATAGCTCCCAAGATAAATCAACTGAGACACTAGCTCAATAGTACAGCCATTGAAAGCAACTGAAGCACCATCTGCCTGACCAATTTTCATCACTTTAGTTTTTTCTTTGTTTATCACCAAACCTACTCTATTACCAGTTTCATCGAGAGCCCTAATGAATGAAATCATCTCATTAACATCAGTAGCCAACAAGGCGAAATCACCTGCATAATCTAAATCAGAAGTTTTGAAATCTCTGGAGCATTTAAGGCCAAAATCTTTCTTTTACAGTGAATTTCACATAAAATGATCAATAGCCAAACAAAATTCACCCTTGTCTAACTCCACTAGCAATGCTAAGCCAATCACTGCAAGACATACCAACTCTCACACATATGATTTCAGTGTTCTTATTGGCTGTTTGAATGAGTTTACTGATCTATTGAGAGTCAATGCAATTTTCTATATGATATTTGATTGTTGATAGGGATAGGATTTTCTATAGGATAAATCAAAACCCTATTCCCTAATCTATAAGTATTCAAATGAGCAACATGGCCAAACCAGCAGACTTCCACTCTGCAAAATATGTTGTTCAAAGGAGCTGCTGACTCCTTTGACTAACTTCATCATTACAAACATGGCCTGATCAAGGGACTCTCTTGACTTTTTCCTGGATATGGGCCAGCTTACAAAGTTGAACTATCTGGGCCACAGCATACTGTGCAAGCAACTAAAATATAAAAGTTAAGGTTGTTTTAGATACATTATCTTTTAGATTTTAGATTTCTTTATTTATGGTATCAATATTCCTGTTATTTTGTTTGCAAAAGGGTTCAAGTACCACTACCATAACTAAATCTAGAAAAATCAAACTATTATAGTCTCACAAAAGTCACAACAGTAATCCCTATTTTTTTGTTTATCTCATGCTACACATCATCAGAATCTCTGATATAGCTCCAAAAATAATTCAACTGCGACACCTGCTCAACAGTGTGACCATTCAGATTAAATAAATCACAGCCTGCCTGACCAATTTTCATCACTTTACGTTTCTTTCTGTTTATCTCCAAGCCTTCTCTATTACCAGTCTCTCAGCAGCTTGAATGAAGGGTTCATCATCATCATTTCCCAAAAGGGCTAAATCACCAGAATACTATAACTCAGAAATTTCAGACCTGTAGACTCATCATCATCATCATCATCATCCTCAAGCAGCCATGGGCTACGGAGGTCCAACCAGACCGTGCAATTTAGTTCTCCAAGCAAGTCTATCCTGAGCTACATCTACTGCATCTGGCCACTGCACACCAATTCTAACAAGGTCCTGTTTGACATTGTCTGCCCACCGCATCCTAGGTCTCCCCTTCTTTCTGAGGCCTTTAGGCACACTGTTCATAACCCTATTCGCCAATCTATAATTATTCATACGGGCAACATGGCCAAACCAACGGAGTCTCTCTCTGCACAATATGCTGCTTAAAGGAGGTTGCAAACTCCTTTTCCTAATCTCATCATTAGTTACAAAGTTGAACCACCTAATGCCCAAGATACTGCGTAAGCATCTGGAATCAAAAGCATCTAGTTTCCTGTTATCTTGTTTACAAAGTGTCCAAGTTTCACTACCATAACTAACCCTAGAAAGAACCAAACTATTATACAGTCTAATTTTAGTCTTTAGGTGTATACGCCTATTTCTCCACACTCTCCATAGATTCTTAAAAGTCCCAGCAGCAATCCCTATTCGTCTGTTAATCTCATGCCGCACATCACCATTATCTGTTACATAGCTCCCAAGATAATTAAACTGTGACACCTGCTCAAGACTGCAACCATTCAGATTAACTGAATCACAGCCTGCCTGACCAATTTTCATCACTTTAGTTTTCTCTCTGTTTATAACCAAACCTACTCTACTACCAGTCTCATCAACGGCTCGAATGAAAGAGTTCATCTCATCAACATCATTTGCCAGAAGGGCTAAATCATCAGCATAATCTAAATCAGAAATTTTCCTATCTCCAGCCCATTTAAGGCCAAAATCTTTCCCTTGAAGTGAATTTCGCATAACATAATCAATAACCAAGCTAAAGAGAAAAGGAGACAAAATGCACCCTTGTCGAACACCAGAAGTAATGCTAAACCAATTCCTTACCAACTCTCACACACGACTCGGTGTTATTATAGAGAGCTTTCATTATGTTAACTAACTTGTCTGGTATACCATATGATCTCACAATCAACCACAAATTATGACGATCAACAGAGTCGAAAGCCTTTTTGAAATCAACAAAGCTAGCAACCAAAGGTTTCTGAAACTCTAAACATTTCTCAAGAATCTGCCTAAGTGAAAATATCTGATCTACACATCCCCTACCACTTCTGAATCCACATTGCTCATCACGCAATTGCCTGTCAACCAGATTCTTAATTCTATTAAGCACAATCATGGAAAGAACTTTACCTGGAACAGAGAGTAGGCTGATACCCCTATAGTTATCACAAGAACTGCGATCACCTTTTTTGAAAATAGGGATAACAATAGCTCTGGTAAAATCCTTAGGAACCATGCCTTTATCATAAAAGAGATTCAGAATTTCAGTCATCCAAGTGGTAACCGAAGCATTCCCAGCTCTAAGCATTTCCGTAGTAATTTCATCTACCCCTGGGGATTTATGAAGTTTAAGTTTAGAAACAGCCAAACTAACTTCAGATTGTGTTATAGGGCCAACATTAAAGCCACCAATGCATCTATCATCATTGCAAACAATGGGAGTAGAACTAACTACATTGTTTAGAACATCACTGAAATGCTCAGCCCACCTAGCCATGACAGAATCCTCCCCTTCTATAACCTTACCTTGTTTATCCTTCAATCCTTGTATGCCTGTCCGTTTTCTACCACACAAAACATTAACTATCTGGTACAGCTCTCTGCTGTTGTGCTGTCTAACTGCTTCCTCGGCTTTGTCAGCCAAACCATCAAGCCAAAAATTTTTATCAGCAGCTAACTGATCCTTTACAAGTTTATTAAGGTCTCTGTAATGCTTTCTATTAGGACTAGTAGGGTATTGATTAAGGGCATTCCTGCAGTTCTTTCTTTCCGAAATAAGCTCAAGTGCCTTATCACTCAGATAATTTTGCCTCTTCTGCTCCTTTTTTCCTAAAAGAGTACTGTTAGTGTCCAAAAAAGCCTGTTTAAAATGATCCCATTCTTCCTCAACTTCAGTAGTAAGCAAACCATGACTGTCATAATGACTAAGTAACCTATCATGGTAAGCTTTGGCTATAACTGGATCTTTCAGAGCTTCAGTATTAAAAGTAAATTTTTTAACCCTAGCACAACACTTTTTAAGTTTAAGTTGCAACACACTTTTAACAAGGTAATGGTCAGATCCAATTTCAGCTCCCCTATATGCCCTGGTATTCCTAACAGAACTAGTCCATTTGCTGTTAATTAATATGTAATCAATCATATTCTTATGCAGCCCATCAGGTGAAACCCATGTGTACTTATGTATGTCGCGGTGTTTGTAATAAGTGTTAGTTATTCTGAATCCATTGAGTTTACTTACCTGTAGGAGACGTTGCCCATTGCTATTGCAGCTACCAATACCAAAAGGGCCTATTACTCCTCCCCAAAGGTCAGAGTCAGTACCAACTTTGGCATTGAAGTCACCAAGAACAAGGGTAATATCTCCTTTCTTGACAGAATTCAAAATATCCTGAAGTTGTTCATAAAACCTATCCTTCTCATCCTCATCGGCATCCTCAGTGGGGGCATAACAGCAGATAACATTCAAGTCTTTAATGCTTGTCTGAAATTTTGCTGTAAGAAACCTTTCATTAATGCACTCATATCCTAGAAGAGCATCACTAGCGTGTCTGCTGAGAAGCAGACCCACGCCTTGGTGATGCTTTTTGTCGTCCCTCCCTGAAAAGAGAAATTTAAGATTATTTTTAAGAATCTGACCTTTATCTGTCCATCTGGTCTCTTGCAAGCCGAGAATATCTAAATTATAACGGTGGAATTCTTGTGTGAGGACATCAAGAGAAAAAGCTCTGTGCAGAGTCCTCACATTCCAACTACCTATGGAGAGAAAATGGTTAGTGGGATGTTTAAAGAAACTATGTTTATTGAGAGAGGGAATGCCGACAATATCAAACAGCCCCCTAATCGCAGACATGGGGCAAAGACCCGTTCCCCCACTACTAAAGGCTGAAGCCATCTACACTGGAAGACTTCCTCCAATGTAGAATTTGACGATGCCAATAGAAGCAAAGAGTTCAGGTGCCTGCGATGACTTCTGCTCAGGATTATCCACCAGCTGATAAACATATCCTGTGGATCTATTCACTTGGGGCTGTCAACCCACAAACAAAAAGAAAACACAGCGGAAGATTTTCCCTCCACAGAAGCCCACCAGTGCAGCAAAATCAGGATCCATAATCAAGCTCAGAGCCATATATCTGTCCAGTCCAGTAGGTTTATATGGTCAGCACCAGGACCCTGTGTGGTTGACCACTCCTCAGCAGGGTAGAAAAAAAGAAAAGTAGCCATAGTTGTCCAGATCAGTAGGCCACACTAACCTGGCAGCCCTCCCCTTCCGTTCACTTCCACAAGAGAGTATCTCTTTTGAAAGTTACTAACGGTCCGCACCACGAGAAGGCGGGGTTGGACATTAGGTGCTAGGCCTGGCCGGTTCTATGCATCATCACAGGGGATTGGAGGAACCATGCTTTTATGATAAAAGATATTCAGAACTTCAGTCATCCATGTGGTAACCATAACATTTCCAACTCTAAGCATTTCTGTAGTAATTTCATCTACTCTTGGGGATTTATGTCGATCAGTTTTAGAAACAGCTAAAATAACTCAGACTGTGTAAAATAACTCAGACTGTGTTATAGGGTCAACATTAAAGCCAGTAATGGGCTACATCTATCATCATTACAAAGAATGGGAGCAGGACTAACCACATTGTTTAGAACATCACTGAAATGCTCAGCCCACTTAGCCATGACAAAATCATCACTTTCAATAACCTTACCTTAAGAGCACAAAACATTAACTAATTGGTACAGCTATCAGTTGTTATGCTGTCTAGCTGCTTCCACTGCTATGTCAGCCAAAGATTCTTATCAGCTGCTATCCAATCCTTTACATGTTTATTAAGCTCTCTGTAATGCTTTCTGTTAGGGATAGTAGGGTACTGATTAAGGACATGCAGTTGTTTCCTTCCAAAATATGTTCCAGTTCCTTATCACTCAAATAATTTTGCCTCCTCTGCACCTTTTTACCTAAAATAGTACTTTTAGCTTTAAGAAAATCCTTCTCAAAATAGTTCCATTCTTCCTCAACTAAGGAGGCAAACCTTGATATTCATAATTGCTAAGTAATGTATCATGGCAAGCTTAAGCTATAACTGGGTCTTTCAGAGTTTCAATGTTAAAGTTTACTTTTTTAACCTTACCACAACACTTTTAATATAGGTAATGATCAGATCAGATTTCAGCTGCCCTATTTACAAGTGCAGACTGGTAAGGAGAGTTGAGTGCTGTAGCTTTATGGGCACCAAGTGATAAAGGCCTTTACAAACTCATGAGACCAGGATTTTTTTAATAATAATAATAATATTACTTCAAAGAATTTCCACAGAATTGGGAGGAAATCCTTTTTAGGCTTCAAGTATGAGCTCTCAAAAGAATAACTTTTGAAATCTTGAAAAAGAAGCTGGATTTTTTATTTCAGCCAGGCCCTTTTGCTGCAGGCTGCACCTTTCAAAACATGGGCCAGTCTGCCCCTGTGTATACGACCTGGTGCTCCTAACAGAACTTATCTCTGCAAAACTCCCACCCTGTCCATGGTCAATAGAGTACACCAATGGGTTTGGAAATGCTGCCTCCATTGGATGGAATGTTAAACCGTGGCTCCATGTGTAGGAGAGCTATACCATGTGCACATTAAAGAACATGCTGGATGGCCTTGACAGAAAGCTACCATCTGTCTCCCAACAGCTGTTCCACTGGGTCCTCTTGCCCAACATTCTCTGAGACTTCAAGGACTGGCGATTTAGCCCATGGTGTGCAATAAAGTGCCACTCAGAGGGAAAACAACCTAACAGCACTAGGCCATTTGCTCACATACAGCCCATCTGGTGAAAAATATGTGTACTATGTATGTCATGGTGTTTGTAAAAAGTGGTAATTATTCTGAAACAATTGAGTTTACTTATTTGAAGAAGCCTTTGCCATTGCATCTACCAATACAAAGTGACCTATCAACCCTCCTCAAAGGTCAGAATCAGTACCAACTTTAGCATTGAAGTCACCTAGAACAAGAGTAATATCTGCTTTCTTGACAGAATTGAAAACATCCAAAAGTTGCCCATAAAAACTATATTTCTAATCCTAGTTGGCCCTCTAAGTGGGGGCATAACAACAGAAAGCATTCTAGTTTTTAATGCCTGCCTGAAATTTTAACATGGCGATGCCTTTCATTAATGCACTTGTATCCCACAAGTGCATTACCAGCATGTTTCATGAGAAGTAAACCTACGACTTAGAGATGCTTTTCACCTTTCCTCACTGGAAAAAGAAATTTAAGGTTTTGGTATCTGACCTTTCTGTCCATGAGGTCTCTTGCAAACCAAAAATATCTCAGTTATAATGGTAGAATTCTTTTGTGAGAACATCAGGATAATAATCTCTGTGAAGAGTCCTCACATTCCAACTACCTGTAGTGAGAAAATTGTTAGTGCAATGTTTACAGAAACTACATGTGTTTTCTACTAATAAATCAGCACTTTGAAGTCGATTCAAATTTTAGAGGAAACATTGTCTTGCGCTGGGTGGGATATGAACCCATGACCTCCTGATAACATGTCAGGTGCTCTGGACCACTGAGCTACCAGCCGCCGATCAAGATCTCCTCTAACGAATGCTATGAACATTTCTATTATGTCGCATATAGGCGCTACTCAGGCATCTAGCCACAAGCAGGTTTTTATTTGCCATATAGATGGAAAGCATTTCTTAGAAGTATGCTAGTGATAAATAATGGAATAAACTTGACATATTCAATATCTACTAATAAATCAGCACTTTGAAGTCGATTCAAATTTTAGCGTATATGTGACGTAATAGAAATATTCATTGCGTTAGTTAGAGGAGATCTTGATCGGCAGCCAGTAGCTCAGTGGTCCAGAGTACCTGACATGTTATCAGGAGGTCGTGGTTTCATATCTTACCTGGATCAAGACAATTTTTCCTCTAAAATTGAATTGACTTCAAAGTGCCGATTTATTAGGAAATATTGAATATGTCGAGTTTATTTCATTGTTTATCACTAACATACTTGTAAGACATGCATTTCATCTTTATGGCAAATGGAATGCCGCTTGTAGCTAGATTGCCTGAATAGGAAATATCTTTCTTCAAAGGAAATCTCTTTCCTAGCCATACACACACTCTTCCTTAATATTTTCTAGATCTAGGCCTGTTTTTGATGAGGCTTTTATTGTCTGTCTGAATAAGTTTATTGAGAGTTAATGCAATTTTCTATGTATGTTTTAGTGTTGATAGGGATAGGATTTTCTGTAAGATGGTTGATAACACTATTCCCTAAACTATTTTTATCCATAAGGGCAACAAGGCCAAACCTACAGCTTCCCACTCTGCACAAGGCCTAGCCAAAACCACCTTGATACACCAGAACTGGACAACCTTGAACAAAAGGAGGAAAGAAAGGAGTTTCCTGTTTCGGATTTTTTTAGTTTGCAAAGATTACAAATTTCACTACCATAACTAAGTCTAGAAAAAAGAACAACCTCTTATATAGTCTTATTTATATATGTAGGTGCATACGCCTATTTCTCGACACTCTATATAGATCTTCAAAAGTCCCAACAGTAATTCCTACATTTTTCTGTTCATCTCATGCCATACATCATCAGTATCTCTGATATAGCTCCAATAATAATTTAAATGAGACTCCTGCTCAAGAGTGTGACCATTCAAATTAAATGAATCACAGACTGCCTGACCAATTTTCTTCACTTTAGTTTTCCTTATGTTTATCATCAAACCTACTCTACTAGCAGTCTCATAACAGCTCAAATGAAAAAGTTTATCATCATATTCAAAAAGAGCCAAAGCATCAGCATACTATAACTCAGAAATTTCAGATATGTAGACCATTTACCCCTAAAATCTTACCCTTGCAATGATTTCGCATAACATAATCAATAACAAAACTAAAAAGAAAAGGGAAAAAAAATGTACCTTGTTGAACAGCAGAAGCAATGCTAAGCCAATTGCTACAAACCTAACCAACTCTCACACATGACTGAGTTTCATTACAGAGAACTTTCATTATGTTAAATAACTTGTCTGGTATGCCATATGATCCCACAATCAATTGATGACAATGACGAGACTGAAAAGCTTTTTTGAAATTTACAAACTAGTAACCACTGGTTTCTAAAACTCTAAACAGTTCTCAAGAATCTGCCTGAGCAAAAATATCTGATCTGCACATCCCTACCATTTCTGAATCCTCATTGCTCATCTTGCAATTGCCTCTCAGCCAGATTCTTTAATCTGTTAAGCAAAATTATGCGAACTTTACCTGGAACAGAAAGTAGGGTGATACGCCTATAGTTATCACAAGAACTGTGATCAAATTAAAAAAAAAATTGTAATAATGATTGTTCTAGTGAAATCCTTAGGAACAATGCTTTTATGACAAAAAATATTCAAATTTTCCATTAGTTATATAGTAACAGAGACATCGACATCTGTAAGTATTTCAGTAATAATTTCATCTTCCCATGGGTATTTATGTAGTTTAAGTTTAGGAATAACAAAAGAAATTTGTACTCTGATATAAGTCAGACATTACAGCCAATAATGCATATATCATAATTACAAACAATGGGAGTTGAACTAAACACATTATTTAGAACTTTTCTGAAATGCTCAGTCCACCTAGCCATGATTGAATCCTCACCTTCAATAACCTTATCTTAACAACACAAAACCTAACTGTGTGGTTCAGCTATCTGTTTATGCTGTCTAGGTGCTTCCACAGCTATGTCAGCTAAGGCACCTCACCAGAGATTCTTATCAGATGCTTCCTTATCCTTTACACATTTATTAAGCTCTCTATAACACTTTCTATTAGTAATAGTAGGGTGCTGATTAAGGACATTTCTGCAGTTGTTTCCTTCCAAAATAAGCTCCAGCACCTTATCACTCAAATAATTTTGTCTTCTGCTCCTTTTTACCCAAAATAGTAGTGTTAGTTTCAAGAAAACCCTTTGTAAATTATTCCCATTCTTCAACTATAGTAAGGAAGCCTTTACCATCATAATTGGTAAGTAATGTATCGAGGTAAATTTTAGCAATTACTGGGTCTTTCAGAGCTTCAGTGTTAAAGTACTTTTAATAAAGGTAATGGTCAGAATGAATTTCATCTCCCCTATATGCAGGTGCTGGACTGGTATAGGATCCTGGAGTATTATAGGATCCTAGGCCCTAATGAGAGCAGGATTTTTTCAAAAATAATAATTATTTCTTCAAAAAATTTCCATCGAATTGGGGGAAAACTCATTTTATGCTTCACATAAAAGCTCTCAAAAGAATAATTATTAAAATCTCCTTTACTAGATGCTGTGTCTCTGAAAGAAAAAGAAGGCTAGTCTCTTATGCAGCCCATCTGAAAAACACATGTATTTATGTATGTCGTTGCGTTTAAAAAAAGTGTTAATTTGCTCATACCATTAAGTTTACTTACCTGTATGAGGCATTGCCCATTGCCATTTCAGTTAAAAATGCCAAGGGACTTATCAGCTTTCCTCAATGGTATGTTACCAACTTTAGCATTGAAGTTGCCTAGAACAAGGGATAAATATTTCCTATCTTGACAGAATTGAAAACATCCTAAAGTTGCCCATAAAAGCTATTTTTCTAATTCTAGTGAGCACTGTCAGTAGGGGCATAACAACAGATAGCATTCCAGTTTTTAATGATTGCCTGAAATTTTAACTGTGAGATACCTTTCATTAATGTACTCATATCCCATAAGTGCATCACTAGTGTTTCTTTTGAGTAGCAAACATAAGACTTAGAGATGCTTTCCATCGTTCCTCACTGGAAAGAGAAATTTAAGATTATTTTCAAGTATCTGATCTTTCTGTCCATGTGGTCTCTTGCAAGCCGAAAATATTTAAGTTATAATGGTGCAATTCTTGTGTGAAACCATCAAGACAATTCTCTCTGTGCAGAGTCTTCACATTCCTACTGCCTGTGGTGAAAAATGGTTTCTGAAATGTTTATTGAGAGAGGGAATGCCAGTAATATCAAACAACCCCCTAATTGCAGGCATGGGCAAAGACCTGTTCCCCCATTACTAAAAACTGAACCCATCTAGCCCTGAAAGACTTCGTCGAAAGTTAGTTTGATGATGCCCATAGACGCAAGAGTTCAGGTACCTGCAAAGGCCCTCTGACCAAGATTATCCACTTGCTGATAAATTGTATCATGTGAATCTATTCATTGGGATTGTCAACCCATAAACAAACAGAAAACACAGTGGAAGTTTTTCCCTCAACAGGAACCCACTAGTGCAGCAAATTCAGGATCTATAAACAAGCTCAAAACCATTATTTCATTCTGGTTGGTGTATATGATCTGGTCTGTGTAGTTAACTACTCCTCAACAGGGTAGGAAAAAAAAGTAGCTATAAGAGATCAAATCAATAGGCCAAACTGATTGGCTGCCCTCCTATTCCATTCCCCACAAAAAGAGAGTATATCTTTTGAAAGGTACTAATGGTCTGCACCATCAGAAAGTGGGGTCAGACTTTAGCTGCTAAACCCAGATGGTTCTCTGCATCATCACAAGTACTCTCAGTTAATAAAACGAAAGTACAGGGTATGACTTGTAAATTTCTCTTGCTGGTAAATTTTGTAGTGGCTGTTTCCTTTATTTTAATAGTTTCCTTCATTGGTTCTTTAAAAATACACTGCTTGACATTGAAAATGCCCCAACTAGAAGGACATGTCACAAAAAGATGCAAATAGAAAGGTAGTTCTGTGCAGTTGAGATTTGCAAATGATGATAATCCGGAGCCAATGACGTGTGGCTCAAAAGATAAAAGGTGCAAGAAGGAACAAGGATGGTATTGTGTCTATGCAGGCGGAAGTCGTGTGAACAGTTGAGATTAGGTGGTTCCTCTTGTAAATTGTTGAGCCAATGCCAATCGGGCCCGCCATCAGCATGTTTATCACCATTTGGATGCTTTTGAGAGAGGACGAATTATGTGAAGCTGGATGGACTGTATGTCGTGCCACTGCGCATGTTCATCGTGATAGACCAACTGTTGGATGCTCTTGGCAGCAGTGATGAAATGAGGGTTCTAGTGTGCATTGCAGAGGGAGTAATGCCATCCAACATACGTGAGCATGGCTTGATAGGCGCATTGTTTGACTTGCTTGTTGGTATATATATTTTTCGTATGCATATCTTTTCATATTGCGTTTTTTATCTTGTTTAAAAAGAAAACGAGATAAAAAGCAACTATAGCAGTATAGTAGAGAAAAAAATATATATTTACGTATTATTTATTATTGTTTATTGTTGTTTCTTTATAGAGATAAATGAAAAATTCTTTTTTGGGTTACATTGGAATTGATGAAATATTATAATTCACTCTTTCAAAATATTCCTAGAACTATAACTGTGCCCTCTAACAGTAGAAAAATTTTGTAATTTAGAATTAATGTTGGAAACGATGTATTTATGCAAATAGTTTTGGAGGTGGAATGTAAAGATTTTGGAATTTTCATTGGTAACAGTGAGTTATCTTATTACACCCATGGCGGGGTTTTTTTTTGGGGGGGGGGGATGGGTTATGTAAACACAATTTAGAGTTTTTGCAGATATTTGCTTTTTTGAGTTAGAGAATCTTTTTTGAGTTAGATAGCAATTGATAAAATATTATGATTTGCATTTCTGGAATCTTTTGAACACTAATTGCTCCTTCAAATGGTGAAAAAGATTCAAAATTCCAAAATTTGAAACGAATATTGCATGCATAGATACAACATCCTCATGCACCCATGTTCTACATTCCTGTTTACTGTGCAATTTTTTCTGAGCTACTGCTGCTGCATTTGGCCACTCTAGACCAATTCTGGCAAAGTCCTATTTGACATTGTCTGTCCATCTCTTCCTTGGTCTCCCCCTTTTTTTTGAAACCCTTAAGCACAGTGTTCATAATCCTCTTTGCTAATCTGCAGCTATGTATACTGGCAACATGGCCAAACCAATCCAGTCTCACTCTGCACAATATGCTGTTCAAAGGAGGTTAATGATGCTTTCTACTAAACCTCATCATTACTTACAAAGTCAAACCACCTAATGCCCAAGATACTGTGTAGGCATCTACAAATAAAAGCATCGTGTTTCTTGTTATCCTGCTTAGAAAGGGTCCATGTCTCTCTAGCAAAGCTAACCTTAGTCTGTATAATAGTTTGGTTCTTTCTAATTTTAGTCTTTAGATGTATACACCTATTTTTTCCGCACTCTCCATAGATTCTTAAGAGTCCCAGCGGCAATCCCTATTCTTCTATTTATCTCATACTGTACATCACCAGTATCTGTTATATAGCTCCCAAGATAATTAAATTCAGACATTTGCTCAAGAGTGCAGCCATTCAAAGCAACTGAAGCACTATCTACCTGACCAATTTTCATCACTTTAGTTTCATTTCTGTTTATCACCAAACCTATTCTATTATCATTCTCATGTGAAAGAATTCATCTCATCAACATCATTAACCAATAGGACCTATCATGTGCATAATCTAAATCACAAAATTCGAAATCTCTAGATCATTTAAGGCCAAAATCTTTCCTTTGCAAAGAATTTCGCATTAGATAATCAATAACTAAAGAGAAAAGGAGACAATCGCTGGAAGATGTACCAACTCTCACACACAACTTAGTGTTATTATAGAGGGCTCTCATTACACTAACTAACTTATCAGGTATTCCATATGATCTAACAATCAACCACAAATCATGTTGATCAACAGAGTCAAAAGCCTTTTTGAAATATATAAAGCTAGCAACCTCAGGTCTCAGAAACTCTAAAGATTTCTCAAGAATTTGCGTAAGTGAAAATATTTGATCAATAGATCCCCTACCACTTCTGAATCCACATTGTTCATCATGCAGGTGCCCATGAACCAAAATTCTTAACTCTATTAAGTATAATCATGCAAAGAACTTTTCCTGGAACAGAAAGTTAACTAATTTGACTATAATTATCACAAGAACTGCAATTATCCTTTTTAAAAACTGGGGACAACAATAGGTCTAGTAAAATTCTTATGAACAATATTTTGATCAAACAAAAAAATTCATAATTTCAGTTGGACATGTGACAACAGAAACCAGTAATGCATCTATCCTTAGTGGGAACAATGGGAGTAGAAATAATCACATTATTTACAACCTCTCTGAAATGATCAGCCCACCTAATCATCACAGAATCCTCACCTTCAACCACCTTGCCATGCTCATTCCCTAATCCATGTGTACCTGTCTGTTTCTTCACACTTCAAACATTAATTATCTGGTACAACCCCCTGCTCTTGTGCTGTCTAACTGCTTCCTCAGCTTTGTCAGCCAAGTTATAAAGCCAAAGTTTCTTACCAGATGCTAAATGATCTTTTACACGTTTATTAAGGAAGATTATTCATATTAATCTTGCACTTCCTTCTTTCAGAAATAAGTTCCCTAACCTTACCAGTCAAATAATTTTGTTTCTTCTGTTCCGTTTTACCTAAAAGAGTACTATTGGTTTCAAGAAAAGCCTGCTTAAACTGATCCCATTCTTTATCAACTTCAGGACTAACCAAACCACTATTGTCATATTGACTAAGTAGCCTATCATGGTATGTTTGGATATTTCTCGATATTTCCGCCATTCAGTGTTATAGCTAATTTTTTTAACCTGAGCACATTTCTTACTGCTTAAACTTCAGCTGCAAAACACATTTGACCAGATAATGATCAGACCCAATATCGGCTACCCTGTATAATCTGATATTCCTAACTGAACTAGCCTATTTGCTGTTAATTAAAATATAATCTATCATATTCCTGTGAAACCCATCTGGTGAATACCATGTACATTTATTAGTGTCCTGGTGTTTATAGTCATCATCATCCTCAAGCAGCCATGTGCTACAAAGGTTCAACCAGAACATGTAATTTAGTTCTCCTAGCAAATCTGTCAACTACATCTGATGCATCTGGCCGCTGCACACCAATTCTAAAAAGGTCCAGTTTGACATTGTCAGCAAACCACATCCTAGGTCTCTAATCTTTCTGACACCTTTAGGCATACTGTTCATAACCCTATACTTCAATCTATAATTATCCATATGTGCAACATGGTCAAACCAATGGAGTCTCTCTTGGCACAATATGCTGCTTAAATGAGGTTGCCGACTCTTTTGCCTAACTTCATCATTAGTTACAAAGTTGGGGGGCGGGGGTGGCTCAGTCGGTAGTGCGCCAGGCTCGTAATCTGTAGTTCCCAGGTTCGAGTCCCAGCTGGGTCAGCGTTGAGATTTTTCTCCGCAAAATTCCCCGCCCTGCCCACGGTCAGTAGGGGACACCGATGGGCTTGGAAAGGCCGCCGTCCGTCGGATGGGACGTTAAGCCGTGGCTCCGTGTGCGGGAGAGACATACCCTGTGCACGTTAAAGAACATGCTGGATGGCCTTGACGGGAGGCTACCATCTGTCTCCCAACAGCTGTTCCAGTGGGTCCCCTCCCCCAACCTTCTCTGAGCCTTCGGGGTCCATGTGACCTGGACATTTAGCCCATTGTGTGCAAAAAAGTGTCGCTCAGAGGTAAAACAACCCAACCCAAGTTACAAAGTTGTACCACCTAATGCGCAAGATACTGCGTAAGCATCTGGAATCAAAAGCATCTAGTTTCCTGATATCTTGTTTACAAAGCATCCAAGTTTCACTACCATAACCAACCCTAGAAAAAAACAAACTATTATAGGTTAATTTTAATCTTTAGGTGTATCGCCTATTTCCCTACACTCTCCAAAGATTCCTAATAGTCCCGGAAGCAATCCCTATTTGTCTGTTAATCTCATGCCGCCCATCACCAGTATCTGTTACATAGCTCCCAAGATAATTAAATTGTGACACATGCTCAAGACTGCTACCATTAAAATTAACTGAATCACAGCCTGCCTGACCAATTTTCATCACTTTAGTTTTCTCTCTGTTTATAACCAAATCTACTCTACTACCAGTTTCATCAACAGCTCGAATGAAAGAGTTCATCTCATCAACATACATTTGCCAAAAGGGCTAAATCACCAGCACAATCTAAATCAGAAATTTTCGTATCTCCAGCCCATTTAAGGCCAAAATCTTTCCCTTGAAGTGAATTTTGCATAACATAATCAATAACCAAGCTAAAGAGAAAAGGAGACAAAATGCACCCTTGTTGAATACCATAAGTAAAGCTAAACCAATTGCTACAAGCCTAACCAACTCTAACAAAAATTATAGTAGAGGTACATAGTGCGGTAATTAAAATTAAAGTTATTTAATTCTCTATGACACTCTTAAATGTTTTTAAACACTTGAGCACATGGAAATATGCTACCAAGTATCAATAATTATTAAGGAGAGATTTACGTACCATGCCTTAGAGGATGGGTAGCAACTGAAACTTCCTGGGATGCTTTAGGTGAGGAATTTAAAATTCGACGTTCTTGCCAGCAAGTTACATCTCAGTGGAGATTAAAATAAGGATGATGGCTGCCAATGGTCTACTCACCTTGGTGAATGAAATAACCATTTAGACTTTTGATAGCATAGTGTGCTTAAAAAGGTTTCTAATCCTAGGCTTGTGTTTCGTGTCTTTCCTATTGGCGCTTCATCAGGTGGGAAGTGAGGAACTTAAGCAGATGCAGGAGAGGCTGTTGGTTGTTCTGCATGGGGGAGGGGTGTGGTGCCATAAATTGACATGCCAGTGGCTCAGCTCTAAAGATCGGAGTGGTCGGCAGATGTGCGGGTGGCCGTAATGCGATCTGCATGTAACGGAAGTTGGGAGAGAGTGTGGAATTATGGGAAATCGCCAAGATCAGCATATGTCAAGGGAGCTTCACTATTTGTGGCTATTAATTTATAATTATAATCAGTGGGGTGCTTTCAGTGAATTAATACATTTCGTAAACTGAAATTTTAGGTTAAGATAATTATGTTTTTGATGATCTCAATAATGGTTTTCATATTGGTATTGTGAGTTTGTTTTTGTTGGGGGTGGTACTCTCACACATGACTCAGTGCTATTATAGAGAGATTCATTATATTACTTAACTTGTCTATTATACCCTATGATCTCATAATCAACTACAAATTATGATGATCAACAGAATCGAAAGCCTTTTTGAAACCAACAATGCTAGCAAAGAAAGGTTTCTGAAACTCTAAACATTTCTCAAGAATCTGCCTAAGTGAAAATATCTGATTCCCTACCACTTCTGAATCAACATTGCTCCTCATGCAATTTCCTGTAAACAACATTTTTAATTCTATTAAGCAAAATCGTGCAAAGAACAGAGAGTAGGCTAATATCCCTATAGTTATCACAAGAATTCCGATCACCTTTTTTGAAAATAGGGATAATAATAGGTCTGGTAAAATCCTTAGGAACCATGCCTTTATCATAAAAGATATTCAAAATTTCTAGTCATCCAAGTCGTAATCGAAACATTCCCAGCTCTAACCATTTCTGTAGTAACTTCATTTACCCATGGGGATTTATGAATTTTAAGTTTAGAAATAGGCAAAATAACTTCAGATTGTGTTGTAGTGCCAATATTAAAGCCACCAATGCATCATCACTGCAAACAATGGGAGTAGAATCACTGAAATGCTACGCCCACCTAGCCATCACAGAATCGTCACCTTCTGTAATCTTATCTTGTTTATCCTTCAATCCCTGTATACTTGTCTGTTTTCTACCACACAAAACATTAACTGTCTGACACAGCTCTCTGCTGTTGTGCTGTCTAACTGCTTCCTCGGCTTTGTCAGCCAAGTCATCAAGCCCAAGATTTTTATCAGCAGCTAACTGATCCTTTACACTTTTATTAAGCTCTCTGTAATCCTTCTATTAGGACTATTAGGGTATTGATTAAAGACATTCCTGCAGTTCCTTCTTTCTGAAATGAGCTCAAGTGCCTTATCACTGAAATAATTCTGCCCTCTCTGCACCTTTTTCCCTAAAAGAGTACTGTTTGTTTCCAAAAAAGTCTGTTTAAAATGGTCCCATCCTGGTGCTGGTGATGATATGCCCAAGCTCAGGGAGCAGCTCCAATTTTTTCCTGAGCTTGGGTATATCACAACAATGAGTCTTCTGAAATTTTCAAGCATCAATACCATTGAAATATATCACCTCTAAGATCAACGTAGTTCTTGACTGGCATCTGGAGTATTATATATATACAACGAACATTAATAATTGTGAACCAACAGCATATGTGCTACGTTTTCATAATCACTTCTAAGATTACATTCATCTGTGCTTGCATCCAATAACGAAGACGGCACCAAAAAAGGGATCATATCATGACACTTTACCAGTTGTAGCCAGCAGAACTTTCCATGAAAAATGGTAACGTTATGACTATTAGTGTGAACCTTTATTGTTTTAAAGATAGCTGTAAGTTCTGTCATTCAATGGTAACAACTCGTACCATGACTATTCATGAGATAGTTATTGTATAATTAATCGTGTATTAAATATTGTTTTAACTATTTTGCTGTGAACTTATAATTAATTAAAGGTAAATTTATTAACCTTATGGCAACACTTCTTAAGTTTAAGTTGCAAGACTCTTTTAACAAGCTCCCTTATATGACCTGCTATTCCTAACAGAACTAGCCCATTTGCTGTTAATTAATATATAATCAATCATATTCTTATGCAGCCCATCTGGTGAAACCCATGTGTACTTATGTATGTCATGGTGTTTTTTAATAATGTTATTATTAAACAATTGGGTTTAGTTACCTGTAGGGGACGTTGCCCATTTCCATTGCAGCTATCAATACGGAAAGGGCTTATCATCTCTCCCCAAATGTCAGAGTCGGTACGAACTTAGGCATTGAAGTCACCTAGAACAAGGGTAATACTCCTTTCTTGACAGAATTCGAAACATCCCGAAGTTGTCCGTAAAACCTATCGTTTTCATCCTCATCAGCATCCTTGGAAGGGGCATAACAGCAGATAACATTCAAGTCTTTAATGCTTGTCTGAAATTTGCCATAAGGAACTTTTCATTAATGCATTTATATCCTAGAAGAGCATCACCCCCTGCTGAGAAGCAGACCCACACCTTCATGATGCTTATTATCTTCCCTCCCTGAAAAGAGGAATTTAAGACTATTTTTAATAATCTGACCTTTACCTGTCTCTTGCAAGCCTATAATATCTAGGTTATAATGCTGGAATTCCTGCATGATGACATCAAGAAAATAACATCCTCACATTCCACAAACTTGCAGAGAGAAAATGGTTTATAGGATTTTTAAAGAAGCTAGGTTTATTGAGAGAGATAGGGCCAACAATATGAAACAGCCCCCTGATTGCAGGCATGGGGCAAAGACTGTTCCTCCTCCACTAAAGGCTGAAGTCACCAGTGCCTGTAGGAACTTCAGGCACCACATTTTCAAGTGGTCCTTTTGATGAGCCATGTTGCCTGCCTGAGACATGTTACTTCAGTTTATGATTGACGATGCCGAACTAGCTAAGTGAAGGTTCAGGTACCTGTGATGGCCTCTGAGCAGGATTATCCACCAGCTGATATAAGGTATCCCATGTTTCTGTTCATTTAGGGCTGGCATCCCACAAGCATAAAACATAGTGACAGATTCTCCTTTAACAGAGGCCCACCAAGCAAGTCCAGGATCCATAATCAAGCTCAAATCTGTAAACTAGTCCAGTCTAGTGGGTACAAATGATCATCACCAGAACACTGTAAAGTTGACCACTCCTCAGTAGGTTCAAAAAAAGAAGTCGCTATGGATGACTAGATCAGTAGCTCACACTGAGTTGGCAGCCTTCCCCTTCCATTCCCTTCCAAAAGAGAATCTCTTTTGAAAGGTACTAACAGCCTGCACCATGAGAAGGTGATGTCAGACATTATGTGCTAGACCTGGACAGTTCTGTGCGTCATCACTGGGGATTGGTACACAGCTCTCCTTACAGTTTTTGCCTAGCTACCCTTTACAATCCCGAATATTGCAACAATGCATTAATTGCAGAATTATGGACTTTTGATGGTGGAATGTGAACGTCATGAAGTTTCCTTTGGAAACAATGAAACTGATAATTAGAAAACTTTTTAGTGTGGTTGGTTCTGGTGAAATATTATAATTTGCATTTGTCAAATATTTAGTAATTTCAGTATAATATCTTTACAGCTCACTAAATGTGAAAATCACAACTGTAGCCAGTTTTACAAAAAGTACGAATAAAATAGAATTTTGAAAAATTGTGGTAGCGTTTGAGGGATATTCCACTGGCAGCAGTAATATAGCCACTTTTCAGACATAGGTGTGGAAAATGCAACTACTTCAATTTAAGAATTAAAAGACGAATACTTTTATGTTGTATAATTATTAATGAAATATTATTTGCATTTATTCCCATCATCTGCTTGCTCAAATTAAAAGTTTTAATGGAATGAAACATTAGGGAAGGGGAAAACTTCATTCTCTTTGAAAACGAGATTCTTATATATACCAGAGGCAATATTCGTTCTTCTACTTAAGGATATTTTTCTTTTTCTATTGGCTATAGAATATAGATTTCTATCTAGAACCTTCTTAGGAATGTAAATTTTATGCCAGTGGCTCTTTAAAGATACAGACTTGTTTTTTGCCTGGCTTTTAATGTAGATTTTTCTAGTGGCTATTTACGAATATAATTTTTTATTTATAGTGACTCTTTAAGAATATTTTTTTTCTGGTGACTTTCAGGAACTTTTTTTGTAGAGACATTGTAAGGATGCAGTTTTCTTCATGGCTATTAGCTAACTTTCGTTGACCACCTCTCACTCTAGATGGTGTGATGGTGTCACATTCCATCAAAGAAAGAAGACGGCAATGGACTTACCAAGTCCATCACTCTCTGCTTTTTCACCACAGCATGGTAAGAGGGGGGAGGGGGAGAATCTAAATGTGTACAGTTGCGACTAGAGACTGGAAATGGCAGATTGCCAGCGTGGCTTGCAATCTCCCTCTTAATTGGATTACTAAACAATTTTCATCCTCTTTGTTTAAATTTTGTTTATTGTAAATATTTTGCTTATTCTTGTGTCTGATTACTTATTTCATTTCTAGGTATATATAGCCAAGTGCTTGGAACATAAGAAGCTTGCAATGTAGATACAATGTAAATTGACACTGACAGAAAGCAGAAAATTAGAGAAATTGAAAAAAATTCGTTTAAACATTTGGTTCACAGTAATCTACTGTTCGAAATTCTGTACTTTGAAAAGAATAAATTCTAAGTGTTTTCACATTTATATTTTCCTCACACAGAAATATATATGCCTCATTATTCATTAAAACGGAACATATTTTGGCAAATTGACAAAATATGCGTCATGTTTTCAATATTAAAAGATGCTTCGTGTGCATAAAATACAGTGAATAATGACACTGAATAAAGTAGAATCATAAACTACTGTACTTGGAACAAAAACAAACTCTTATTTGTCATAAAGGACTATTAAGAATGCAAAGAAATGCTTTATATTTTTGAGAAAGTACAAAAAGTGAAATCAGAGTTGGAACTATTAGTGTGAGCAGAACAAACTCTTGTGTGTAGGAAGTTTTTCCAGAAACCAAGATATAAAGAACACTTCTGAGATAACATGCAGAAATTTTGCAGATGACCTATTATGTAATGGAGAATATTGATTGAACAGCACCTGTATTCTAATACATAGGAAAGTCATATATCGGTGAAATATGCAAAGAAAGTTTCAAAAGCAAGCTTCTGCTCTAATATCAGTATTTTACAAGCACAATACATAAGACTCAACGAAATCTTCAGTCTTCAATAACATTTTCATGCACAGGAAAAGCAGAAAAAACATTGGGTATAGAAAGCTTTTCTTAAAATCTTTTATTTTGCCCATGATAAGGAGAGGACATATATTAGTTCAGAATGAAACAAAAGTTTTGAAATCAAGCCTGTGACATTTTTATTTTTATCCTACAAAATACAGTCCACATATATGTGAAACATGCAAAAATTCGTTTAAAACAAAGCAGAATCTTGAATATCATTTTTAATTTCACAAAAGAAAAAAAAAATGTGTGGTATGTATAATAATAAATTAGCGAACAAAGCTCATTTATGGTCTATTATCTCTCACACGGAGGAAAGAAGATATATCTCCATTAAATATGTAGTGAAGAATTGACACAAAAAGCTTATCTAAGTAATTATTTCACACCTGTGAGAAAGAAGCTACATCAGTGTGAAATATATGACTAAGAATTTGATGATCAATGGTACCTTAAGTTTCATAAAGTAATATGCAAAAATGGAAAACCGCATATTTTAATGTGTAAAAATAGATTTTCAAGTAAAGGATCATTGAAATTTCATTATCGAAGAGACACAGAAGAGAAGTCACATATTCCTGATATATATAGATAACAAGAAATTTCATTTGCAGATTTAAAGACCACTTTCTTACTCTCCAAGGAAAAAATGAGTATACAGAAATCATCAGAGAAATCTAATTCTAGGTGTTATTTTCTTAAATACACAGAAGGAAAACCACATGTATGTGAAATATGTAATAAGAAATTTGCACTGAAATCTACCCTTAGGAAGCATGTTCTGACACACATAGGGGAGAAATCACATATATGTGAAATATGTAATAAGAAATTTGGACAGATGTCTGATCTTAAAAAGCATATTCTGACACACACAGGGGATAAACCCCATGCATGTGAAATATGCAATAAGAAATTTGCACTGAAATCTTCCCTTGGGAAGCATTTTCTGACACACACAGGGGAAAAACCACATGTATGTGAAATATGTAATAAGAAATTTGCACAGACGTCTTATCTTAGGGAGCATTTTCTGAGACACAGAAGGGAAAAATCGCATGTATGTGAAATATGTAATAAGAAATTTGCAGTGAAGTCAACCCTTAGGAAACATGTTCTGACACACACAGGAGAAAAACCACATGTATGTGAAACATGTAATAAGAAATTTCGACAGATGTCTCAACTTAGGAGGCATTTTCTGACACACACAGGGGAAAAACCATATATGTGTGAAATATGTAATAAGAAATTTGCAGAGATAGCTGATCTTAGGAGGCATTCTTTGGCACACACTGCGGAAAAACCACATGTATGTGAAATATGTAAAAAAAAATTTCGACAGATGTCTGAACTTAGGAGGCATTTTCTGACACACACAGGGGAAAAACCACATTTATGTGAAATATGTAATAAGAAATTTGGAGACATGTCTTCTCTTAGAAAGCATTTTCTGACACACACAGGGGAAAAACCACATGTATGTGAAATATGTAATAAGAAATTTGGACAGATGTCTCATCTTAGGGATCATTTTCTGACACACACAGGGGAAAAACCACATATATGTGAAATATGTAATAAGAAATTTGGAAAGATGTCTAATCTTAGGGATCATTTTCTGACACACACAGGAGAAAAACCACATGTATGTGAAATATGTAATAAGAAATTTGGACGGATGGCTAATCTTAGGGATCATTTTCTGACACACACAGGAGAAAAACCACATGTATGTGAAATATGTAATAAGAAATTTCGATGGATGTCTAATCTTAGGGATCATTTTCTGACACACACAGGAGAAAAACCACATGTATGTGAAATATGTAATAAGAAATTTCGATGGATGTCTAATCTTAGGGATCATTTTTTGACACACACAGGAGAAAAACCGCATGTATGTGAAAAATGTAATAAGAAATTTGCACGGAAATCTTCCTTTGGGAAGCATATTCTGACACACACGGGAAAAACCACATGTATGTGAAATATGTAATAAGAAATTTGCAGATATGTCTGCTCTTAGGAAGCATTTTCTGACACACACAGGAGAAAAACCATATGTATGTGAAATATGTAATAAGAAATTTGGACAGATGTCTTCTCTTAGGGATCATTTTCTGACACACACAGGAGAAAAACCACATGTATGTGAAATATGTAATAAGAAATTTGCACAGATGTCTAATCTAAGAAAGCATTTTCTGACACACACAGGGGAAAAACCACATGTATGTCAAATATGTAATAAGAAATTTGGACAGATGTCTGATCTTAGAAAGCATTCTCTAACACACACAGGGGAAAAACTCACATGTATGTGAAATAGGTAATCAGAAATTTGCAGTGAAGTCAACCCTTAGGAACCATGTTCTGACCCACAGGAGAAAAACCATATATATGCGAATTATGTAACAAGAAATGTGGACAGATGTCTGATCTTAGAAAACATTCTCTAACACACACAGGGGAAAAATCACATTTATGTGAAATATGTAATAAGAAATTTGGAAAGATGTCTAATCTTAGGGATCATTTTCTGACACACACAGGAGAAAAACCACATATATGTGAAATATGTAATGAGAAATTTGCACAGATGTCTATTCTAGGCATTTTCTGACACATAGGAGAAAAACCACATGTATGTGAAACATGTAATAAGAAATTTGCACAGATGTCTCAACTTAGGAGGCATTTTCTGACACACACAGGGGAAAACCATATATGTGTGAAATATGTAATAAGAAATTTGCAGAGATAGCTGATCTTAGGAGGCATTTTTGACACACACTGGGGAAAACCATATGTATGTGAAATTTGTAATAAGAAATTTGGAGACATGTCTTCTCTTAGAAAGCATTTTCTGATACACACAGGGGGAAAACCACATGTATGTGAAATATGTAATAAGAAATTGCACAGATATCTAATCTAAGAAAGCATTTTGTGACATACAAGGGGAAAAACCACATATGTGAAATATGTAATAAGAAATTTGCACAGATGTCTAATCTAAGAAAGCATTTTATGACACATAGGAGAAAAACCAAATGTATGTGAAACATGTAATAAGAAATTTGCACAGATGTCTCAACTTAGGAGGCATTTTCTGACACACACAGGGGAAAACCATATATGTGTGAAATATGTAATAAGAAATTTGCAGAGATAGCTGATCTTAGGAGGCATTTTTGACACACACTGGGGAAAAACCACATGTATGTGAAATTTGTAATAAGAAATTTGGAGACGTCTTCTCTTAGAAAGCATTTTCTGACACACACAGGGGAAAAACCATAGTATGTGAAATATGTAATAAGAAATTGCACAGATATCTAATCTAAGAAAGCATTTTGTGACATACAAGGGGAAAAACCACATATGTGAAATATGTAATAAGAAATTTGCACAGATGTCTAATCTAAGAAAGCATTTTATGACACATAGGAGAAAAACCAAATGTATGTGAAACATGTAATAAGAAATTTGGACAGATGTCTCAACTTAGGAGGCATTTTCTGACACACAGCGGAAAACCATATATGTGTGAAATATGTAATAAGAAATTTGCAGAGATAGCTGATCTTAGGAGGCATTTTCTGACACAGAAGTGAAAAACAGCATGTATGTTAAATAAGAAATTTGGGCAGATGTTTCATGTTAGGAGGTATGTTCTGACACACACAGGGAAAAAACCACATATATGTGAAACATGTTATAAGAAATTTGCACGGATGTCTTAGGGAGAATGTTCTGACAAACAGAGAGGAAAAACCACATGTATGTGAAGTATGTAATAAGTTTGTTTTGAAATCTACCCTTAGGAAGCATGTTCTGACACATGCAGGGGGAAAAACGGCATGCATGTGAAATATGTAATAAGAAATTTCGACAGATGTTTAATCTCGGAGCATTTTTTGACACACACAATAAAGAGTCATATTCTGACACATAGAAAGGAAAAAAATCCACAAATATATGTGAAATATTCAAAAAGAAATTTGGAAATGAAGCATCAGAAGTGTTCTCAGGTCATGTAAAGGAAAAACCACTGTCAAAAATTAAAACAAAAATGCAATCAAAGCTCATCAAAAATCCATTATCTGATATGAAAGATTAGTGATATAAATAAGACCTCTATATAATATGGGGAGAAAAAAATAAAAATAGTGGTCTGGTATGTGTGAAATATGCAGCGAAGTTAAAAACTGAAAGAGGTACCTTTAATATCGTATTCAACCAGGCAGAAAAGAAATGGCACATTGTGATGAAATATACATATATAAAGAAATATTCGTAGAAAACTTGTATTATTATTCATTTTTGTGTCATGAAATATGCACAAAAGTCATAACTAAAGTGTTATTCATTATCACTCATTAAACTACATATCTGTAGAATATCCAACTAAATATTTGCAGAAATATAATTGTTGAAAGTTATCTTTTGAGGAACATAAAAATAAAGCTATTCCAGTTGTAAAATGTGTAGCAAATGTTTGTAGTGAGACAAAGTGCTTTATTGAAAATTTGTGTCATGGAAGACACATGAATTTCCTGGAAAATATGTACGAAAAAATTTACAGAGAGACTTCTAGATTCATTTTGTGACAACTATGAAAGAAAAGCTACATAGATGTGAAATACGATAGGAGTAGCTTCCACTGAAAATCCAAGTAAGATTTTCAGCTTGCTGTAAAAGTAGAGTCTCATATTACTAAAATGCGTAGGCAAAAAAATTGTGGCGTGAAATTAATTTTATTATCCAATAGTTAACACACACGAGGTAGATTTCTGTATGCTATTTATCATGGAATTTATCCAAAAAAAATGTTAAGAATTATTATGTGATCCAATATGTGTCTGAAATTTTTAAGAAAAACTTTCGAGAACAAAATATATTAATTTCAGTTGAAAATGAAAAAATGTCACACATTTCAAAATATGCACAAAAAAGTTTTCACATATTTCCTCTCAGTTTACATTATGTTGTACACTCGTAATAGGGCCCATATATCTATTAAGTATGTTGCAAATGCTTGGGCTGAAGTACTATATTTGTTATATAAAAAAGTTACCTGATATATGTAAAATACACAGTATATATATATATACAGCTGTATCTCTCTTGCTACTTTCAGTAACATAGAAAGAGAAGCCAGATATCGGTGAAATACCTGAGAAGAAATTTTCACCGAAAGCTTGTTTAAATATCCATTTTCCGAAGCCTCAAAAGCCACAAGTATGAAAAATATTAACAATTAAATTTGGAAAAAATCGGTCCTCTGAAAGAATTTCCTGGCACACAGAAAAACTACCTTAATATAAAATATCTAACGAAATTTGAATGAAAACTTACCTTCAGGAGGCATTTTTTTTTTCTGAAAGAAATTACATGTCTGTGAAATATTGAAAGTTGTAAGACAGTGTCTGGCTTTGAATATCAATAAAGAAATGACAAATGAAGCAGCCTCATATATTATCAAAGACCACAGAATGTTAATTGCCATTATTACTGCAGGAAAAGAGACGCTATGTTTCTGTGAACTAGGTAAAAAAAAATGATTTGGATTAAGATTTATTCTCAGGGGGCATTTTCTGCCAAGAGATAAAAGGTGTCTCTGAACTAGCTAACAAGATATTTGCATAAATATACACCATAAGAATCACTACCTTATACAGAAGAAAAAGAAACTTCATGAAAGTGAAATATTTGAAAAACTAAATTCAGTGAAATGTGTGCTTTAATGACATGTTCTACCAAGTAGAGAAGAAAACCACAAGTTTGAAATATGTAACAAAATCTTATCAAAACAGAGCAGACTAAATGCTTAATTTCTGATACAGATGAAACAGAAGCATCCTTTGTGGGAAATGAATGACTCTCCATGAAATATGTAAGTTATAGTTGATTGCGTATTGAAAGTTACCTCTCAGTAACGAGAAAAATCCACTTTTCTGATTGAGATTTTCGACGTCGGCTTTCAGTTGAGTCACGATGCCAAAAAAATTTTGCTAATTTCAAATACAATAATTTAATAAAAATAAAGAACGCAGCAGTACCATATAAATATATTCCAAAAAATTAATATATAAATATATTCCATTAAAAAATATAGTACCATATAAAATTATAATAAAAATATTTCCAAACCTGTTTTAAGTTTATAATTTTAATCAATTTCTTGAAAAGTATTTGGACACTTGCATGAACAACTTTGGGAATAAGACTTCTACAAAAAAAAGTGCAGCGGAGAATAATTCAAAATTTAATTAATTTTAACGAGAAAAGGAACAAAAAAAAACCACAATGAAGTCTCGATTTCATAAAATTGTTGGAAAAAAATAATAATAGCGATGCATTGGCAGGAAACACTGCAAATGAATGTTTCCATAATTTGAAAAGCACCAGTTTTCATTCATCGTTAACGATATTTGAAGAAACTTTTACATTGTTCTAGAATCATGTTATTTTAGCTAACTGTTTTCAATCTTCACTTTTCTGGAAAATGTTTATGAATTGCAATTCTGCTATATAGTGTTTAAGTTTTTAAATGTGTAACTATCAATTGTCAACTGCCCATGTTACCTCATATAAATGGAAAATAAAAATCGAAGATTTGTCAGTTTTTTTATAATTTTTTTTTATCTATAATCTTTCTTTGCAATCATCTGCTTGAATGGAATTTCATTATTTCTTTAATAACAGATTTTCCAAGCCATACAGAGGAACTTTCTTTTTACCCCAATGAGCAGGCATTACTGCAACAGACTCGTAATCTGTACTTCCCAGGTTCGAGTGGCAGCTGGGTCAACATTGAAATTCATCTCTACCTACTGCCCACAGTCAGTAGGGGACACCAATGTGTTTGAAAATGTAGACGTCCGTTGAATGGGACATTAAGCCTTGGCACTGTGTGCGGGAAAGCCATATTCTCTGCACGTCAAAGGACACATTGGACAGTCTTAGTGGGAGGTTACCCTCTGTCTCTTAAGAGCTTTTACAGTGGACCATCTCCCCAAACCTCTGAGCCTTCAGGTTTCTTGTGACCTGGTCATTTAGCCCATTGTTTGCAAAAAAAGTACTGCTTTCTGGTAAAACAACCCAATACAATTCAGCACTTTCTGTATGCCGTCAATCATCTCTTCAAGTATTCCAAAATCCAGAAAATAATATTTATTCGGTTTCAGAATTTATGTCATATGCACTACTTTTCTGCAGGTAGTTTTCAATATGGTTAGTTCAATAGATTAGCTGCTTTCTTACTTATGGTGTTTTGAGACTCTCAGTGGTGGTAGCTTTTACCCTGCTAGTCAAGGACGTACGCAGATGATGATAGTCCAGTTATCATTTATTTTTCATGTTAAACCCTATTGTCATAGGATCAGCACCTAACAAATGTCTGAAAATCTGCAAGGCTCTTTTATTGCAGCTCTTTAAAGGCTTTAGTCTCATGACCAGCAACAAGCTATGGGCCATCTGATCGACTTTGTTTATATGAGTAAATATCAACCCTCATCCTCATTTCATATATACAGGGTCTACCAAAAATAAATGAACGAGACGGTTTGGCCATTCATATCAGCTACCATCATTTCCAACTAACACGACACGGGTAGCGAGTCAGAGATTCCTAGGTTAATAGGCTTTGTGGTAGGAAAGGTGAATCATTTGCGAGACACATTTTAGGGACTTCAACTTTAAGAGTATCCATCTCTGAAAACATTTTTGAAAAGTTTAGAGCTCATTGTAAACTAAGGGAAAATCCCTATAATAGGATATCTTAGGAACCTGGGAGACCATTTTTAGAGGAATTCTCTACTTTTTGAAGAGGTCATTTGCCCTCCAAAATTTCACTCACAGGGTATACCAAAAATAAATGAACGAGACAGTTTGGCCATTCATTTCTGCTAATATCATTTACGAGACAAATCATTGTTCATCATCATCATTGTTCCTCTTAGTGGCACTTTTTTGCACACAGTAGGCTAAATGGCCAGGCCACTAGGACACCAAAGGCAGAGAAAGTTGAGGAAGAGGACCCATTGGAACTGCTGTTGGGTGACAGATCTCTCGTGAAGGCCATGCAGTGTGTTCTTTAACGTGCACAGGATACGCTCTTCCACATATGGGGCCATTGCTTCACATCCCATCCGACAGACGGCGGCCTTTCCAAGTCCATCGGTGTCCCCTACTGACCGTGGGCAGAGCGGGGAGTTTTGAGGAGATAAGTATCAACACTGACCCAGCTTGGACTTATATACAGGGTGTAGCAAAAATAAGCGAGCGAGACAGTTTGGCCATTCATTCAGGCTAACATTTTTTAAGAGTATCGATCTCTGAAAACATTTTGAAAAAGTTTACAGCTCGTTGTAAAGTAAGGGGAAATCCCTATAATAAAACACCATTTTAAGACGAATTCTCTACTTTTTGAAGAGGTTGTTTGCCCTCCAAAATTCCTCTCACAGGGTGTACCAAAATAAAAGAACGAGACGGTTTGGCCATTCATTTCTGCTAACATCATTTGCAAGACACATCATTGTTCAACTAAGCAGACTTTGATTTTTGATATTAAGATTATCCGAAAATATTTTTGAAAAGTTTAGAGCTCATTAAAAACGAAGAGAGAATCCGTACAAAAAATACGATTTTTAGAGGAATACTCTACTTTTTCGATAGGTCATTTGCCCTCCAGAAATTCTCTCATAGGGTGTACCAAAAATGCATCTTTCCATTTCAGAAAAGAACACGTCTCAACGCTGAAGAGTAGCAGGTGAGAGGTTATTTTGAAGGGAGAAAAAAGGGAGTCGTGTGTTGTCAGTATGCATTTATAACCTGTTCATTGACCACTGTCCATCGGATGAGACGTTAAGTCATGGATCTCCGTGTGCGGGAGAGTCCACGTTAAAGAACACGCTGAATTACCTTGACTGGCGAACAACCTGTTTCAGTGGGACCCCTCGACCTTCTTCGAGCCTTTGGGAGTTCGGGTGACCTGGCCATTTAGCCCATGGTGGGCAAATTGCCGCTCAGAAGTAAAACAGTAACAGAGCTCAGTGTTCAGAACCTAGCAACAGCTGTTCCGGTGGGTCCTTTCAACATTCTCCGAAACATTGTGGGTCTGGGTGACCTGGCCATTTAGCCCATGGTGTACAAAGTGCCACTCGGAAGTAAAAAACAACAGCAAAGGAGACCCGTGGCTGGCTCCCATTCCCCCGGCTGTTCCAATGGGTCCTCCTCTACCTTCTCTGAGACTTTGGGTTCAGGGTGATCTGGTCATTTAGCCCACGGTGTGCAAAGTGCCACTCAGAAGTAACGTAGCCCTGTGCAGATGTCCTCGATGGTCAACTGTTTCGGTGGATTCCCTCGACCTTTTCCGAATGCTCAGGTTTGGGTGACCTGCCCATTTAGCCCATAGTGTGCAAAAAGTGGGGGAAAAAACTGACTGCTGCCCAGGCAGCAGGCAGTTTTTTTTCCTCACTGTACGAACCATCGGATGGCCACGTGGTGGATTTAAGGCCCAGTTAGGAACGGATAGCAAGCACTATTCCCCTCAATATGCGCAAAGGCCTTACGACGAGGCCCTTCAGGCAGCAGGCAGTTTTTTCTCCACTGCAGGAATCATCGGATGGCCACGTGGTGGAAATAAGGCTCAGTTAGGAACCACTAACGGATAGGCAAGCACTTTTCCCCTCAATACACGCAGAGGCCTTCCGATGAGGCCCGGAAATCACATGATCTTGTGTCACACTCTGTTAAGCAGCGTACGTGTGCACTGAAACCATAAGTTTGCCATTGTCAATACCATATGGCACATTGGATTCCCTTCCCCCTCCATCATCTCTTCAATTACTTCCCCACGTCTCCACCTCATCCACCGAGCCTTTGGGGTCCAGGTGACCCAGCCATTTAGCCCAAGGTGTACAAAGAGTCGCTCGGAGGTAATGCCATAACCAGTGAACATTAAAGAACACGCTGGATGACCTTGATGGCAGGTTTTCTCAAAACAGCTGTTTCTCCCAGACCTTTTCTGAGCCTTCAAAGTACGTGCAACCATTTAGCCCATAGTGTGAAAAGTGCCACTCAGATGTAAAACAACCCAACCCCTTTGTGGCAAAAGTGTGCAATCCTGTTAGGCTCTTAGGGATCTGGGTGGCAATGTGGTGCCGGCCGTAAGACCCCACTCCAATTTACAGTCTCGGGAGATCAAAGTGTGCAATCCTGTAAGGCTCTTAGGGACCTGAGAGGCAAAAGTGTGCAATCCCGTAAGGCTCTTAGGGACCTGGGAGACCAAAGTGGCTTATGGGATTGCACACTTTTGCCTCTAGGGTCCCTAAGAGCTGTACGGGATTGCACACTTTTTCCTCTCACGTCACTAAGAGCTTTACAGGGATTGCACCTTTTGGTCTCATGGGTCTCTAAGAGCATTACAGGATTGCACACTTTTGCCTCCCAGGACCGTAACTCCCTTACGGGTGCCATCCCATAAGGCTCTTAGGGACCTTGGAGACCAAAATGATGCTGTACCATAAGGGCATTAGCATCCCAGAGATCCTAACGGTCTTATGGGACACCGCCACATTGGTCACCCGGGTCCCTAAGAGCCTTACGGGATTGCACACTTTTGCCATAAAGGGTTTGGGTTGTTTTATCTCCGAGTGGCACTTTTCACACTATGGGCTAAATGGTCGCACGTACCCTGAAGGCTCAAAAGGTCTGGGAGAAACAGCTGTTTTGAGGAAACCTGCCATCAAGGTCATCCAGCATGTTCTTTAACGTGCACAGGGTATGGCATTACCTCTGAGCGACTCTTTGTACACCTTGGGCTAAATGGCCGGGTCACCTGGAATCCAAAGGCTTGGTGGAGATGTAGGGAAGTAATTGAAGAGATGATGGAGGGGGAGGGGGGATCGAACATGCCGTATGAATGGTCTTGACAATGGCAAACTTATGGTTTCAGTGCGCACGTACGCTTAACAGAGCGTGACACTAGATCAGGTGTACCTTTGATTTCCGGGCCTCGTTACAAGGCCTCTGCGTGTATTGAGGGGAAAAGTGCTTGCCTATCCATTAGTGGTTCCTAACTGGGCCTTATTTGCACTACGTGGCCATCCGATTGTTCGTGCAGTGCAGAAAGAACTGCCTGCTCCATAACGGGCCTCGTCGTAAGGCCTCTGTGTGTATTGAGGAGAATAGTGCTTGCTATCCATTCCAAAATGGGCCTTAAATCCACCACGTGGCTATCCGATGGTTCGTGCAGTGAGAGAAAAACAACTGTCTGCTGCCTAGGCTGGCCACACTTCCTTTTATCTGGGTAGTAAAAAACCACTCGGTCACTAGTGGCACAGAGAAACACCGTGTAGGAGATTTTCCTGTCTGCGCATGCTTGGTTACTTTCGGCATGGAATGATTCATGAGATCCTATTCTTTTTACCCACCCCCTATTACTTGGACCCCAAAAAATTCAATCTCTATTTGAATAATGGATAAAAATAGAGAGGGGGTGGAAAAGAAAAGTTGTTTTACCTCTGAGTGGTACTTTTTTTGCGCACTATGGGCTAAATGGCCAGGTCACCCAGACCCCGAAGACTTGGAAAAGGTCGAGGAAATCCACCGAAACAGTTGACCGTCGAGGACATCTGCACAGGGCTACGTTACTTCTGAGTGGCACTTCGCACACTGTGGGCTAAATGGCCAGATCACCCTGAACACAAAGGTTCAGAGAAGGTAGAGAGGGGCCGCCAGAACAGCTGGGGGAATGGGAACCAGGCACGGGGCTCCGTTGTTTTTTTTTTTACCTCCGCTCTGGCACTTTGCACACCATGGGCTAAATGGCCAAGTCACCGAGACCCACACAATGTTTCAGAGAACGTCGAAAGGACCCACCAGAACAGATATTGCTAGGTTCTGGGCACTGAGCTCTGTTACTTTTTTTTTTTACTTCCGAGTGGCACTTTGAACACCATGGATTAAATGAGTAGGTCACCCGGACCCCCCCGAAGGCTCGGAGAAGGTCGAGGGGTCCCACTGAAACAGGCTGTTCGCCAGTCAAGGTAATCCAGCGTGTTCTTTAACGTGGACTCTCCCGCATGCGGGAGTCCACGGCTTAACGTCTCATCCGATAGACGGTGGTTGGTGAACAGGTTACAAATGCGTACCGACAACACACCACTCCCTTTTTTCTCCCTTCAAAATAACCTCTCACCTGCTAATCTTCAGCGTTGAGGTGTGTTCTTTTCTGAAATGGAAGAATGTATTTTTGGTACACCCTGTGAGAGAAATTCTGGAGGGCAGATGACCTCTTCAAAAAGTAGAGTATTCCTCTAAAAATCGTATTTTTCCTACGGATTCCCTCTTCGTTTTTAATGAGCTCTAAACTTTTTAAAAATATTTTCAGAGATGGATAATCTTAATATCAAAGATCAAAGTCTGGTTAGCTGAACAATGATGTGTCTCGCAAATGATGTTAGCAAAAATGATTGACCAAACCGTCTCGTTCATTTATTTTGGTACACCCTGTGAGAGATATTTTGGAGGATCAAACGACCTCTTCAAAAAGTAGAGAATTCGTCTAAAAATGGTGTTTTATTATAGGGATTTCCCCTTACTTTACAACGAGGTGTAAACTTTTCAAAATGTTTTCAGAGATCGATACTCTTTAAAAATGTTAGCCTGAATGAATGGCCAAACGGTCTCGCTCGTTTATTTTTGGTACACCCTGTATATAAGTCCGAACTGGATCAGGGTTGAGACTTATATCCCCAAAACTCCAAGCCCTGCCCAAGGTCAGTAGGGGACACCGATGGACTTGGAAAGGCCACCGTCTGTCAGATGGGATGTGAAGCAATGGCCCCATATGTGGAAGAACGTGTCCTGTGCACGTTAAAGAACACACTGCATGGCCTTCACAATAGGCTACCATCTGTCACCCAACAGCTGTTCCAATGGGTCCTCTTCCCCAACTTTCTCTTTGGGGTCCTATTGGCCTGGCCATTTAGCCAGTTGTGTGCAAAAAAGTGCTGCTAAGAGGTAAAAGAACCCAGCATATATATTAACTAGCAGTTCTGGATGTATTACTACTAATAATTAGGGGGCGCGGATGGCTCAGTTTGTAGCGAGCCAGGCTCATAATCTGTAGTTCCCAGGTTCGAGTCCCAGCTGGGTCTGTGTTGAGATTTATCTCTGCAAAACTCCCTGCCCTGTCCATGGTCAATAGGGGACACCGATGGGCTTGGAAAGGCCGCTGTCCGTCGAATGGGACGTTAAACCATGGCCCTGTGTGCGGGAGAGACACCCTGTTCACATTAAAGAACACGCTGGATGGTCTTGACGGGAAGCTACCATCTGTCTCCCAACAGCTATTCCAGTGCTTCCCCTGCCCCAACCTTCTCTGAGCCTTCAGGGTCCATGTGACCTGGCCATTTAGCCCATGGTGTGCAAAAACGTGCCGCTCAGAGATAAAACAACCCAACTAACTATTAGTAATATTTTTATTACATCTACAACATATTTCAATTACAAAGTTTGGAAAACGGTTATATTTTAAGCTGATCCTCAGCCGCAGAGCATCTCTCAGTTTATATGCCATAGTGCAAGTTATGTGAGGATGGCCGAACTGGACCAGATAACTGATACTAACATCCATGCCTAATCCAGGGCTCGAACCCAGGTTCCTCAGATCAGTAGCCAAGTGCACTAAGAACTTGGTCATGGGACGGTTGATTAGGAATGGCCTACTGATTTAAAAATTATATTAGCCTCTAACGAAAGAACTAAAAATTCGTTTTTGGGCAATCAATTTCGAACATATTTTTTGTTTTTGATTAGGGAAATTTCCATCAGGGCTCGAGTAATATCGAAATTTTTCGTTCCCAGCAGAACGAGATTTAGAAATCAATTTAATCTTTGCAGAGTCTGCTTCCGAACACATCCTATGGTACAGATTCTAATCCACTCCACTGCAGCAAAAAATGACAAATTTTTTTAAAGAATTTTCTGAAGATGATTCAAGGTATATACCGAATGCTCTGGAACATTGGTGAAACGAGTAAGCTCTCAAAAATGGTTCAATGTTAATAACATTATTATATATATGAATTACATTACAATACACTGGAACTTTAAAATTTAACGTTATTCTTGCGTGTTTTCTGGAATAAAATTTTTCAAAATTTATTTTATATTTTTCCAAATTAAAGAAGAAACGAAGCGTACATAAAAATATCGAGAAGTAAACAATCACCTCGTTATAATGAAGCATGCAGGTAGGAAGATAAGGAGAGGCCCTAACGTCTTTTCCCTGTCCAAGGAAAATGATGCTTAGGCAGCAGGGCGGTAGCCATATTGTTGCATTCAAAACAAGCCGTCTGCCGCTGCAATCAAGCCTACTTTTCACGTGTTATACTCAGTTTTACTGTGCGTTATATACGGGAAGATTATTTTTTTCGACTAAGAGAAAGTCCATTTAAGCTATTTGGAATTTATATTGCTTTTTTTAATGCAATGAATATTTCCATACAGAATTACTATATAGCAGAACTATTTATGTATTTCATTGAATACGGCAATAACAAACAATTGCAAGATTTTAAAAGTTTATTTATACTATACTGATTTTAAAAGTTTATTTATACTATACTACTACTGATAACAGTAGAAAACATTTTATGGATAAAACATAAAAGTTATATGCAATAGCAGCATTTAAACCGCAAAAAATTACATTTGTAAAATTAAGAAAATAGCTGTTTTACGTTAAAAAAATTCTCATTCCACAAAAATAAAAACAAATTTGCTTAACAAAACTAAATAAAGCCAATAGTATAAGAAGTAGAAAAAAAAGATCAAAAAAATATATATATTTATACAAAAAAAAACGCCCCAGATGGTGGCTCGAACCCACCAGCTCTATGTTTGTACCCTCAGCTTCACATCTCTCCCCCATCTCATGCTCATTCTCCTACCTCAACTAGAGTTAACAATCAATGAAAAATACACAATTATTACAATCTCTCAAAAAAGAATCTGGTAAGCATTGAAATACATCCTTCCTCAGCCACAAAGGAAAATTTCAAAATAATATCTGAAAATACTATATCAAAAAAAAGCAACTAAAAATTATACTTATCAAAAATAATAAAAAATTAAAAAAATATAAAAAAAAGAAAAAAAATATATATCCACAGGGTGAAGGGAATATAATACCCATTTAAAAAAAAAGCCAACGTTCCAGACAGTGGCTTGAACCCGCATCTCAGTGCCTGACTCCTCAGTCTCTCATACCTATCTTCATGTACGCCTAACCTACCCCTCAACCAAAGTAAAAATAAAATAACTGCAAGCAATAAACTCGCTCTATTTGTAATCCATATAGAATTAAACAAATTCAGTATTCACCTTAAAAGGGACAATTAGAACCCTATCAGAAGAATTAACGAAAAGGAGAAAAGCATTACACTCTCCTCTCCTCTTTTAACTAAAATTATTTACACAATTTGAAAAATTTTCACCCTAACTAATGATCACTGTCACTCACCAATGATAATTTACACCATATACATTAAATTAATCTAAAAAGGAATTCAAAAATATAATACTTCAATCCAAGAAAAAAAGCGGGCATTTAAACAAAACACTTAAATGCTATCCAAATTTAAAAAAAAAGAAAGATTATATTTCTCACCTTATGAAAATACTTTATTGTAATTTACTTTTCCCTTCTTACACTGAACTTATTAAATCATGAAGAGAGAGGAATTTAAATACTGAAACATTTAAACAAAATAATATCTAATACTTCCACCTAAAATAAAATAAAAAACAGAAAAGAAACTCCTTGATATTTTAATCACCTCTATTTAAAAGTATGTAAATTCATCATCCAGTAAATAGAATACACACTAATAATCAATTACAGCCAACAAAATTTTTTAAGTGAGAAAGCCTGCAGAAGGAATTCTCAAATAAGTGTAACGTAAAATCAATCAATCAATCAATATAAGAAGTATATCTTCACATTTATCACTGAGTACAATCCGAAGAAAATAAAAAAAAAATCTGGTGAAGAATCGAGGTTTGTAACTCGAAATAAAACCGATTTCATAGCGGCGTAATTTCAACACGAAGTTGCTTGTATCATTATATAAATATTTAAACTTTTATAAAAGTGACAAACTTACTGATGAAAGGTAATTCCTGGTATCTCTTTTGAAGGGCGATTTGGGCAGCCGTAAGCTGAACAGGCTGCCATAATATAAATGTCGAAAAAAATTAAATTTTTGTAGCGCAACATTTCGTTACTCACCTATATTCTACTGATCAATGTTTTGAATAGAACAACATGGCTGTCGCGCAGTCGCCGAAGATTCATTTTCAAGTGCTTAGGGCTCTTCCTCTTATCTTCCTACCTCCATGGCTAAAGGGTCAAGTGATTGTTGCCATTGGTAACTTCGTAACCTTCACATTTCAACATCAAAATTTCGAACTTCTAATATAACTACATCGTTTGGAATATTCGTTTGATATTTTGGAATTTTCAAAATTTTTCACCGTTAGAGGGCGTAGTTAAAACTTTTGGGAGATTTGAAAAATGCAAATCGTAATATATCATTAATACCAATCTAACACAAAAAAAGTTCGATGTCTACAGGTAGACAGAAAAAAACCGAAATAAAATCTTTTTTTTTTTTTAAAAAGACCTAAAATTTAGTTTTCCTTTTTTTCAGCCATTTTCTAAAGTGCTTCCACTCATGAACATTGAAATCTGCATCAAATATTACCCTACCCTTTTCTGGAATCCATAAGTACTGTGCAATACCATTCAGCTATAAACGCTAAACAATCCCAGTGACTACCAAACATGGCGTCCAATTTTGAAATGGCTAACCTCTACCTATATAGGGCCTCTATTAGTATACAATTTTCAGTCGTATCGTAATTCGAATATTAGATCAAAGTTTACCAAAACTTACCCATCTTCTATCGTATCACCTAGTTCATATCGTTATAGTGTCACATACAGTTTAAATCGTCATCACACTAGAAAATTATTTCATCCCAAAATGATTTCATATCAAACCAACAAATATTACCACTTTGAAGTCAATACTTCGGAAAATGATACGTGACGTAACCAACTTCTTTCAACTTTGTTTCCATATGAAGCGTTTCTAGCGTTTCAAGCGTCCAGAACCCGAGCTCCCTCTAGTCAGTGAAAGGGCAAAGTTGCATTTATGACGAAATCTATATTATTCTCCCGCATTAGGAGGGAAGTTTCCCTACTCATTTCCTATCCCACTCTTTCGGATCCTTTTTCTATGTTTGAAAATCCTCCCGACTGCTGCACACTGCATTTAAATGCTTCTAGGAATCGGGGAAGAATTTTAATGACTTCAACGAAGATGCAAGAAAAAAGATAGCATAAATGTGGGTCTTAGACACAGAGCGATATACGTGTCCTAGAGACGACATCTGCTCTGATTGGCGGGGCAGCCGTGGAGCCATGTTAAGCGGGTCAAGAACGAAAAATATGAAGTAGCTTTACACAGAGATTAAAGGTAATATATGTGGTGAAGGAAATCAACAGATACCTACATTAATGTACACTATGACATTTTTTCTAGTAGCATTAGAAACCATCATCATCATCATCATCACCATCACCACCACCACCACCATCATCATCATCACCATCATCATCATCCTCAAGCAGCCATGGGCTACGGAGGTCCAACCAGACAGTGCAATTTAGTTCTCCAAGCAAGTCTATCCTGAGCTACATCTACTGCATCTGGCCACTGCACATCAATTCTAACAAGGTCCTGTTTGACATTGTCTGCCCACCGCATACTAGGTCTCCCATTCTTTCTGAGGCCTTTAGGCACACTGTTCATAACCCTATTCGCCAATCTACAATTATTCATACGGGCAACATGGCCAAACCAACGGAGTCTCTCTCTGCACAATATGTTGCTTAAAGGAGGTTGCAAACTCCTTTGCCTAACCTCATCATTAGTTACAAAGTTGAACCACCTAATGCCCAAGATACTGCGTAAGCATCTGGAATCAAAAGCATCTAGTTTCCTGTTATTTTGTTTACAAAGTATCCAAGTGTCACTACCGTAACTAACCCTAGAAAGAACCAAGCTATTATACAGTCTAATTTTAGTGTTTAAGTGTATACGCCTATTTCTCCACACTCTCCATAGATTCTTAAAAGTCCCGGCAGAAATCCCTATTCGTCTGTTAATCTTATGCCGCACATCACCATTATCTGTTACATAGCTCCCAAGATAATTAAACTGTGACACCTGCTCGAGACTGCAACCATACAGATTAACTGAATCACAGCCTGCCTGATCAATTTTCATCACCTTAGTTTTCTCTCTGTTTATAACCAAACCTACTCTACTACCAGTCTCATCAACAGCTCGAATGAAAGAGTTCATCTCATCAACATCATTTGCCAAAAGGGCTAAATCATCAGCATAATCTAAATCAGAAATTTTCGTGTCTACAGACCATTTAAGTCCAAAATCTTTCCCTTCAAGTGAATTTCGCATAACATAATCAATAACCAAGCTAAAGAGAAAAGGAGACAAAATGCACCCTTGTCGAACACCAGAAGTAATACTAAACCAATTGCTACAAGCCTTACCAACCCTCACACACGACTCAGTGTTATTATAGAGAGCTTTCATAATGTTAACTAACTTGTCTGGTATACCATATGATCTCACAATCAACCACAAATTATGACGATCAACAGAGTCGAAAGCCTTTTTGAAATCAACAAAGCTAGCAACCAAAGGTTTCTGAAACTCTAAACATTTCTCAAGAATCTGCCTAAGTGAAAACATCTGATCCACACATCCCCTACCACTTCTAAATCCACATTGCTCATCATGCAATTGCCTGTCAACCTGATTCTTAATTCTAATAAGCACAATCATGGAAAGAACTTCACCTGGAACAGAGAGTAGGCTGATACCCCTATAGTTCTCACAAGAACTGCGATCACCTTTTTTGAAAATAGGGATAACAATAGCTCTGGTAAAATCCTTAGGAACCATGCCTTTATCATAAAAGATATTCAGAATTTCAGTCATCCAAGTGGTAACCGAAACATTCCCAGCTCTAAGCATTTCCGTAGTAATTTCATCTACCCCTGGGGATTTATGAAGTTTAAGTTTAGAAACAGCCAAAATAACTTCAGATTGTGTTATAGGGCCAACATTAAAGCCACCAATGCATCTATCATCATTGCAAACAATGGGAGTAGAACTAACTACATTGTTTAAAACACCACTGAAATGCTCAGCCCACCTAGCAATGACAGAATCCTCACCTTCTGTTCCTAACCTTGTTATCCTTCTGTTCCTTCCTTGTTATCCTACCTTGTTTATCCTTCAATCCTTGTATGCCTGTCCGTTTTCTACCACACAAAACATTAACTATCTGGTACAGCTCTCTGCTGTTGTGTTGTCTAACTGTTTCCTCGGCTTTGTCAGCCAAACCATTAAGCCAAAGATTCTTATCAGCAGCTAACTGATCTTTTACACGTTTATTAAGTTCTCTGTAATGCTTTCTATTAGGACTAGTAGGATATTCATTAAAGACATTCCTGCAGTTCTTTCTTTCCGAAATAAGCTGAAGTGCCTTATCACTCAGATAATTCTGCCTCTTCTGCTCTTTTTTTCCTAAAAGAGTACTGTTAGTGTCCAAAAAAGCCTGTTTAAAATGATCCCATTCTTCCTCTACTTCAGTAGTAAGCAAACCATGACTGTCATAATGACTAAGTAACCTATTATGGTAAGCTTTGGCTATAACTGGATCTTTCAGAGCTTCAGTATTAAAAGTAAAATTTTCAACCCTAGCACAACACTTTTTAAGTTTAAGTTGCAACAGACTTTTAACAAGGTAATGATCAGATCCAATTTCAGCTCCCCTATTTGCCCTGGTATTCCTAACAGAACTAGCCCATTTGCTGTTAATTAATATGTAATCAATCATATTCTTATGCAGCCCATCAGGTGAAACCCATGTGTACTTATGTATGTCGCGGTGTTTGTAATAAGTGTTAGTTATTCTGAATCCATTTAGTTTACTTACCTGTAGGAGACGTTGCCCTTTGCCATTGCAACTACCAATACCAAAAGGGCCTATTACTCCTCCCCAAAGGTCAGAGTCAGTACCAACTTTGGCATTGAAGTCACCAAGAACAAGGGTAATATCTCCTTTCTCGACAGAATTCAAAATATCCTGAAGTTGTTCATAAAACCTATCCTTCTCATCCTCATCGGCATCCTCAGTGGGGGCATAACAGCAGATAACATTCAAGTCTTTAACGCATGTCTGAAATTTTGCTGTAAGAAACCTTTCATTAATGCACTCATATCCTAGAAGAGCATCGTTCGCGTGTCTGCTGAGAAGCAGACCAACGCCTTGGTGATGATTATTGTCGTCCCTCCCTGAAAAGAGAAATTTAAGATTATTTTTAAGAATCTGATTACAGTACTTAAGTCCGTTTTGAGAAATAGCTATTTTTCCTTATTTTTTAATAATCGCAAATCATTAAGCTACTGATAGAAACGCATCTACATGGGAAGCAGTGTTATGAAAATTTGTACTTTCATCTGTCTGAGTCATCCTTGTGGCTCTGTGGGCGTAACCTACAGCTTTCGATCATGATTAACCCGGTTTCAAGCGTCTGAAACAGGAGAGGCCTCTAGCGCCAGCTGAATAGGAATGGACTGCTAATTTAAACATTATATCAGCATATAATGCAAAGAATTAAAAAATGGTATGGGAAATAAATTTCGAATTTTTTTTGTGTTTTTGTTAGAGAAATTTCTTTTTTCTTTCCATCAGGACTCGGATAATATCGAAATCTTTTTCTAAAGCGGATCAGCAGATCCAGCTTTAGATTTCAGCTTAATCTATACAGAACGTGCTTATGGAGACATCCTTTGACACAGATCCTACTTCATTCCACTGCAGCAAAGGTGTCAAATTTTTTTCAACAAAGTGCTCTGAAACGTTTGTGAAACGAGTAAGCGCTCAAAAATGGTTTAGAGTCAATATTATCATTACATATATGTGAATTACAATACAATACACTGGAACCTTAAAATTCAAAATCATTCTTGTCTGTTTTAAGGAATAAAATATTTCGAATTTATTTTATGATTTCGAAATTAAATTAAGAAAACAAAATTTACATCAAACTGTCGAGAAGTAAACAATCCACTCGATAAAAAGAACAACGTCTATGAAAACAAAGATGTGTAGGAAATTTGATGAAAACAAAGAAAAGCCAAAATATTACTTCCGCTAATACAACACATTTAGCGTGTCCGTGGCAAAGAAGTTCGTGATATGTTCCTATAATGTAGCAGACTACAAGCAGCAGGTTACGCGGACACATTTTCCAAAGTTGCAACGAAGTTATTGTGTTCATTAAACGGAGCCACTGAAAGTGAACATGGAAATAATATAGGAAGTTTCAGGTTTTTAATTTCCAAACATACGAAACCATATTAGGATGGATTAATTTGATGGTGCATTATGGAACTAGAGTGTATGTGACCATGTAACGATCCTGTAACCTCGTCATACGATAAAGTAGAAGGTAAGTTTTGATAAGCTTTAATCTCATATTTGAAATACAAAATCTTTGAAATATGTACACTACTTGTGCTGCCATCTAATGACAACATAATGAACTAGATTTGACAACTAACTACGAACTTTAAGTTAACGATTAGTTAATTTTCTGCCCAAAATACTAGTACTGAAACCCAATTCAACTACAAATTTCGTCATTTAATGAGCAAGAAGTATGGAAACGCGTGATTACATTAAAAATAAAATTCTGACACAATCACCATAAATATGAGCAGCTGAATGATTATTATTTTTTAAAAATATAAACATTATTGGGTAATAAAACTGTTAGAAATAACTTCACAGAAATTGAAAATTCCACAAACGAAAACGTTGAAGCTTTAATGGTTCTTTTCAATTATAATTCCAAACTTTAATAACACGGGTGAAATCATTTGACAAAAAAATTTATTATATTCTTTTTTCACAACTCTAAGTAAAATTCTCATTTATACGGACCTTTTTTCTCCCTTTTTTCTTTTTCAACGAGAGCGACGTTTATTCAAAAACATATTCTACCATTTTTTTTACAGTACTACCATTTGTGCCTCAATCATTTATTAAAATGGTGAATTTTATGCTACTGTATGTAAATTCTAGCTTCAAAATGCAGTAAATATGTTAAAAAGCTGAATAATAAAACAAATGATATGAATCCATTAATTTTATTTAAATGCAAGATATTATTGAAAAAATTAAATTCAATGAAACATTCCTAGTTTTTCAGTGTTCACAATAAAAAATAAGTAAATAATCTCCTCAAGCAGCTGCTTGCCACAGAGGTCTGACAGGAGCCTGTCAGTTTAATACACCATAGTAGAAGGTTCTGTGATGATGGTGGGTCCTTAGCAGATTTTTTACCAACTGCATTCCCAGATGGTCACGATCCCAAATACTGATAGTCACAATGCTGCTTAACTTCGGTGATCGGACGAGAACCAGTGTTTTCAGCTTGGTACTGCCATTGGCTGGTTCACAATAATTAAAGAATTATTTAGTAATTTAGTTGGGTTGTTTTACCTCTGAGCGGTACTTTTTTGCACACCGTGGACTAAATGACCAGGTCATATGGACACTGAAGGCTCAGAGGAGGTCGAGGTCATCCAGCATGTTCTTTAACGTGCACAGAGTATGGCTCTCCCATTTATGGAGCCACGGCTTAACGTGCCCCTCCGAAGGATGGTTGGTATTCCAAGCCTATCGGTGTCCCATACTGACTGTGGGCAGGGCAGGGAATTTTGCGGAGATAATTCTCGATGCTGATCGAGCTGGGACTTGACCCCTGCCCTAATAATTTAGTACATTTGAATAATGAATAATTCTGAATGACAGAGTTATATATTTTTATTTCTTCAGTCAAATGAAGCAACATAAAAATTTATGAAAATTAGTGGGAACACCATATGATTTTTATGTGATATAAAAAATTAGTGCTTTCAAAGGAGAGGAAAAAAGTATGAAATGAAAGTGGCTTTCACAAATATTTTTAAAATTAACTTTGTCCTAAAATATTGGACAAATGGTTACATAATCATTTATCTTCTTTACTTCAATTTGCATGATGTAACAGAAGTGTTCTGGTAAAATTTGACCCTAAAACTTTGCTTGCTTTAAAATAAAAATCAAAGACATTGCGGCTCATTGAAAAGGACTTGTCGCTAATAAAAAAAAACATCATTATATTGACTCTGGATGATTTCTGTAAATTATTCTACAATTATTTTAGATATTCCCATCCACTACAGTTTTTGATATGGTCACGTTTTTCGGACAAAAATTATTGAAATGCAAAAATTTTTCCTTCCCAAAATCAATGCCATTCATGAAGCTCTATAAACTCATCACTTGAAAACAACTATTTCTAGTTCGGCAACCAAATCTATAGGCATGGGCTCACCCCTTTCTAGCATCCTATCCGTGATTGTTCTTCAAAATCTTGAAACAAAATTATTCAACTCAGCAGCACTTTTACCCCTCTTCTGATGTCACTGTGTCAATGATATATTTTTAATTTGGAATGGCAGCAATGAGCAATTAAACTGCCTCATTGACTCTGCCAACAATATATATCCTACAATACGCTCTACAAAGGAGGAAGAAAATAGCAGTGCCATCCTCTATTTAGATATTTTCATCCAAAAAGATGATGCAGGAGCCTTGATGACATCAGTATACTGAAGCCTCCCTGCATCATATTGTAACGTTCCAAACAATGCAAAATATTTAAAGTTTTATGCTCCGGATAGCTTTAACGGGCGCCAGGCAATCATTAACAAATTGCCAAAAATGTAGAATAAGTTGATTTAGGGTTCCAATGCCAGTGAGCGTTCATAGTAAGAGTCAAAATGTATCTTAACAAATAAGAGTTAATGTAAAAAAAAAGATTCTAAATTAGCGTTGCTCAAGATAAAAACTATAGACTCAAAAGTTTGTAACATAACAAAATAGATTTATTTCCAAAAATAAGTAACTCACCAAGACATCAATGAAGAAACTAAAATCTGTGCTACTCGCACGGTGCTACGCACCTTACTACATCTCTCTGCTCTCTCTACAACTCTCAAGTGACAAAATCCTTCAAGTGCCTCGCAGGTTTGACAATTGGGCCGGCGCATGCCGGGAAAGACATTTGCATACAATGACGGACGCAAGCTATGACGCAAGAGGGGGCGTGTCCTTGGCACGCGCTTTAACGGTTACGGTCGGAAGTTCGGAGTTGCGCGTACGCAACTCCTAGAAACTTGAAAACGAGTGCTGTGATGCCGAAAAGGAAATAAAAATCCCCAAAATGATAAATATAACGTAAATTAAACAAAACTGGTTAAGGTAAAGCAAAAGTGAACGATGGGGCATCACAATATGCATGGACTCATGCACCCCATGGGCATAAAAAATTGCAGCCTTCTATTCCCTTACATATAGGGATTTTGCCGTGTCTTCAAACAAACAGCTGCTTGAAAAAGAAATTCAAAACATCCAATGCTGCTTCCCATGGCTACAAGTCAACAACAATAGACAAATAATTAGTAAATATGGAAACAAAAACGGAAGACATTTGGCTATCCTCCCATTCACCGACTCGGAATGTACAACCTTTGCCGGATCTATTATGTTCCTGTCCTATGTGAATCAGTCCACAAATTACTCAGAACCTAAAATATCAAAATTGTTTTTAGCCCAGCTACAAATTTGAAGAAATTAATCGAAAGGGACAGGGACAAATTTAGCCTACTTCAAAATTCCGGAGTATTCCAATTTCCCCTGCATTTACCGATATAATTCCATTGTTTACTACATCAGCAAAACCATACATTCTCTACAAGAGAGGTTCACAGAGCACCAAACTGATGTCAGCCGAAAGAAGCTAACGACAGCTGCTGCCGAACTATCAGTACAACACACAGCAACAATAGACTGCGAGCATGCCACACTGCTTGCATGTGCGTCCACTTTCTATGGAACCATTAGACCACAAGGCTATTGAAATAATGACCACGTCTGTCCCCACCTGCAACTGAGACACTGGAATCACCCTTCACGACGTGGAAAGAAGCTCTTTGTCTGAACAGACAACATCACTACATAGCATCACTTCACTGAAGATGGAGCACTGTCTTTGCTCCAAAAAGCTTCTGAGTTTTCTCCTAAAAACTTAACATGCAAATAGTTTGAAGGATAAACTTTAAAATTTTATTGCTCAATGACAGAATTTTAAGTTATTTTTCATTAATTTCTGAGAAAGAAGGTCCTTTTAATTGTATAAGTAAACAATTTCGCCACTTCACACAACTCATTAATTTTTTTATTTTTTTCCTCAGTATATTTTTGGAGTTTGCCCCCTAAACCTCCCCCCTCTTAACAGAAGCAGTAGAAATTATTATTTTCAGAAATAAAAGCACTGCACACCGTGTTAACTTTGATTGTGTATAAGGGTATTTCTGCACTTTAAATCACTCAGGTTACTTACTAGATGGGTTGGGTTGTTTTACTTCTGAGTGGCTCTTTTTTGCACACCATGGACTAAATGGCCAGGTCATATGGACATCGAAGGCTCAGAGAAGGTTGGGGAAGGGGACCCACTGGAACAGCTGTTGGGAGACGGATAGTAGCCTCCCGTCAAGACCATCTAGCTTGTTCTTTAACATGTGCAGGGTATGATTCTCCCACACGGGGCCACTGCTTAACATCCCATCCAACAGATGGACACTGATGGGTTTTCCAAGCCCATCAGTGTCCCCAACTAACAGTGGGAAGGGCGGGGAATTTTGCAGAGATAAATCTCAACACTGACTCAGCTGGAACTTGAATCTGGGAACTGCAGATTACGAACCTGGTGTGCTATCGACTGAGTTACCCCCTTAAAAGTTCCCCCCCTTAAAAGTGTAGAGTATGATGGTGAGGTTTAAAGATATGGATGGTTTTAGGTCTAAAGTTCAGAGAAGTAAGTTTTTCAGTGCAGGAGGGGCAGAAATTTGTTTTGTTTGACTCATGATTCAGATTTATTTTCTCTTATGGAACATACATATTTAAATTTTGCACCTTAGGTGTATCATATCAGAGACTATTTATATCTAGTTTGATTTCATTTCTTTAAAAATTAGTAATAATTATGGTATAATTTACATTAATTAATATTATTAATGCATGTTTAATGGGAAATGTGGGACATTGAGATTTCTACTTTGCAGATCACTCTTAAACTGTGACCTTAAAAAATTGAATTAATAGCTTTAATCGCAAATTTTTTATGGGAAACTGATAAAATTACCATATTTTTTTCTTTCGGCATGCTGCTTACTTTCACCTGAGCATTGTTTAAATCCATTTGTCGCCTATGATATTCTTGTTTTTTGGCTGTTTTCCTCTGTTGCGATTATACAATTACTTGGGCCTCTTTTATTTTGTGACCTTGCTGTGAATTGTACATAATGTTCTTAATTTTTAGGTTTGTAGTTTCAGTTTTTTATGTCGTTATCAAAGAAAATGATATAAAAGTTTGCTCCTCATAGACCTTCTATTATGGCATATAAACTGACAGGTTCCTGTCAGACCTCTGTGGCAAGCAGCTGCTTGAAGGGATGTTTATTTATCTTTTATTTTGCCATCTGTTTTTCTGTAGACACTGAACTGTTTTCAGAGTGGTGTGGAAGATGCAACTTTTTCAATTTTAAGAATTAAAAACTTACATTTTTCCTCATCTGATAGCTCAAAAAAAAAAATCTAAACTGTTAAGGAGTTAAAGAGTAGTTAAAAGAAAAATTTAATTCTCTTTAAAAATGAGATTTTCATATGCAGCAGGGGCGATATGCATTCTTTTAGTTTACAATTCAGATCATCGGTGAATTGTTTAATATCAAGAAATACCCCCCACTCCCCAAGCAGGCTGCTTGACAGAGAGTTCTGAGAGGAATCTCTCGGTTTAATATGCCATAAAGATCAATATACTGACTCTGAATTGATTCTGTAAATTCTTCAGTTTACAATTTTCATTATTTTATTTATTAACATATTTGTATCTATTAATTTATTCATTTTTATTAATTAATTAATTTTATTTATTAATTTATTTATAGTTATTTAAAAATTTTGTAAAGAAATATAAAATAAAAAATTTCAAAAATACCTATCTTCCTATAGAACCCTAAAACATAGAAAAAGAAACCTAAAGCATATCGATGGTGCAATTAGTCACTGAGTTAATATTTTTTATTATAAAAATCATCATCATCATCCTCAAGCAGCCATGGGCTACGGAGGTCCAACCAGACCGCACAGTTTAATTCTCCAAGCATATCTGTCCTGAGCTACATCTGCTGCATCCGGCCACTGCACACCAATTCCAACAAGGTCCTGCTTGACACCGTCTGCCCACCGCATCCTAGGTCTCCCCCTCCTGAGGCCTCTAGGCACACTGTTCATAACCCTATTCGCCAATCTATAATTATCCATACGGGCAACATGGCCAAACCAGCGGAGTCTCTCTCTGCACAATATGCAGCTTAAAGGAGGTTGCAAACTCCTTTGCCTAACCTCATCATTAGTTACAAAGTTGAACCACCTAATGCCCAAGACACTGCGTAAGCATCTGGAATCAAAAGCATCTAGTTTTCTGTTATCTTGTTTACAAAATGTCCAAATTTCACTACCATAACTAACCCTAGAAAGAACCAAACTATTATACAGTCTAATTTTAGTCTTTAGGTGTATACGCCTATTTCTCCACAATCTCCATAGATTCTTAAAAGTCCCGGCAGCAATACGTATTCGTCTGTTAATCTCATGCCGCACATCACCAGCATCAGTTACATAGCTCCCAAGGTAATTAAACTGTGACACCTGCTCAAGACTGCAACCATTCAGATTAACTGAATCACAACCTGCCTGACCAATTTTCATCACTTTAGTTTTCTCTCTGTTTATAACCAAACCTACCTACTACCAGTCTCATCAACAGCTCGAATGAAAGAGTTCATCTCATCAACATCATTTGCCAAAAGGGCTAAATCATCAGCATAAATCAGAAATTTTCGTATCTCCAGCCCATTTAAGGCCAAAATCTTTCCCTTGAAGTGAATTTCGCATAACATAATCAACAACCAAACTAAAGAGAAAAGGAGACAAAATGCACCCTTGTCGAACACCAGAAGTAATGCTAAACCAATTCCTTACCAACTCTCACACACGACTCGGTGTTATTATAGAGAGCTTTCATTATGTTAACTAACTTGTCTGGTATACCATATGATCTCACAATCAACCACAAATTATGACGATCAACAGAGTCGAAAGCCTTTTTGAAATCAACAAAGCTAGCAACCAAAGGTTTCTGAAACTCTAAACATTTCTCAAGAATCTGCCTAAGTGAAAATATCTGATCTACACATCCCCTACCACTTCTGAATCCACATTGCTCATTACGCAATTGACTGTCAACCAGATTCTTAATTCTATTAAGCACAATCATGGAAAGAACTTTACCTGGAACAGAGAGTAGGCTGATACCCCTATAGTTATCACAAGAACTGCGATCACCTTTTTTGAAAATAGGGATAACAATAGCTCTGGTAAATTCCTTAGGAACCATGCCTTTATCATAAAAGATATTCAGAATTTCAGTCATCCAAGTGGTAACTGAAACATTCCCAGCTCTGAGCATTTCTGTAGTAATTTCATCTACCCCTGGGGATTTATGAAGTTTAAGTTTAGAGATAGCCAAAATAACTTCAGATTGTGTTATAGGGCCAACATTAAAGCTGCCATTGCATCTATCATCATTACAAACAATGGGAGTAGGACTAACCACATTGTTTAGATCACTCACTGAAATGCTCAGTCCACTTAGCCATGACAAAATCATAACTTTCAATAACCTTAGCTTAACAGCACAAAACATTAACTACCTGGTACAGCTATCAGTTGTTTCCACGGCTATATCAGCCAAAGATTCTTATCAGCTGCTACCCAATCCTTTACATGTTTATTAAGCTCTCTGTGATGCTCTCTGTTAGGGATAGTAGGGTACTGATTAAGGACATTCCTGCAGTTGTTTCCTTCAAAAATAAGTTCTAGTGCCTTATCATTGAAATAATTTTGCCTTCTCTGCACCTTTTTACCTAAAACAGTACTATTAGCTTCGAGAAAATCCTCCTCAAAATAGTCCCATTCTTCTTCAACTAAGGAAGCAAACCTTGATTGTCATAATTGCTAAGTAATGTATCATGGTAAGCTTAAGCTATAACTCGGTCTTTCAGAGTTCCAATGTTAAATTTTACTTTTTTAACCTTACCACAACACTTTTAATAGAGGTATTGATCAGATCAGATTTCAGCTGCCCTATATACAAGTGCAGACTGGTAAGTAGAGTTGAGTGCTGTAGCTTTATGGGCACCAAGTGATGAGGGCCCTTAGAACCTCATGAGAGCAGGATTTTTTGAATAATAATAATATTACTTCAAAGAATTTCCACAGAATTGGGGGGAAATCCTTTTTAGGCTTCAAGTATGAGCTCTCAAAAGAATAACTTTCAAAATCTTGAAAAAGAAGCTGAATTTTTTATTTCAGCCAGGACCCTTTGCTACATGCTGCATCTTTCAGAACATGGGCCAGTCTGCCCCTGTGTATATGACCTGGTGCTCCTAATAGAACTAATCTCTGCAAAACTCCCGCCCTGTCCATGGTCAATAGGGAACACCAAAGGTTTGGAAATGCTGCCTCCATTGGATGGAATGTTAAACCGTGGCTCCATGTGTGGGAGAGCCATACCCATGTCCACGTTAATGAACATACTGGATGGCCTTGACAGAAAGCTACCATCTGTCTCCCAACAGCTGTTCCAGTGGGTCCCCTTCCCCAACGTTCTCTGAGACTTCAAGGACTGGCCAAGTAGACCATGGTGTGCAAAAAAGTGCCACTCAGAAGTAAAACAACCTAACAGCACTAGGCCATTTGCTCATATACAGCCCATCTGGTGAAAAGCATGTATACTATGTTTGTCATGGTGTTTGTAAAAAGTGGTAGTTATTCTGAAACCATTGAGTTTACTTATTTGAAGAAGCCTTTGCCATTGTAGCTACCTACAAAGTGACGTATCATCCCTCCTCAAAGGTCAGAATCAGTACCAACTTTAGTATTGAAGTCACCTAGAACAAGAGTAATATCTCCTTTCTCAACAGAATTGAAAACATCCTAAAGTTGCCCATAAAAACTATCTTTTTAATCCTAGTTGGCCCTCTCAGTGGGGGCATAGCAACAGATAACATTCCAGATTTTAATGCCTGCCTGAAATTTTAACTTGGCTATGCCTCTCATTAATGCACTCATATCCCACAAGTGCATTGAGCTGGGTGGGATATGAACCCATGACCTCCTAATAACATGTCAGGTGCTTTGGACCACTGAGCTACCAGCCACCGATCAAGATCTCTAACGAATGCTATGAGCATTTCTGTTATGTCGCATATAGGCGCTATTCAGGCATCTAGCCACAAGCAGCTTTTTATTTGCCATATAGATGGAAAGTATGTCTTACAAGTATGCTAGTGATAAATAATGGAATAGACTCGATATATTCAATATCTACTAATAAATCAGCACTTTGAGGTCGATTCAAATTTTAGACTATATGTGACATAATAGAAATGTTCATAACATAAGTTAGAGGAGATCATCTTCTCATCATCATCTCATCTATTTATTAGGAGATATTGAATATGTCGAGTTTATTTCATTGTTTATCACTATCACACTTGTGGTCTGTAAATAGTAGCTAAGGTAGTCACTGGAAGGAGAGCTATGCACCAATCCCCTGTGCTGATGCATAGAACAGATCATGCCTAGCACCTAATGTCCGACCCCGCCTTCTCGTGGTGCAGACCGTTAGTACCTTTCAAAAGAGATACTCTCTTGTGGAAGTGAACGGAAGGGGAGGGCTGCCAGATTAGTGTGGCCTACTGATCTGGACAACTATGGCTACTTCTCTTTTATTTTTTCTACACTGCTGAGGAGTGGTCAACCACACAGGGTCCTGCTGCTGACCATATAAACCCACTGGACTGGACAGATATATGGCTCTGAGCTTGATTATGGATCCTGATTTTGCTGCACTGGTGGGCTTCTGTGGAGGGAAAATTTTCCGCTGTGTTTTCTGTTTGTTTGTGGGTTGACAGCCCCAAGTGAATAGATTCACAGGATATGTTTATCAGCTGGTGGATAATCCTGAGCAGAGGTCCTCGCAGGCACCTGAACTCTGTGCTTCTATTGGCATCATCAAATTCTACATGGGAGGAAATCTTCCAGTGTAGATGACTTCAGCCTTTAGTGGTGGGGGAACGGGTCTTTGCCCCATGTCTGCAATTAGGGAGCTGTTTGATATTATCGGCATTCCCTCTCTCAATAAACTTAGTTTCTTTAAACATCCAACTAACCATTTTCTCTCCATAGGTATTTGGAATGTGAGGACTCTGCACAGAGCATTTTCTCTTGATGTCCTCTAACAAGAATTCCACCATTATAGTTTAGATATTCTCGGCTTGCAAGAGACCAGATGGACAGATAAAGGTCAGATTCTTAAAAATAATCTTAAATTTCTCTTTTCAGGGAGGGAAGATAATAAACATCACCAAGGCATGGGTATGCTTCTCAGCAGACACGCTAGTGATGCTCTTCTAGGATATGAGTGAATTAATGAAAGGTTTCTTATAGCAAAATTTCAGAGAAGTGTTAAAGACTTGAATGTTATCTGCTGTTATTCCCCCACTGAAGATGCCAATGAGGATGAGAAGGATAGGTTTTACAGAAAACTTCAGGATATTTTGAATTCTATCAAGAAAGGAGATATTACCTTTGTTCTAGGTGACTTCAATGCCAAAGTTGGTACTGACTCTGACATTTGTGGAGGAGTAATAGGCCCTTTTGGTATTGGTAGCTGCAATGGGCAACTTCTCCTACAGGTAAATAAACTCAATGGATTCAGAATAACACTTATTACAAACACCGTGACATACATAAGTACACATGGGTTTCACCCGATGGGATGCATAAGAATATGATCGATTATATATTAATTAACAGCAAATGGGCTAGTTCTGTTAGGAATACCAGGTCATATAGGGCAGCTGAAATTGAATCTGATCATTACCTTGTTAAAACTGTCTTGCATCATAAATTTAAAAAAGTGTTGTGCTAGGGTTAAAAAATTTACTTTTAATACTGAAGCTCTGAAAGATCCAGTTATAGCCAAAGCTTACCATGATAGGTTACTTAGTCATTATGACAGTCATGGTATGCTTACTACTGAAGTTGAGGAAGAATGGGATCATTTTAAACAGGCTTTTTTGGACACTAACAGTACTCTTTTAGGAAAAAAGGAGCAGAAGAGACAGAATTATCTGAGTGATAAGGCACTTGAGCTTCTTTCGGAAAGAAAGAACTGCAGGAATGTACTTAATCAATACCCTACTAGTTCTAATAGAAAGCATTACAAAGAACTTAATAAACGTGTAAATGATCAGTTAGCTACTGATAAGAATCTTTGGCTTGATGGTTTGGCTGAGAAAGCCAAGGAAGCAGTTAAACAGCACAACAGCAGAGAGCTGTACCAGACAGTTAATGTTTTGTGTGGTAGAAAACGAACAGGTATACAGGGATTGAAGGATAAACAAGGTAAGGTTATAGAAGGTGAGGATTCTGTCATGGCTAGGTGTGCTGAGCATTTGAGTGATGTACTAAACAATGTGGTCAGTTCTCTTCCTATTGTTTGCAATGATGATAGATGCATTGGTGGCTTTAATGTTTGCCATATAATAAAATCTGAAGTTATTTTGGCTATTTCTAAACTTAAACTTCATAAATTCCAGGGTTAGATGAAATTACTACGGAAATGCTCAGAGCTGGAAATATTTCGGTTACTACTTGGATGACTAAAATTTTCAATATCTTTTATGATAAAGGCATGGTTCCTAAAGATTTTACCAGAGCTATTATTATCCCTATTTTCGAAAAAGTTGATCGCAGTTCTTGTGATAACTATAGGGGTATCAGCCTACTCTCTGTTCCAGGTAAAGTTCTTTCCATGATTGTGCTAATAGAATTAAGAATCTAGTTGAAAGTCAATTGCGTGATGAGCAATGTGGATTCAGAAGTGGTAGGGGATGTGTTGATCAGATATTTTCACTTACGCAGATTCTGGAGAAATGTTCCGAATTTCAGAAACCTTTGGTTATTTGCTTTGTTGATATCTAAAATGCATTTTCATTCTTTTGATCATCATAATTTGGTTGATTGTGAGTCATGCCACAAAAGTTAGTTCAAATAATGAAAGCTCTCTATAATACAAGTGAGTCGTTTGTGAGATTGGTAAGCCTGCAGCAATTGGTTTAGTATTACTTCTGGTGTCCGACAAGGGTGCATTTTGTCTCCTTTTTTCTTTAGCTTGATTATTCACTATGTTATGCGAAATTCATTTCAAGCGATAGATTTTGGCCTTAATTGGACTGGAGATACGAAAATTTCTGATTTTGATTATGCTGATGATTTAGCCCTTTTGGCAAATGATGTTGATGAGATGAACTCTTTCATTCGAGCTATTGATGAAACTGGTAATAGAGTAGGTTTGGTTATAAACAGAGAGAAAACTAAAGTGATGAAAATTGGTCAGGCAGGCTGTGATTCAGTTAATCTGAATGGTTGCAGTCTTGAGCATGTGTCACAGTTTAATTATCTTGGGAGGTATGTAACAGATAATGGTGATGTGCGGCATGAGATTAACAGATGAATATGGATTGCTGCCGTGACTTTTGAGAATCTATGGAGAGTATGGAGAAATAGGCGTATATACCTGAAGACTAAAATTAGACTTATAATAGTTTGGTTCTTTCTAGGGTTAGTTATGGTAGTGAAATTTGGACACTTTGTAAACAAGGTAACAGGAAAGTAGATGCTTTTGATTCCAGATGCTTACGCAGTATCTTGGGCATTAGGTGGTTCAAATTTTTAACTAATGATGAGGTTAGGCAAAGTAGTTTGCAACCTCCTTTAAGCAGCATATTGTGCAGAGAGAGACTCTGTTGGTTTGGCCATCGGAGGTCCAACCAGACCATGCAATTTAGTTCTCCAAGCAAGTCTATCCTGAGCTACATCTACTGCATCTGGCCACTGCACACCAATTCTAACAAGGTCCTGTTTGACATTGTCTGCCCACATGTTTATCACCAAACCTACTCTACTACCAGTCTCATCAACAGCTCGAATGAAAGAGTTCATCATCATTTTCAAAAAGGGCCACAGCATCAGCATACTATAACTCAAAAATTTCAGATATGTAGACCATTTACCCCTAAAATCTTACCTTTGCAATGAATTTTGCATAACATAGTAACAAAACTAAAAAGAAAAGGATAAAATAAAATGCACCTTGTTGAACAGCAATCACACATTTCACAATCAATTGATGACAATGACCAGACTGAAAAGCCTTTTTGAAATTTACAAAGCTAGTAACCACAGGCTTCTAAAGCTCTAAATATTTCTGAAGAATCTGCCTGAGAAAAAATATCTGATCTGCAACATCCCTACCACTTCTGAATCCACATTGCTCATCTCGCAATTCTCGTCAGCCAGATTCTTAAATCTATTAAGCAAAGTCATGCAAAGAATTTTACCTGGAACAGAAAGTATGCTTATACCCCTATAGTTATCACAAGAACTGTAATGAAATTAAAAAAAAATTGTACTAATGATTGCTCTAGTAAAATCTTTAGCAACAATGCTTTCATGATAAAAGATTTTCAAAATTTCCATCAGCTATACAGGGTGAATCTGAAAAAGTGGGCAAAACTTTACGGGGTGATAGAACACAGCTATACGAGCAATATTCGTCATAGAATGTATGGTCGGAACGCAAACGGCGAGCCGCTAGGTGGCGTTGGAAATGGTATAAAAGGGTCGGTCCTCGCACCCAATGGCATTTCTACCGTGGATTGCCGAGAGGATGGCTGGTTATACTAACCACGAAATGGTGGATATGCACTTTGTGTACGGTGCGGGTACCTCAATTACATTCCTGTTAATAAAATGTTTTCTGAAGTATCTCCTCTCTTTCTTGTGTTCATTCTTTAAATGTGACAGTGGAAAACTACCTTTTAACTTCTCACCGCTTGCATTCCGACCATACATTCTATGACGAATATTGCTCGTATAGCTGCGTTCTACCACCCCGTAAAGTTTTGCCCACTTTTTCAGATTCACCCTGTATAGTAACAGAAACATTGACAGCTGTAAGCATTTCAGTATTAATTTCATCTACCCATGGGTATTTATGTAATTTAGGTTTAGGAATAGCGAAAATAACTTTGTACTCTGATATAAGGCAAACAAAGCCAATAATGCATCTATCATAATTACAAACAATGGGACTTGAACTAAACACATTATTTATAATTTCTCTGAAATGCTCAGTCCATCTAGTCATGATTGAATATAACCTTATCTTAACTATACTATATAACCTTATCTTAACAACACAGAAGATTAGCTATGTGGTGCAGCTATCTGCTGTTATGCTGTGTAACTGCTTCCATGGCTAATTCAGCTAAGGCACTAAGGCACCTCACCAAAGATTCTTATCAGATGCTTCCTTATCCTCTACACATTTAATAAGCTCTCTTTAATACTTAATTAATAGACTCTGAAAAAATTTTTTTCTCCGACATGGCGGGAATCGAACCTGCATCTCCCCAGATTCATGCCATTGTACCATGCATCGGACAATGAAATTTTTCAGAATAAGACCTTATAAATCTTCTTCAAGGTTCCAGATGTTGTAAATATGGTGAAATTCGCCTCCAAATAAGGGGCTCCCTACACCAGTTAAAACAGAATAGCGAGATATTGGATATAGTAGAAACTGCCTCTCAGCTATTTCTCTCTCTCAAAAAAATAAAGTCAGGAGAAAGCAAAATAGAGAACATTAGACCTTGCAGAATAGGCCAATGTTCTGAAATAAATCGGTGACCATACGGAAGCGTGCTTACTGCAGCTTCGCATTATGATTGTTGCCAAGAATTGAGGTGACGGAGTAATCAGTGGTTGTGATAGTGTGAAGCTCCTGGAACAAGGCTTCTCGTTCGGCATTGTAGCGGGAGCAGTTGAGCAGAACGTGGGATACAGTCTCAGGTGTGCCGCAAGTGGCACAGTCTGGACAGGAAATATAATACCATGATGCCCCCCAAACGTTCTACTATACAAGATAGTACTACATTATACAGAGGGTGCCACGTTTGACCCATCTGCATTATGCAGAGGCTACTACTACATTATACAGAGGCTATCACGTTTGACCCATCAGTCAGTACGGTTTCTCTATGAATTATGGGAGCAAGTCAATGCTGCTTGGTGTGCAATTCCTCAGGCCCATATACATTGTCTTTATGAGTCCATGCCATGTTGCTGCCTGTATTGCCGTTCATGACGGTGCAACCAGCTACTGAAGCAGTTACATTGTACTGCATTCTCATTTTCTAATTGCTGTAAGTGCTGCAAATTAAATCCTGGTGTGCCAATATATATATTGCTATGTGTGTGCTACCTTTCACCACCATTCCCCTCTCTCCTCCTGGGTGGGGCAATTTCAAAGTCATACAGTATATTTTTTCTATTTGCTTTTTAAAAATTGCTTTCTTCTAGTAGATCGCAGAGATTATTATATTTTATAATTGCTCTTTAAAATTATAAAGTTTTTTCTAATGGTTCTGAAAAATATTTTTTTTTTGGTAGTGGGCATTGCTTTTTTTATCTCATTTAAAAAGAAAACAAGATAAAAAGCAACTAATGTATAGCAATGTAGTAGTGGGAAAAATATATTTACATATTATATTTTAATAGTAGAAAAACGAGATAGAAGCAACTAAACAAAACGAGATATAAAGTAAATAATTCGATTTGTCGTCTTTCTGTCTGTAGATTTCGCAAATTTTTGTTTACAGAGATAAAAATTCGTTTTGTGTTGAAATCTCTATAACCTCCAAATACGCCCTGTATTCATTTGAAATTCAAAAATTTAAAACGAATATTGCAAACAATATATTTGTGCTAGAAATTTGAAATTTTGTTGGTGGAATGTAAAGGTCACGAAATTTCCACTGTCAACCAGCAGATAATTGTTTCTTTAGAGAGATAAATGAAAAATTCTTTTTTGGGTTACATTGGAATTGATGAAACATTATATTTCACTCTTTCGAAATATTCCAAGAACTATAACTACGCCCTCTAACGGTGGAAAAATTTTATAATTTAAAATGAATGTTGCAAACGATCTATTTATGCAGGAAATTTTGGAGTGGGATGTTAAGATTACGAAATTTTCATTGCCAACAGTGAGTAGCTTATTACACCCAGGGTTGGGGAGACATGAAAACACAATTGATAGTTTTTCCAGATAATTGTTTGTATTTAGAAATAAGTGAAAAAAAAAAGTCTTGGGTTAGATAGCAATTGATAAAATATTATGACTCGCACTTTAGGAATCTTTTGAACACTCTAATTGCTCCCTCAAATTTTGAAAAAGATTCAAGATTCCAACATTTGAAACAAATATTGCATGCATACATATACATAAAACATCCTCATGCAGCCATGGTCTAAGAAGCTCCTAACAGACTGTGCAATTTTCCTCTCCAGATGATGTTCTGAGCTACTGCTGCTGCATTTGGCCACTTTAGGCCAATTCTGGCAAAGTCCTATTTGACATTGTCTGTCCATCTCTTCCTTGGTTTCCCCCTTTTTTTGAAACCCTTAGGCACACTGTTCATAATCCTGTTTGCTAATCTGTAGTTATGCATATGAGCAACATGGCCAAACCAATCCAGTCTCACTCTGCACAATATGCTGTTCAAAGGAGGTTAATGATGCCTTCTAACCTCATCATTACTTAAAAAGTCAAACTACCTAATGCCCAAGATACTGCGTAAGCATCTACAATCAAAAGCATCAAATTTTTTGTTATCCTACTTACAAAGGGTCCATGTTTTGCTACCATAACTAACCTTATTCTCTGTAATAGTTTGGTTTTTCTAATTTTAGGCTTTGGTATATACACCTATTTTTCTGCACTCTCTATAGATTCTTAAGAGTCCCAGCAGCAATCCATATTCTTCTGTTTATCTCGTACTGCACATCACCAGTATCTGTTACATAGCTCCCAAGATAATTCAACTGAGACATATGCTCAAGAGAGCAGCCATTAAAAGCAACTGAAGCACTATCTACCTGACCAATTTTCATCACTTTAGTTTTATTTTGGTTTATCGCCAAACCTACTCTATTATCATTCTCATGAACACCCCTAATGAAAGAATTCATCTCATCAACATCATTAGACAGTAGGACCAAATCATCTGCATAATCTAAATCACAAAATTCGAAATCTCTAGACCACTTAAGGCCAAAATCTTTCCCTTGCAAAAATTTCGAATTAGTAATCAATAACTGAACCAAAGACAAAAGAAGACAATTGCTAGAAGACGTACCAACTCTCACACACAACTCAGTGCTATTATAGAGGGCTCTCATTACACTAAATAACTTATCAGGTATTCCATATGATCTAACAATCAACCACAAATCATGTTGATCAACAGAGTCAAAAGTCTTTTTGAAATCTGTAAAGCTAGGAAACTCAGGTTTCTGAAACTCTAAACATTTCTCAAGAATCTGCCCAAGTGAAAATATTTTATCAATACATCCCCTACCACTTCTGATTCCACACTGTTCATCATGCAGTTGTCCACCAACCGAAATTCTTAATTCTATTAAGTATTATCATGCAAAGAACTTTACCTGGAACAGAAAGTTAACTAATTCCTCTATAATTATCACAAGAACTGCAATCATCTTTTTTAAAAACTGGGGACAAGAATAGGTCTAGTAAAATTCTTAGGAACAACACTTCTATCATAAAAAAAATTCATAATTTCAGTTGGCCATGTGATATGACAAGCCAGTTATTCATCTATCCTTAGTGGAAACAATGGGAGTAGAAATAATCACGTTATGTGGAACATCTCTGAAATGATCAGCCCACCTATTCATCACAGAATCCTAACCTTCAACCACCTTGCCATGTTTATCCCCCAATCCCTGTGTACCTGTCTGTTTCTTCCCACCTAAGACATAATAATCTGGTACAACTCCCTGCTGTTGTGCTGTCTAGCTGCTTCCTCCTATTTTCAGCCAAGCTATCAAGCCAAAGTTTCTTATCAGCTGTTAACTGATCTTTTAAACGTTTATTAAGCTCATAGTAATACCTTCTGTTAGGATTAGTAGGGTGTTCATTCATATTAATCTTGCACTTCCTTCTTTCAGAAATAAGTTCCATAGCCTTACCAGTGAAATAATTTTGTTTCTTCTGTTCCCTTTTACCCAAAAAAGTACTATTGGTTTCAAGAAAAGCCTTTTTAAACTGATCCCATTCTTTCCCAACTTTAGCAGTAATCAAACCACTATTGTCATATTGACTAAGTAGTCTATCATGGTATGTCTGGCTGTATTTGGATCTATCGGGCATTCAGTGTTATAGCTAATTTTTCTAACTTAGCACAACATTTCATACTGCTTAAACTTCAGTTGCAAAACACTTTTGACCTGATAATGAACACACTCAATTTCGGCTACCCTATATGATCTGGTATTGCTAACTGAACTAGCCTATTTGCTGTTAATTAAAATGTTAACAATTATATTCCTTTGCGACCCATTAGCCATGTATTTTTATAAATGTCCTGGTGTTTATAGTCATCATCATCATCCTGAAGCAGCCATGGGCTACGGAGGTCCAACCAGATCGTGCAATTTAGTTCTCCAAGCAAGTCTGTCCTGAGCTACATCTGCTGCATCTGGCCACTGCACACCAATTCTCATAAGGTCCTGTTTTACATTGTCTGCCCTACACATCCTAGGTATTCCCTTCTTTCTGAGGCCTTTAAGCACACTTTTCATAACCCTATTCGCCAATTTATAATCATTCACACTGGCAACATGGCGAAACCAATGGAGTCTCTCTCTGCACAATATGCTGCTCAAAGGAGGTTACAAACTCTTTTGCCTAACCTCATTATTTGTTACAAAGTTGAACCACCTAATGCCCAAGATACTGCATAAGCATCTGGAATCAAAAGCATATTTTCCTGTTATCTTGTTTACAAAGTGTCCAAGTTTCACTACCATAACTAACCCTAGAAAGAACCAAACTATTGTACAGTCTAATTTTAGTCTTTAGGTGTATATGCCTATTTCTCCACACTCTCCATAGATTTTTTAAAGTTCTGGCAGCAATCCCTATCCGTCTGTTAACCTCATGCCGCACATCACCGTTATCTGTTACATAGCTCCCAAGATAATTAAACTGTGACACCTGCTCAAGACTGCAACCATTGAGATTAACTGAATCACAGACTCCTGACCAATTTTCATCACTTTAGTTTTCTCTCTGTTTATAACCAAACCTATTCTACTGCCAGTTTCATCAACAGCTCGAATGAAAGAGTTCATCTCATCAACATCATTTGCCAAAAGGACTAAATCATCAGCATAATCTAAATCAGAAATTTTCTTATCTCCAGTCCATTTAAGGCCAAAATCTTTCCCTTGAAGTGAATTTCGCATAACATAATCAATAACCAAGCTAAAGAGAAAAGGAGACAAAATCCACCCTTGTCGAACACCAGAAGTAATGCTAAACCAATTGCTACAAGCCTTACCAACTCTCACACATGACTCAGTCTTATTATAGAGAGCTTTCATTATGTTAACTAACTTGTTTGGTATACCATATGATTCCACAATCAACCACAAATTATGACGATCAATAGAGTCGAAAGCCTTTTTGAAATCAACAAAGCTAGCAACCGAAGGTTTCTGAAACTCTAAACATTTCTCAAGAATCTGCCTGAGTGAAAATATCTGATGTACACATCCCCTAGCACTTCTGAATCCACATTGCTCATCACTCAATTGACTGTCAACCAGATTCTTAATTTTATTAAGCATAACCATGCAAAGAACTTTACCTGGAACAGAGAGTAGGCTGATACCCCTATAGTTATCACAAGAACTGCAATCACCATTTTTGAAAATACTGATAAAGGGTGAAACCCATGTGTACTTATGTATGTCATGGTGTTTGTAATAAGAGTTATTTATTCTGAATCCATTGAGTTTACTTACCTGTTGCCCATTGCCATTGCAGCTACCAATACCAAAAGGGCCTATTACTCCTCTCCAAAGGTCAGAGTCAGTACCAACTTTGGCATTGAAGTCACCAAGAACAAGGGTAAAATCTCCTTTCTTGACAGAATTCAAAATATCCTGAAGTTGTCTGTAAAACCAATCCTTCTCATCATCATTGCCATCCTCAGTGGGGGCATAACAGCAGATAACATTCAAGTCTTTAATGTTTGTCTGAAATTTTGCTGTAAGAAACCTTTCATTAATGCACTCATCTCCTAGAAGAGCATCACTAGCATGTCTGCTGAGAAGCAGACCCACGTCTTGGTGATGCTTATTGTCGCCTCTCCCTTAAAAGAGAAATTTAAGATTATTTTTAAGAATCTGACCTTTATCAGTCCATCTGGTCTCTTGCAAGCCAAGAATATCTAAATTTTAACGGTGGAATTCTTGTGTGAGGACATCAAGAGAAAAAGCTCTGTGCAGAGTCCTCACATTCCAACTACCTATGGAGAGAAAATGGTTAGTGGAATGTTTAAAGAAACTATATTTGTTGAGAGAGGGAATGCCGAAAATATCAAACAGCCCCTTAATCGCAGACATGGGGCAAAGACCCGTTCCCCCACCACTAAAGGCTGAAGCCATCTACACTGGGAGACTTCCTCCAATGTAGAATTTGACGATGCCAATAGAAGCAAAGAGTTCAGGTGCCTGCGATGACCTCTGCTCAGGATTATCCACCAGCTGATAAACATATCTTGTGAATCTATTCACTTGGGGCTGTCAACCTACAAACAAACAGAAAACACAGCGGAAAATTTTCCCTCCACAGAAGCTCACCAGTGCAGCAAAATCAGGATCCATAATCAAGCTCAGAGCCATATACCTGTCCAGTGCAGTGGGTTTATATGGTCAGCAGCAGGACCCTGTGTGGTTGACCACTCCTGAGCAGGGTAGAAAAAAAAAAGAGAAGTAGCCATAGTTGTCCAGATCAGTAGGCCACACTAATCTGGCAGCCCTCTGCTTCCGTTCACTTCCACAAGAGAGTATCTCTTTTGAAAGGTACTGCGGTACTATGCATCATCACAGGGGATTGGTGCATAGCTCTCCTTCCAGTGACTACCTAGCTACCATTTACAGACCACAAACCCTAATTGCACATGCATTCAATGGAACTGTAGGTCTCTTAGAAACAAATTACAGGAACTCAAATCACTCACACAACAATACATAATCCCCATTCTGGCCCTTAATGAAGCAAGGGTTACCAGACAACTTCAGCTTTAAACCCTACATCTTATATAATGCACCCACCAGAAAAACATATTCACACTCTACTACACTCCTACACCAAAAATTCTCACTCTGCCTCATCCGCAATCCACACACTTATGCCTACATGGACATAGTAGGCAAAAATATCAAAATTCAACACCTTACATTCAGTATTTCCAATGCTTATTTCTATGGTGAGGAACCATTAAACCCAAATACACTTATCAAAGGCTTCACTCAAATATTCTCCCTCTTCCTTGACCCCACCATTATCTTAGGAGATTTTAACTCGCATAATGAAAGCTGTGGCACTACAATACAAACAACAGAGGTAATGTCATTGCATCACTCATGCAACATTTCCACTTGGCCACACACAATGATGGTTCACTCATCTTCACAAAACCCCCCTATGAGTCTGTTCTTGACCTAACCCTCTCAACTCGAGATACAGCCCTATCAGAAGAAAAACAGAAGACACTGCCAGAAGATACCCTACCCAACCTGCCATTAACACATTCCATCCAGCAAATGCAAAACTTCGATGCCTCCGACTGAATATAAAAAGAAAGGAGTGAAGAACATATTGCAATAACATTAACCCCGGAACAGACTCAAAACTCATTTGGTCAACCATCAGATCACTCAGAGCCCAATCCCTAGCCCCTTGGTATGCATTTATATGGAAAAATCAAATTTCCATTAAACAAGGGGCTAACTTTATAGCTCAGAACCCCCCCCCCCCCCAATCCAACTCACCCAGTTACCAAACCCACTGCACCACTGCATTCACTTAAGTGAATGGCTCACTTAAGCAAACACACATGCAAACTACCCTTCACCCAACATGAATTACTAAATTGCCATATAACAGACTAATAAAAAAGTACCTCTAGCCCTGACCACATCAGATAATAATGCAATCAAACACCTAGGGCCAAATACACTCATCAACTTGTTTTCCATATACAACACATGCTGGTCAACACACCATTTTCCAACTGAATGGAGGGACATTGATATCATCCCCATTCTAAAGCTCATAAACCAGCATCTGAAATATCTTCATATAGGCCTATTGCACTCACTTCATGTGTGCTGCAGGTATTTCAAAGAATGGTGCTCTCAAGAGTAAAATATTTTGCACACTCTTGGTTGTGTAGTGGTTAACATAACTGACATGTTTCCAGGAGACATGGGTTTGGATCCTACTCATGGCAAAACCAATTTGGTCTGTAAATGGTAGCTAGGTAGTCACTAGAAGGAGAGCTATGTACCAATCCCCTGTGATGATGCATAGAACTGGCCAGGCCTAGCACCTAATGTCCAACCCCGCCTTCTCGTGGTGCAGACCGTTAGTACCTTTCAAAAGAGATATTCTCTTGTGGAAGTGAACAGAAGGGGAGGGCTGCCATATTAGTGTGGCCTACTGATCTGGACAACTATGGCTACTTTTCTGTTTTTTTCTACCCTGCTGAGGAGTGGTCAACCACACAGGGTCCTGCTGCTGACCATATAAACCCAGTGGACTGGACAGATATATGGCTCTGAGCTTGATTATGGATCCTGATTTTGCTGCACTGGTGGGCTTCTGTGGGTGTGCAGTGGACAGATGCAGTAGATGTAGCTCAGGATAGACTTCCTTGGAGAACTAAATTGCATGGTCCGGTTGGATCTGCGTAGCCCATGGCTGCTTAAGGATGATGATGATGATGAAATAATACATTTCCCATTTGCCAAACTGGCTCAACAACTGACAATTTCTTTGATCACCTCAGCTGAAATAACCATTCGGAAAAAAGGAAATTTTAGGTTGTGTTTTTCTTGACCTCACTTCTGTATTTGATACTGCCTCACACACTAGCATACTTTATAAACTCCAAAACATACTACATTTCATACAAAACTTCCTCACACTCAGAAACATAAAAGTCTAGCTGGGGACTACCTTCTCTGAACCCCCAAAATAAAATAGAGCGGTAATACAGGGTAGTGTGGTCTCTCCATGACTATTTGACATTCTTTTACATGACCTCCCTAAACAATTACCTAAAGATATTAATGCTCAATTTTTGCTGATGACAGAACACTTTGCAAACCAATGATGAATTATTAAAATGATCTTTTTGGGCTTTTTAGAGTTATGTACAATGAGATTACTTTCATTCCGTGGTTGTTTGACACTTCCAGTGTCCACGTCGTCTGTACACATTCGGAGAATCCGCAAAAATATGCGGAGGATGTATGCACACGTTTTTAGTACAACAAAAAAAATCGATTTCTTAAAAATAAAAATTGCTGTTGTAATTTTATATATATATCTTATAAAAATATATAATTCAGGCTTCAGAAATAATATTTTGCTTTTTAATTTGATGCATATTTTACTAAACTACAATATAAATAATTTTATAAAGCCATCTGATTGCCATTTTTTAGAAGCACTAAACGGTATTGCCAATTTGCTTGTTAACGTTCCTATTTGCTGAAGCAACCTTCTGATTTAAACTCACAAGTTTGATTTGAGCTATTATCAACAAATTTTTCCCTAAATTTTCGAAAATCTAAAAATTAACAAAAAAGTGCTATTTTTAAAAATGATGGATTTTGGAAGTAATTACAAAATATTTACCGCCTTTTTTTTCTGTTTCACACTCTTTTCTATCAAAAACCTAGTCAGTATTCCCAAGTTATTTTTATCATTTTTTCCCAGCATTCTCTGCATCTTTCGTGCCTTCAAATCGAAACTAAAAGTAAACACTTCCTTCTTAGAAATTCTGGTTGCACCTGCATTTAATTAGTTAGGCTTCACTGAGGGAAACAAGCCACAAATGGCTGATGTAATCTCCGTTGCTTGTGCTGTGTGTTGTTTACAGTTTTGGTCCAGCATATTGGATACCCTTTGTTCCCATTGTTCATACCCTTTGTCAAGTTAGTATTTTTTCTATATTTAAATATTAGTTAGTTTTCATTTCAGTAGATTTATATTCGGAATTTAGCGATCTCTTGGCCGATCGATAAGTATCGATTTTTTCATAGTTATGTTATATCGCATGGCCGGCCTACAACTTGTGGTAACATCGTATTAGGCTATATGTCAATTTTTAATTTAATATTTATTACTTTTCCAGTAAAACTTTGAAATATAAAAAAGTAAAACTTGAAAATAAAAGAGTTTTTGGTTACATCTATCGTTAATGGAAACAATGGGAGTAGAAATAATCACTAGACCCATCCCTCGATTTACACGGTACTCAGTTCACACAATTTTGGCTTTGCACGGTCAAAAAATGCAACCAGTTTCGATTTACACGGTAATGACTGAGACATACATTGAAAGGAAATCTCAGTCAGTACATTGAAAGGAAATATCAATCAGTACATGTGTAAATCGAAACTGGTTGCATTTTTTGACCGTGCGAAGCCAAAATTTTGTGAACTGAGTACCGTGTAAATCGAGGGATAGGTGTATTTAGAATATCTCTGAAATGATCAGCCCACCTAGCCATCACAGAATCCTCACCTTCAACCACCTTGCCATGTTTATCCCCCAATTCCTGTCTACCTGTCTTTTCTTCACACTTAAAACATTAATTATCTGACACAACCCCCCCCTACTGTTGTGCTAACTGCTTCCTTAGCTTTGTCAGCCAAGTTATCAAGCCAAAGTTTCTTATCAAGTGTATGCTACGAGCCTTTTACTGATCTTTTACATGTTTATTAAGCTCATAGAATTCCTTAATAGGGTGTTGATTCATATTAATCTTGCATTTCCTTCTTTCAGAAATAAATTCCATAGCCTCACAAGTCAAATAGTTTTGTTTGTTCTGTTCCCTTTTACCCAAAAGAGTACTATTGGTTTCAAGAAAAGCCTATTTAAACTGATCCCACACTTGCCCAACTTCAGCAGTAACCAAACCACTATTGTCATATTGACTAACTAGCCTATCATGGTATGTTTGATTATATCTGGATCTTTCAGGCATAGAGTGTTATAGCTAATTTTTCTAACTTAGCACAACATTTCATACTGCTTAAACTTCAGTTGCAAAACACTTTTGACCTGATAATGAACACACTCAATTTCGGCTACCCTATATGATCTGGTATTGCTAACTGAACTAGCCTATTTGCTGTTAATTAAAATGTTAACAATTATATTCCTTTGCGACCCATTAGCCATGTATTTTTATAAATGTCCTGGTGTTTATAGTCATCATCATCTTCAAACAGCCATGAGCTACGGAGGTCCAACCAGACCATGTAATTTAGTTCTCCAAGGAAGTTTGTCCTGAGTTACATCTGCTGCATCTGTCAGCCCATCATATCCTAGGTCTCCCCCTCTTTCTCAGGCCTTTAGGCACACTGTTCATAAATCTATAATTATCCATATGGGTAACATGGCCAAACCAACGGAGTCTCTCTGTGCACAATATGCTGCTTAATGGAGGTTGCCGACTCTTTTGCCTAACCTCATCATTGGTTACAAAGTTGAACTACCTAATGCCCAATATACTGCGTAAGCATCTGGAATCAAAAGCATCTAGTTTCCTGTTATCTTGTTTATGAATTGTTCAAGTTTCCCTACCATAACTAACCCTAGAAAGAACCAAACTATTATACAATCTAATTTTAGTCTTAAGTGTATACTCCTATTTCTCCATACTCTCCATAGATTCTTAGAAGTCCCAGAGGCAATCCCTATTCTTCTATTTATCTCATGCTGCACATCACCAGTATTTGTTATGTAGCTACAAAGATAATTAAACTGTGACACCTGTTCAAGACCAGCCATTCAGGTTAACAGAATCACAACCTGCCTGACCAATTTTTCAGGTACTTGCAGTGGCCTCTGAGCAGGATTGTCAACCGCCTGATATAAGGTATCCAGTGCCTCTGTTCACTTAGGGCTGGCAACCCACAAATAGAAAACATAAGGCCAGATTCTCCCTCAAATGAGGCCCATGAATGCAGCAAGTCCAGGATCCATAATCAAGCTCAAATGCACACTGAGAATATAATAATATTCTTATGCAACCCATTTGGTGAATCCCATATGTATTTATAAATGCTCCGGTGTTAACAGTATGTGTTGATTATTCGCAAACTATTAAGCTTACTTGCTTGAGGACACGTTCCTCATTGCAATTGGAACTACCAATGTCAAAATGACCTAAAATTGCTGCCCAAAGATTAGAGTCAGTACCTAGTTTAGCATTGAAGTGACCAACCACAAAAGAAACAACTCCTTTCTTCACAGAACTCAAAATATATTGAAACTGATTGTAAAAAGTATCCTCATTCTCATCAGAGTCCTCTCTGGGGGCATAAGAACAGATGACACTCGAGTCTTTAAATTGTCTTTCAAATTTTCCTGTAAGAAATCTTTCAATAATGCAGTCATATCATAGATGAGCATCAGTGGCATGTCTGCTGAGAAGCAAACCTACTTCTGGGAGATGCTTTCCCTCCTCACTGCCTGAAAAGAGAAATTTAAAGTTACTTTTAATCATCTCACATTTACCTGTCCATCTGGTCTCTTCCAAGACTAGAATATCTAGGTTATAATGCACAAATTCCTGTGTGAGGACATCAAGAGAATAACCTTTATGTAATGTTCTCACATTCCACGTTCTTGCAAAGAAAAAATGATTAGTAGGGTTTTTAAAGAAACTAGGTTCATTGAGAGAGGTAGGACCAACAATTTCAAACAGCCCCCTGATCACAGATGTGGGGGCAAAGAACTGTTCCTCCTCCACTAAAGGCTGAAGTCACCAATGCCTGTAAGAACTTCAGGCACCACATTTTCAAGTGGTCCTTTTGAAGAGCCATGTGGCCTGCCTGAGACACATTACTTCAGTTTAGAATTGACGATGCCCAACTAGCTAAGTGAGGGTTCAGGTACCCGCGATGGTCTCAGAGGAAGATTATCCACCAGCTTTTATAAGGTATCCCATGCCTCTGTTCACTTAGGGCTGGCAACCCAGAAACAAACAGAAAACATAGCGGCAGATTCTCCCTCAACAGAGGCCCACCAATGCAGCAAGTCCAGGATCCATAATCAAGCTCAAATCCATAAACCAGTCCAGTCTATTGGGTACAAATGATCAGCACCAGGACACTGTGAAGTTGACCACTCCTCAGTAGGTTTGGAAAAAAGAAAAAGTGGCTACGGATGACCAGATCAGTAGCCCACACTGAGTTGGCAGCCTTCTCCTTCTGTTCTCTTCCAAAAGAGAATATCTCTTTTGAAAGGTACTAAAAGCCTGCACCATGAGAAGGTGAGGTTTGAACATTAGGTAACTACCCTTTACAAATCCAAATATTGCAACAATGTATTAATTAGAGGAATATGGACTTTTGGTGGAATGTGAACGTCATGAAGTTTCCTTTGGGAAGAATGAAACCGATGATTAGAAAACTTTTTAGTATGATTGGTACTAATGAAATATTACAATTCGCATTTTTCGAATATTTAGTAATTTTAATATCTTTACAGGTCACTAAAATGAAAATCACAACTGTAACGAGTTTCACAAATAATATGTACAGAACAGAAATTTGAAAAATTTCTGGTATCTCTTTAGGGATATTCCACTGACAGCAATAATATACCCACTTTTCTGAGAGTGGTGTGGGAAATAAAACTACTTCAATTTAAAAATTAACAAATAAATACTGTTATGTTGTATAATTACTAATAAAATACTATTTGTATTTTCCCCATTATTTATCTTGCTAAAATTAAAACTTTTAAGGAATGAAATATTAGGGAAAGAATAAACTTCATTCTCTTTGAAAACAAGATACTCATATGTGCCACAGGTGATATTCGTTCTTCACTTAAGAATATTTTTCTTTTTCTATTGAGTCTTTAACAATATAAATTTCTATCTAGACACTTCCTAGGAATGTAAATTTTATGCCAGTGGCTCTTTAAAGATAAAGGTTTGTTTTTCTCCTGGCTTTTGATAATGTAGTTTATTCTAGTGGCTATTTAGAAATATAATTTTTTTTCTAGTGACTAAGAATATTTTTAATTGTTTTTTATGGAGACTTTGCAGGAACTTTCTTTTGTAGTGACATTTTAAGGATACGGTTTTCTTGATGGCTATTAGCTAATATTCGTTGATCACCTCTCATTCTAGATGCTGTACACATTCCATCAAAGAAAATAAATGGTGAGACATTCACCATTAATAATCTAATGGTGAATGTAAGATAATTACATAATTAATAATATAATTATGGTGTCACATTGTATCAAATGTACTATGGTGTCACATTCCATCAAATACAGAATCAATGCAGAATATACTTGGAAAGTCCAGTACATCAAATGTACTGGACTTTCCAAGTCCATCACTCTCCGCTTTCTCACCACAGCAGGGAAAGAGGGAGGAGGGGGAGAATCTAAATTTTTGTACAGTTGCGACTAGAGACTGCAAATGGCAGATTGCCAGCTTAGCTTGCAATCTGCCACTAGTTAATTGGATTATTAAACAGTTTTCATCCTCTTTGTTTTAAATTTGTTCATTGTATATATTTTGCTTATTCTTGTGTCTGATTGTGCTATTTCATTTCTAGGTATATATATATAGCCAAGTACTTGAAAATAAGAATCTTGCAATAAAGATATGAAGTAAATTAACACTGACAGAAAGCAGAAAATTAGAGAAGTTGAAAAAAATTCATTTAAACATTCGGTTGACACAAATCTACTGTTCGAAATTCTGTCCGTTCAAAAGAATAAATTCCAAGTGTTTACACATTTATATTTTCGTTACGCAAAAATATATATGACCCATTATTCATTAAAGTGGAACATATTTTGGCAAATTGACAAAATATTCGAAATATTTTCGACCCTAAAAAGATGCTTCAAGTGCATAAAATATCATAATAACGACACTGAATAAATTAGAATCATAAATTGCTTTAGCTGGAACAGAAAAATAATGTTTCTTATTTGTCATAAAGGACTGAGAGGAAGCCAAAGAAATGCTTTATATTTGGGAGAGAGTACAAAAAGTGAAATCAGAGTTGGAACTATTACTGTGAGCAGAACAAACATTCCTGCGTGTTAGATGTTTTTTGAGAAACGAAGATATAAAGAGCATTTCTCAGATTAACATGCAGAAATTTTTCAGATGTCATATTATGTAATGGAGAATGTCAATCGAATAGCGCCTACATTCGAATATATAGGGAAGTCGTATATTGGTGAAATATGCAACAAAAGTTTCAAAACCAAGCTTCTGCTCTAATGTCAGTATTTTAAAAACACAATAAATAAGACTCAACCAAATCTTCAGTCTTTAATAATATTTTCATGCATAGACAAAGCAGAACAAATATTGGGTACAGGAAACTTTTCTTAAAATCTTTTATTTGGCATACGATAAAGAGGACATATATCAGTGAAGTATGAAACAAAAGTTTTGAAGCAAAGCCAGTGATTCTTTTATTTTACTCCCACAAAATGCAGGCCTCATATATGTGAAAAATGCAAAAAGTCATTTAAAACAAAGCAGAACCTTGAATACCATTTTCTATTCCACAACAGTAAAAAAACATTGTCTGCAGTATATATAATATATTAGCGAAAAAAGCTCATTTATGATCTATTATCTGTTACATAGAGGAAATAAAACCCATCTCTGTTAAATATTGTAGCGAAGAATTTACACAAATTGCTCACCTAAATAATCATTATTTGGCACATATGAAAGAGAAGCTACACGAGTGTGAAATATATAACTAGATATTTGTTGATAAATGGTATCTTAAAGCTCATAATTTGATATGCAAAAATGGAAAACCACGTATGTTGAATGTGTACAAAGTTTTTCAAGTAAAGGATGTTGAAATTTCATTATCAAACAGACAGAACAAAAGGCACATGTTCCAAAAATATATAATAAGAAATTTGATCTGCAGATTTAAGGACTGCTTTGTTATTCACCCAGGAAAGGATGAGCACATTTTAAAAAATGAGTGAAAAGGAATCATCAGAGAATTCTCATTCTAGGTGTTATATTCTTAAACACACAGAGGAAAAACAACATGTATGTAAAATATGTAATAAGAAATTTGCATTTAAATCTTCCCATAGGAAGCATGTTCTGACACACGCACAGGAAAAACTGCACATATGTGAAGTATGTAATAGGAAATTTACACTGAAGTCTAACCTTAGGCAGCATTTTGTGACACATATAGGGGAAAAACATGTATGTGAAATATGTAATAAGAAATTTGGAGAGATGTCTAGTCTTAGGGTACATTTTCTGACACACACAGGTGAAAAACCACACGTATGTGAAGTATGTAATAAGAAATTTGCACTGAAATCTATCCTTAGGAAGCATGTTCTGACACACACAGGGGAAAAACAGCATCTATGTGAAATATGTAATAAGAAATTTGGAGGGATGTCTCATCTTAGGGATCATTTTCTGACACACACAGGAGAAAAACCACATTCATGTGAAATATGTAATAAGAAATTTGCACAGAAATCTACACTTACGAACCATGTTCTCACCCACACAGGGGAAAAACAGCATGTATGTGAAATATGTAATAAGAAATTTGGACAGATGTCTAGTCTTAGGGTACATTTTCTGACACACACAGGGGAAAAACCACACGTATGTGAAGTATGTAATAAGAAATTTGCACTGAAATCTATCCTTAGGAAGCATGTTCTGACACACACAGGGGAAAAACAGCATATAAGAGAAATATGTAATAAGAAATTTGGACTGATGTCTAATCTTAGGAGGCATGTTGTGACACACACAGGGGAAAAACACCATGTATGTGAAATATGTAATAAGAAATTTGGACAGATGTCTTCTCTTAGGGATCATTTTTTGAAACACACAGGAGAAAAACCACATTTATGTGAAATATGTAATAAGAAATTTGCACAGAAATCTACACTTATGAACCATGTTCTGACCCACACAGGGGAAAAACAGCATGTATGTGAAATATGTAATAAGAAATTTGGGCGGATGTCTTCTCTTAGGGATCATTTTTTGACACACACAGGAGAAAAACCACATTTATGTGATATATGTAATAAGAAATTTGCACAGAAATCTACACTTATGAACCATGTTCTGACCCACACAGGGGAAAAACAGCATGTATGTGAAATATGTAATAAGAAATTTGGGCGGATGTCTCATCTTAGGGAGCATTTTCTGACACACACAGGAGAAAAACCACATTCATGTGAAATATGTAATAAGAAATTTGCACAGAAATCTACACTTATGAACCATGTTCTAACCCACACAGGGGGAAAACATCATGTATGTGAAATATGTAATAAGAAATTTGGACAGATGTCTAGTCTTAGGGTACATTTTCTGGCACATACAGGGGAAAAACCACATGTATGTGAAGTATCTAATAAGAAATATGCACTGAAATCTACCCTTAGGAAGCATGTTCTGACACACACAGGGGAAAAAGAGCATGTATGTCAAATATGTAATAAGAAATTTGGATTTATGTCTACCCTTAGGAGGCATGTTCTGACACACACAGGTGAAAAACACTATGTATGTGAAATATGTAATAAGAAATTTGGACAGATGTCTCATCTTAGGGAGCATTTTGTGACACACACAGGAGAAAAACCACATTTATGTGAAATATGTAATAAGAAATTTGCACAGAAATCTCAACTTAGGAAGCATTTTCTGACACACACTGGGGAAAAACCACATGTATGTGAAATATGTAATAAGAAATTTGGACTGATGTCTAATCTTAGGAGGCATCTCCTGACACACACACGGGAAAAACCGCATGTATGTGAAATATGTAATAAGAAATTTGGATGGATATCTCATCTTAGGAAGCATGTTCTGACACACAGGGGAAAAACTACATGTATGTGAAGTATTTAATAAGAAATTTGCACTGAAATCTACACTTCGGTATCATGTTCTGATAAACACAGGAGAAACACATGTATGTGAAATATGTAATAAGAAATTTGGACAGATGTCTCATCTTAGGAGGCATGCTCTGACAGACACCGGGGAAAAACCACACGTATGTGAAGTATTTAATAAGAAATTTGCACAGATGTGTACTCTTAGGGAGCATTTTCTGACACACAGTGGAAAATCCACATTAATGTGATATATGTAATAAGAAATTTGCACTGAAATCTACCTTTGGGAAAACTTTTCTGACACACAGGAGAATAACCATTTTTGTGTGAAATATGTAATAAGAAATTTGCACTGAAATCTAACCTTAAGGTTCATTGTGTGACCCACATCATCATCATCCTCAAGCAGTGATGGGCTACGGAGGTCCAACCAGACCATGCAAATTAGTTCTCCAAGCAAGTCTATCCTGAGCTACCTCTACTACATCTGGCCACTGCACACCAATTCTAACAAGGTCCTGTTTGACATTGTCTGCCCTCTGCATCCTAGGTCTCCCCTTCTTTCTGAGGCCTTTAGGCACACTGTTCATAACCCTGTTCGCCAATCTATAATTATTCATACGGGCAACATGGCCAAACCAAAGGAGTCTCTCTCTGCACAATATGCTGCTTAATAGAGGTTGCAAACTCCTTTGGCTAACCTCATCATTAGTTACAAAGTTGAACCACCTAATGCCCAAGATACTGCGTAAGCATCTGGAATCAAAAGCATCTAGTTTCCTGTTATCTTGTTTACAAAGTGTCCAAGTTTCACTACCATAACTAACCCTAGAAAGAACCAAACTATTATACAGTCTAATTTTAGTCTTTAAGTGTATACATCTATTTCTCCACACTCTCCATAGATTCTTAAAAGTCCCAGCAGCAATACCTATTTGTCTGTTAATTTCATGCCGCACATCACCATTATCTGTTACATAGCTCCCAAGATAATTAAACTGACACCTGCTCTAGACTGAAACATTCAGATTAACTGAATCACAGCCTGCCTGACCAATTTTCATCACTTTAGTTTTCTCTCTGTTTATAACCAAACCTACTCTACTACCAGTTTCATCAACAGCTCGAATGAAAGAGTTCATCTCATCAACATCATTTGCCAAAAGGGCTAAATCATCAGCATAATCTAAATCAGAAATTTTCGTATCTCCAGCCCATTTAAGGCCAAAAGCTTTCCCTTGAAGTGAATTTCGCATAACATAATCAATAGCCAAGCTAAAGAGAAAAGGAGACAAAATGCACCCTTGTCAAACACCAGAAGTAATGCTAAACCAATTGCTACAAGCCTTACCAACTCTCACACATGACTCAGTATTATTATAGAGAGCTTTCATTATGTTAACTAACTTGTCTGGTATACCATATGATTTCACAATCAACCACAATTTATGACGATCAACAGAGTCAAAAGCCTTTTTGAAATCAACAAAGCTAGCAACCAAAGGTTTCTGAAACTCTGAACATTTCTCAAGAATCTGCCTAAGTGAAAATATCTGATCCACATATCCCCTACCAGTGCTGAATCCACATTGCTCATCACGCAATTGACTGTCAACCAGATTCTTAATTCTATTAAGCACAATCATGGAAAGAACTTTACCTGGAACAGAGAGTAGGCTGATACCCCTATAGTTATCACAAGAACTGCGATCACTTTTTTTGAAAATAGGGATAACAATAGCTCTGGTAAAATCCTTAGGAACCATGCCTTTATCATAAAAGATATTCAGAATTTCAGTCATCCAAGTGGTAACCGAAACATTCCCAGCTATAAAGCATTTCGGTAGTAATTTCATCTGCCCCTGGGGATTTATGTAGTTTCAGTTTAGAAATAGCCAAAGTAACTTCAGATTGTGTTATAGGGCCAACATTAAAGCCACCAATGCATCTATCATCATTGCAAACAATGTGAGTAAAACTAACCACATTGTTTAGAACATCAGTCAAATGCTCAGCCCACCTAGCTATGAGAGAATCCTCCCCTTCTATAACCTTACCTTCTTTATCCTTCAATCCTTGTATATCTGTCCGTTTTCTACCACACAAAACATTAACTATGTGGTACAGCTCTCTGCTGTTGTGCTGTCTAACTGCTTCCTCAGCTTTGTCAGCCAAACCGTCAAGCCAAAGATTCTTATCAACAGCTAACTGATCTTTTGCACGTTTATTAAGTTCTCTGTAATGCTTTCTTATTAGGACTAGTAGGGTATTGATTAAGGACATTCCTTCAGTTCTTTCTTTCCGAAATAAGCTCAAGTGCCTTATCACTGAGATAATTCTGTCTCTTCTGCACCTTTTTTCCTAAAAGAGTACTGTTAGTGTCCAAAAAAAGCCTGTTTAAAATTATCCCATTCTTCCTCAACTTCAGTAGTAAGCAAACCACGACTGTCATAATGACTAAGTAACCTATCATGGTAAACTTTGGCTATAACTGGATCTTTCAGAGCTTTAGTATTAAGAGTAAATTTTTTAACCCTAGCACAACACTTTTTAAGTTTAAGTTGCAACACACTTTTAACAAGGTAATGGTCAGATCCAATTTCAGCTCCCCTATATGCCCTGGTATTCCTAACAGAACTAGTCCATTTGCTGTTAATTAATATGTAATCAATCATATTCTTATGCAGTCCATCAGATGAAACCCATGTATACTTATGTATGTTGCGGTGTTTGTAATAAGTGTTAGTTATTTTGAATCCATTGAGTTTACTTAGCTGCAGGAGACGTTGCCCATTGCCATTGCAGCTACCAATACCAAAAGGGCCTATTACTCCTCCCCAAAGGTCAGAGTCAGTACCAAGTTTGGCATTGAAGTCACCAAGGACAAGGGTAATATCTCCTTTTTTAACAGAATTCAAATATCCTGAAGTTGTTCATAAAACCTCTCCTTCTCATCCTCATCGGCATCCTCAGTGGAGGCATAACAGCAGATAACATTCAAGGTCTTTAACGCTTGTCTGAAATTTTGCTGTAAGAAACCTTTCATTAATTCACTCATATCCTAGAAGAGCATCACTAGCGTGTCTGCTTAGAAGCAGACCCATGTCTTGGTGATGCTTATTGTCGCCCCTCCCTGAAAAGAGAAATTTAAGATTATTTTTAAGAATCTGACCTTTGTCAGTCCATCTGGTCTCTTGCAAGCCAAGAATATCTAAATTTTAACGGTGGAATTCTTGTGTGAGGACATCAAGAGAAAAAGCTCTGTGCAGAGTCCTCACATTCCAAATACCTATGGAGAGAAAATGGTTAGTGGGATGTTTAAAGAAACTATGTTTATTGAGAGAGGGAATGCCAACAATATCAAACAGCCCCCTAATCGCAGACATGGGGCAAAGACCTTTTCCCCCACCACTAAAGGCTGAAGCCATCTACACTGGAAGACTTCCTCCAATGTAGAATTTGACGATGCCAATAGAAGCAAAGAGTTCAGGTGCCTGCGATGACCTCTGCTCAGGATTATCCACCAGCTGATAAACATATCCTGTGAATCTATTCACTTGGGGCTGTCAACCCACAAACAAACAGAAAACAGAGCGGAAGATTTTCCCTCCACGGAAGCCCACCAGTGCAGCAAAATCAGAATCCATAATCAAGCTCAGAGCCATATATCTGTCCAGTCCAGTGGGTTTATGTGGTCAACACCAGGGCCCTGTGTGGTTGACCACTCCTCAGCAGGGTAGAAAAAAAAGAAAAGTAGCCATAGTTGTCTAGATCAGTAGGCCACACTAATCTGGCAGCCCTCTGCTTCCATTCTCTTCCAGAAGAGAGTATCTCTTTCGAAAGTTACTAACGGTCTGCACCACGAGAAGTCGGGGTCGGACATTAGGTGCAAGGCCTGGCCAGTTCTATGCATCATCACAGGAGATTGGTGCATAGCTCTCCTTCCAGTGGCTACCTAGCTACCATTTACAGTATTTCCCACACAGGAGAAAACTCGCATATATGTGAAATATGTAATAAGAAATTTGCATGGAGAGCTACCCTGCAAAACCATTTACCTATACACAGTGGGTTAAAGCCACATGTATGTGATATATGTCATAAGAAATTTACAAACAAATATCAACTTGAGAATCATTTTCAAACATGCACAGCGGAAAACCCACATGTATGTAATATACTTAAGAAATTTACATGCAAATTTCAACTTTTTTTGAAATAAAAGTTTTGTATATAAGAACAATTTTCTTATACACAAAATGAAAACTCATATATATGTGAAATATGTAATAATGAATTTGTAAGTATGTCTAATCTTAGAAGGCATCATATGATACACAGAGGGAAAAACCACATATATATGAAATATGTAATAAGGAATTTCCATTGAAATATAAACTTAGGCACCATTTTCTGACACACACAAAGGAAATGCCACATGTATGTGAAATATGTAATAAGAAATCTGCATTGAAGTCTGCAGTTAAGAATAATTTTCTAACACTCAGTTGAAAAACTGGATGTATATAAAATATGTAATAGGAGGAAATTTTCATTGAAGTCTGCAGTTAAGAATAATTTTCTAACACTCAGTTGAAAAACTGGATGTATATAAAATATGTAATAGGAAATTTTCATTGAAGTCTGCAGTTAAGAATAATTTTCTAACGCAGTTGAAAAACTGGATGTATATAAAATATGTAATACGAAACTAGCACTGATATATATACTTAGCAAATATTTTCTGACACACACTGAGGAAAATGAGTAAATACATCTATCCTAGGGAATCATTGTCTCATACAGACAGGGGAAGAACCGTATGTGTGTAAAACATGTAATGAGAAAAATTTGGAGAGGAATATACAATTAAGAGCCATATTCTGACATATAAAACGTTTTGGCAAATGATGTTGATGAGATGAACTCTTTCATTCGAGCTGTTGATGAGACTGGTAGTAGAGTAGGTTTGGTTATAAACAGAGAGAAAACTAAAGTGATGAAAATTGGTCAGGCAAGCTGTGATTCAGTTAATCTGAATGGTTGCAGTCTTGAGCAGGTGTCCCAGTTTAATTATCTTGGGAGCTATGTAACAGATAATGGTGATGTGCGGCATGAGATTAACAGACGAATAGGGATTGCTGCTGGGACTTTTAAGAATCTATGGAGAGTGTGGAGAAATAGGCGTATACATCTAAAGACTAAAATTAGACTGTATAATAGTTTGGTTCTTTCTAGGGTTAGTTATGGTAGTGAAACTTGGACATTTTGTAAACAAGATAACAGAAAACTAGATGCTTTTGATTCCAGATGCTTACGCAGTATCTTGGGCATTAGGTGGTTCAACTTTGTAACTAATGATGAGGTTAGGCAAAGGAGTTTGCAACCTCCTTTAAGCAGCATATTGTGCAGAGAGAGACTCCGTTGGTTTGGCCATGTTGCCCGTATGAATAATTATAGATTGGCGAATAGGGTTATGAACAGTGTGCCTAAAGGCCTCAGAAAGAGGGGGAGACCTAGGATGCGGTGGGCTGACAATGTCAAACAGGACCTTGTTAGAATTGGTGTGCAGTGGCCAGATGCAGTAGATGTAGCTCAGGACAGGTTTGCTTGGAGAACTAAATTGCACGGTCTGGTGGGACCTCCGTAGCCCATGGCTGCTTGAGGAGGAGGATGATGAGAGACAAGATGGACATATGAGGTTAAAAATAATCTGGAATTTCTCTTTTGAGGGAGGAGAGATTAGAAGAATCTCCAAGGTGTAGATTTGCTTCTCAGCGAACATGCTATTGATGCTCTTTTAGGACAAAAGTGAATTAATGAAAGATTTCTTGCACCTGAAATTCAGACAAGTATTAAAGACTTCAATGTTATCTGTTGTTACACTCTCACTGAGGATGTGAAAGAAGTTTTACGAACAACTTCAGGATATTGTAAAAATTGTAAATATGTCATTTGAAACAGGTGTTTTTCCAAATAGTTTCAGAAAACCAATTGTAATTCCAATTTTTAAAATGGGAGATATTAATTGTTTTTCTAACTATAGGCCTATATCAATTCTACCCATTTTTTTCTAAGGTAATTGAAAAAAATATATAAAATTGTTATTGTTTAAAATACCTACGAATGGTTTAAATGTTAAACAACAGAAACCAAGCAGTATTAATAAACGATGTTCAGGGTAACTTTCAATTTATAAATAAAGGTGTCCCTCACGGATAACTTTTGAGGTATCTCTTTTTTTTTAATTATATAAATGATTTCTTTTCCCATGGTTTAAATGCAGACATCATTGAATTTGCTGATGACACTACCTTAATATGTGGAGATAAATATCTGTCAGAACTAAAAAATATTATCGAAGAGGATTTGTTTAGATTAAATACATGGTTTAATTTAATTAAAAATATTTTTAAAACTAATCTTATTAATTTCCAGTTAAAACTGAGTTTCAACAAATTAATGTGAAATTTCATTCTGCTAATGCAAAAATTTGGATAATAATAGCTGTCAAAATGTAGAAGTGCCCAGCTATAAATATCTTGGTATTATGATTAATAATAACTTTAAATGGAAATCGCATATGACTTGTTTCGTTAAGAAATTAAGATTTTTATTGCAGAAGCTTTTTTTTTTGTAAAACAAAAAAAGTTGATGGCAACTTTTAAAGATTCTTTATTTTGCTTGTGTTCATTTTTATATACAGTACGGATCGTGTCTAGGGAGGAGTGATTATTTTACAAATATAAATCCTGACATTAAACCGCAAAATAAAATTGTAAACACGTGTATTTAAAATAAGAGATGAATCCTGGATGAAAATTTTTTCCATATAATTCTCTTCTAACTCTCAGAAAATCTTTTATGTTAGTCCATACTATTTCTCTTGAATAACTCTCAATCCTTCAAATTAAAGGTAAAGCCATATTATTCAAGAGAATCGGAAATAATTTACGTTCGCCCGAACTTGGCTACTGATCTAAGGGACCTGGGTTCGAGTCCCGGGCTAAGGCATGGATGTCGGTGTTGTTTTTCTGCTGAGGTCCTGCCATCCTCTCAGACCTTCTATAAACTGATTGTCTTCATATAAACTGACAGGCTCCTGTCAGACCTCTGTGGCAAGCAGCTACTTAAGGGGGTATTTATTTTTATTTATTTTTTATGTGTCAAAAACAGATTTTCTATATAGTTCCAAAAATGTTCAATTCATTACCAGATGATATCAGAAACCTAAACAATCGAATTGCATTTAAGCACAAACTTAGAGAATTATTAATTAAGAGAAATGGTTTTGAATATTTGTTCAATGTAATTATTTAAAATTACTTTTTCTATATTTTCAGCTAATGTTAGCTGCTGAATTTTGTATGTCTTATTTAATTAACTACGTTTGTTATACTCCTTGGTAATATTTGGGATATAATAAAATTATATTTTCGTTTTTATTTTTTCATCATTTTTAATATTATTTTGTTCTTGTAGAGTCCATTCAAGCTTTGATGGTAAATTTTTGATGTAATGTTTTTATTAATGAATGTGGATATAAATTATTTTTATAATGTTTTTGAATTCTGTGAAGAAGAAAGTAAGATGTTACCCTTGGGGTTACCTTTGGGGAAGGGTGATAGGTCCCTTTGGTATTGATTGCTTCTCAATGGCGTATTAAAAGGTCCCCACGAAACCTTTTCTTTAAGCATCTGCTTGAAAGGATCAATCAATAACAGAGTTTCCAAGCCGTACTGAGGAACTTTCCTTTTACCCTATTTGGTGGAACGGGGGTGGCTCAGTGATTAGTGCACCAGACTCGTAATCTGCAGTTCCCAGGTTAAAGTCCCTTCTGGGTCAGCATTAAGATTTATCTCTGCAAATCACCCCGTCCTGCTCACAGTCAGTAGGAGACACTGATGGGCTTGTAAAGGTAGCTGTCTGTCGGATGGGGTGTTAAGCCTATGCACCAAGTACAGGCGAGCCACATCCTCTACACGTTAAATAACACGTTGGATGGTCCTGGCTGGAGGTTACCATCTGTCTCTTAATAGCTGTTACAGTTGGCACTCTCTCCCAGCTTTCTCTGAGCCTTTGTGTTCCTTGTGGGCTCGTCATTTCGACCAATGTTGGCAAAAAGAATTGCCTTTCAGAAGTGAGAGCCATACCCTGTGCACATTAAAGAACACACCGGATGGTCTTGACGGGAGGCACCATCTGTCTGCCAAACAAAATGCTGTTCCAGTGGGTCCCCTCTCCCAACCTCCTCTGAGCCTTTGGGGTACTTGTGACCTGGCCATTTAGCCCACGGTGTGCAAAAAAGTGCTGCTCAGAGGTAAAACAATCCAATGTTGAAGAACACGCTGGATGGCCTTGACGGGAGGCTACCATCTGTCTCCGAACAGCTGCTCGAGTGGGTCCCCTCCCCCAACCTTCTCTGAGCCTTTGGGGTTCTTGTGACCTGGCCATTTAGTCCATGGTGTACAAAAAAGTGCCGCTCAGAGGTAAAACAACCCAACCCACTGTGCAATTACTAATTTACAAAGGAATAAAAAATGGAGCCCGGGTATACTGTGACTAAAAATAAAATAGAAGCCTTTCATCCCATTCTTTGTGAAATTTTAAATTTCTTTCGTAATAATCAAAGAAAAATATTTCGTTATTGTTAACATTTCAATTCAAATTCAATAATGTAAATTAGAAACAATCCAGCCTTTGATCATTCTTCTGATACGACTGTGAATATGTCTATCAATTCCGGATGTACAGTCGCTCAAAAAAGTATCCGAACATATGGTTCATTACAGAATTCAGAAAAAATATCTGGCAACGATTTTTTTTTTTAGAAATTAGTGATCTGGCAACCTTCGTCTCTCTTCGCATCTCTCCAGACACATGCCAGAGTATTCCACCATTGTACCCAGCATTGTATTTTTTTCCACTTTACAGAGATATTTTCGGCACCTACCTTTGACGCCATCTATGTAATGATCTAACTAATGACAACTATTTCTTTTTGTATTCTGCGGAGTAAGATGGAAATAATAATAAAGTTTCGTCAAGCTATTTAGCGTTATTAGTGATTTACAATTAGTGGAAAAAAGACAGAGCTCGCATTAGTTCAATGGTCTGGCATATTTCTGGAGAGATGCGTCTTCAATTCCTGTATGTAGGCGAAATTTTTTACACAAATATTTGTACAATACATACCAAAAATAAGAACTAAAGCTGAGAGAAAAAAAGGAACAAAATAATCTTTTCTCCCGGAAAACGTTCTTAATGCCCCACAATACCTTTAACTTCTCACAGAAGCAACTTTTTAAGAAAAGGGATTGTCGGTAATAATCTTATTCCCTATCCCACACCCAATCATAATTGGAATGCCACTGGAGAAGTCGTCCACTGCAACTACTAAACAATTCAGGCAACTAATTCTTCAGATTCTAAGAATGAAAATCGCAGAGTGCATCCTCTGCTTCAAAATATTATGAAGTTCAAAATCCAAACATAAATTTTACTTAGATTTGAAAACCACTAATTGTTGAAGAAAATCACAAAAATCAATGACGAAGTTCGTATCTGTTCACAAGCAATAAACCAGCTAAAATGTACATATTTTATGGCAAATTATTTAAAGTTTAATATTTTATTCTAAGCCAGTAGTTCCAATCAAACTCTTCTTAGCAGAATAATGTGCTTTTACCTATCTAGAAATCACACTGTTACCTCATATAAATGGAAAATAAAAATCGAAGGTTTGTCAGTTTTTTTATAATTTTTTTATCTATAACTGTAACGAAAAATAAAGTACTGAAGAAAATCTAAGTTCAGTTTTCATCATTATTAGTATTTAAAGAATTTCCTTAAAAAATATACATTCTCAAACAGCTGCTTGCCACAGAGATCTGACAGGAGCCTGTCTGTTTATTGATGGGACCTCAACAGAAAGACACAAACATCCATGCCTTACCGGGGGCTTGAACGATAATTTATGGTTTATCAATACTAATCAACGCAAAAATATGTTATCTGTAAGAAAAAACGAGTGAAGAAATTTTTCTTAATTATATGAAAAAATATTTTAACGATGATGACGATTTATTAGAGAATATTCACAAGGTTAAATGGAAAGTTCTATTAACAAAGATGAGCTATCTCTCATTTTGTTCAGCCAGCAGTTACGTACACTAACGCTGACGTCATAAATGGCTGCTACGGCCTTCTGCCCTAGGTGGTGTTGCCACGGTACGGCTAGAAATCACGATAAGTATTATTACACAGGCCCGGATTTAGAGAATAATTGAAAGCCGGGGGGGGGGGGACAAGACAATATCGAGCCCAAAAAATGCAAAAGGATGAGAGGGAGCAGGATAATGAATTTCCAATGCAAAATAAAATTTGAGTAGGGTTTGCAAATTATTAAAATATTCTGGACAGGAAGTGATTTTTAGTGTCACACATGTACTACTGGGCCTAAAATAAAATTATACAAACCTGTTTTGGATTTCAAAGCACATAGAGAAGTCTGCGATTTCGTATCATCCTCCTCCTCAAGCAGCCATGGGCTACGGAGGTCCAACCAGACCGTGCAATTTAGTTCTCCAAGCAAGTCTATCCTGAGCTACATCTACTGCATCTGGCCACTGCACACCAATTCTAACAAGGGCCTGTATGACATTGTCTGCCCACGGCATCCTAGGTCTCCCCTTCTTTCTGAGGCCTTTAGGCACACTGTTCATAACCCTATTCGCCAATCTATAATTATTCATACGGGCAACATGGCCAAACCAACGAAGTCTCTGCACAATATGCTGCTTCAAGGAGGTTGCAAACTCCTTTGCCTAACCTCAACATTAGTTACAAAGTTGAACCACCTGATGCCCAAGATACTGCGTAAGCATCTAGAATCAAAAGCATCTAGTTTCCTGTTATTTTGTTTACAAAATGTCCAAGTTTCACTACCATAACTAACCCTAGAAAGAACCAAATTATTATACAGTCTAATTTTGGTCTTTAAGTGTATATGCCTATTTCTCCACACTCTCCATAGATTCTTAAAAGTTGCGGCAGCAATCCATATTCATTTGTTAATCTCATGCCGCACATCACCATTATCTATTACATAGCTCCCAAGGTAATTAAACTGTGACACCAGCTCAAGACTGCAACCATTCAGATTAACTGAATCACAGCCTGCCTGACCAATTTTCATCACTTTAGTTTTCTCTCTGTTTATAACCAAACCTACTCTATTACCAGTTTCATCAACAGCTCGAATGAAAGAGTTCTTTTCATCAGCATCATTTGCCAAAAGGCCTAAATCATCAGCATAATCTAAATCAGAAATTTTCGTATCTCCAGTCCATTTAAGGCCAAAATCTTTCCCTTGAAGTGAATTTCGCATAACATAATAACCAAGCTAAAGAGAAAAGGAGACAAAATGCACCCTTGTCGAACACCAGAAGTAATGCTAAACCATTTGCTACAGGCCTTACCAACTCTCACACATGACTCGGTGTTATTATAGAGAGCTTTCATTATGTTAACTAACTTGTGTGGTATACCATATGATCTCACAATCAACCACAAATTATGACGATCAACAGAGTCGAAAGCCTTTTTGAAATCAACAAAGCTAGCAACCAAAGGTTTCTGAAACTCTAAACATTTCTCAAGAATCTGCCTAAGTGAAAATATCTGATCTACACATCCCCTACCACTTCTGAATCCACATTGTCTCATCAAGCAATTGACTGTCAACCAGATTCTTAATTCTATTAGGCACAATCATGGAAAGAACTTTACCTGGAACAGAGAGTAGGCTGATACCCCTATAGTTATCACAAGAACTGCGATCACATTTTTTGAAAATAGGGATAACAATAGCTCTGGTAAAATCCTTAGGAACCATGCCTTTATCATAAAAGTTATTCAGAATTTCAGTCATCCAAGTGGTAACAGAAACATTCCCAGCTCTAAGGATTTCTGTAGTAATTTCATCTACCCCTGGGGATTTATGTAGTTTCAGTTTAGAAATAGCCAAACTAACTTTAGATTGTGTTACAGGGCCAACATTAAAGCCACCAATGCATCTATCATCATTGCTAACAATGTGAGTAAAACTAACCACATTGTTTAGAATATCACTGAAATGCTCAGCCCACCTAGCCATGAGAGAATCCTCCCTTTTATAACTTTACCTTGTTTATCCTTCAATCCTTGTATGCCTGTCCGTTTTCTACCACACAAAACATTAACTATCTGGTACAGCTCTCTGTTGTTGTGTTGTCTAACTGCTTCCTCGGCTTTGTCAGCCAAACCATCAAGCCAAAGATTCTTATCAGCAGCTAACTGATCTTTTACACGTTTATTAAGTTCTCTGTAATGCTTTCTATTAGGACTAGTAGGATATTGATTAAGAACATTCCTGCAGTTCCTTCTTTCCGAAATAAGCTCAAGTGCCTTATCTCTTAAATAATTCTGTCTCCTCTGCTCCTTTTTTCCCTTAAAGGGTACTGTTAGTTTCCAAAAAAGCCTGTTTAAAATGGCCCCATTCTTCCTCAACTTCAGTATTAAGCAAACCATGACTGTCATAATGACTAAGTAACCTATCATGGTAAGCTTTAACTATAACTGTGTCTTTCAGAGCTTCAGAATTAAAGGTAAATTTTTTTAACCATACCACAACACTTCTTAAGTTTAAGTTGCAAGACACTTTTAAACAGATAATGATCAGATCCAATTTCAGCTCCCCTATATGCCCTGGTATTCCTAAGAGAACTAGCCCATTTGCTGTTAATTAATATGTAATCAATCATATTCTTATGCAGCCCATCAGGTGAAAGCCATGTGTATTTAGGTATGTCGCGGTGTTTGTAATATGTGTTAGTTATTCTGAAACCATTGAGTTTACTTACCTGCAGGAGACGTTGCCCATTGCCATTGCAGCTACCAATACCAAAAGGGCCTATTACTCCTCCCCAAAGGTCAGAGTCAGTACCAACTTTGGCATTGAAGTCACCAAGAACAAGGGTAATATCTCCTTTCTTGAGGGCATTCAAAATATCCTGAAGTTGTTCATAAAACCTATCGTCATCGGCATCCTCAATGGGGTCATGACAGCAGATAACATTCAAGTCTTTAATGCTTGTCTGAAATTTTTCTGTAAGAAACCTTTCATTAATTAAACTGACCTTTGTCAATCTCATTCCAGCCATTGACTCTAATGGTAACTCTGAACTGGGTTTAAAACTCTGTGGCTTGCGGTGGCTCTGTCGGCCAGTCAGCTCATGAGTCAATCAGGCTCGTAATCTGTAGTTGCAAGTTCGAGTCCCATCATGCTTTGCGTTGAGATTTATCCTCACAAAACTCCCCACGCTGCCAAATGTCAGTAGGGGACAATGATGGGCTTGGAAAGACCGCCGTCCGTCGGATGGGACGTTAAGCTGTGGCCCCGAGGGCGTGAGAGCCATACCTTGTGCACGTTAAAGAACACGCTGGATGGCCTTGACGGGAGGCTACCATTTGTCTCCCAACAGCTTGTTCTAGTGGGTCCCCTCCCCTAACCGTCTCTGAGCCTTCAGGGTCCATGTGACCTGGCCATTTATCCCGTGGTGTGCAAAAAACTGCCGCTCAGAGGTAAAACAACCCAACAACCCATCATGCTGAGCGTTGAGATTTATCTTGACAAAACTCCCCACCCTACCAAATGTCAGTAGGGGACACTGATGGGCTTGGCGGCCGTTCATCGGATGGGACGTTAAGCCATGACCTGTTTTCGAGAGAGCTATACCATGTGCACCTTAAAGAATATGCTGGGTGCTCTTGACGGGAGTTTACCATCTGTTTTCTAACAGCTGTTCTAGTGGATCCCCTCCCCCAACCTTCTCTAAGCCTTCGCGGTTCTTGTGACCTGGCCATTTAGCACATGGTGTGCAGAAAAGTGCCACTCAGAGGTAAAACAATCCAGTTGTAAACAACACTCTGGATGGTTTTGACGGGAGGCTACCATCTGCCTCCCAACAACTGTTCCAGTGGGTCCCCTCCCCCAATCTTCTCTGAATCTTCGGGGTCCTTGTGACCTGGCCATTTAGCCCATGGTGTGCAAAAAAGTGCCACTCAGAGGTAAAACAATCCAACGTTACAGAACACGCAGGATGGCCTTGACGGGATGCTACAATCTGACTCCTAACAACTGTTCCAGTGGGTCCCCTCCCCCAACCTTCTCTATGCCTTCGCGGTTCTTCTGACCTGGCCATTTAGCACATGGTGTGCAGAAAAGTGCCACTCAGAGGTAAAACAATCCAGTTCTAAAGAACACTCTGGATGGCTTTGACGAGAGGTTACCATCTGTTTCCCAACAACTGTTCCAATGGGTCCCCTCCCCAAATCTTCTCTGAGTCTTCAGGGTCCTTGTGACCTGGCAATTTAGCCCATGGTGTGCAAAAAAGTGCCGCTCAGAGGTAAAAAAATCCAGTTGTAAAGAACACTCTGGATGGCCTTGATGGGAGGCTATCATCTGTCTCCCAACAACTGTTCCAATGGGTCCCCTCCCCAAATCTTCTCTGAGTCTTCAGGGTCCTTGTGACCTGGCAATTTAGCCCATGGTGTGCAAAAAAGTGCCGCTCAGAGGTAAAAAAATCCAGTTGTAAAGAACACTCTGGATGGCCTTGATGGGAGGCTATCATCTGTCTCCCAACAACTGTTCCAGTGGGTCCCCTCCCCCAACCTTCTCTGAGTGTTCAGGGTCCTTGTGACCTGGCCGTTTAGCCCATGGTGTGAAAAAAAGTGCCGTTCAGAGGTAAAACAATCCAAAGTTAAAGAACACGCTGGATGGCCTTGATGGGAGGCTACCATCTGTCTCCCAACAACTGTTGCAGTGGGTCCTCTCCCCCAACCTTCTCTGAGTCTTCAGGGTCCTTGTGACCTGGCCATTTAGCACATGGTGTGCAAAAAAGTGCCGCTGAGAGGTAAAAAAATCAGTTGTAAAGAACACTCTGGATGGCCTTGATGGGAGGCTACCATCTGTCTCCCAACAACTGTTCCAGTGGGTCCCCTCCCTCACCTTCTCTGACTCTTCGGGTTCCTTGTGACCTGGCCATTTAGCCCATGGTGTGCAAAAAAGTGCCGCTCAGAAGTAAAACAATTCAACGCTAAAGAACACACTTGATGGCCTTGACGGGAGGCTACCGTCTGTCTCCTAACAATTGTTGCAGTGGGTCCCCTCCCTCAACCTTCTCTGAGCCCTCTGGGTCCTTGTGACCTGGCCATTTAGCCTATTTTATTCAAAAAAAGTTTCGCTCAGAGGTAAAACTACCCAACGTTAGAGAACACGTTGGATGACCTTGACGGAAGGTTACCATCTATCTCCCAACAAATGTTCCAGTGGGTCCCATCCCCGAACCTTCTCTGAGCCTTCGGGGTCCTTGTGACCTGGCCATTTAGCCCATGGTGTGCAAAAAAGTGCTGCTCAGAGGTAAAACAACCCAACCCAACCGATATCCTGTGGCAAGCATCTGCGTGAGGGTGAGAGGGTATTTATTTCTTGTTATTGTGAATAGAAAAATTATTTCTCTTACGAAACTAAAAATATTTCTCCTAGAATTTAAAGTAACGAGCCAGAGTTAATATATCGATAATTTGATATTAAGGGCAAAAAGTTCTTTTGCAATAAGATGATAAAACGATAATTTTTATTTCTTTTTCTACAAATGACATAGATATGGAAGAAAACATTTTGCGGAAAAGTTCTGTGCTGCATCATACATAACGAATCCCGGAAAAGTTCTGTGCTGCATCATACATATTGAATCCCGAATGGAAATTGGCTACAATGACCATTCGTCCAAATTTTAAGGCGTTCTGCTTGTACATATTTATAAAAAAAAAATTCAGAAAAACGTTGTTGTACTTTTTTTCGCAATGTCCTTTGAAATCCTTTGTTTTTGTCAGCAACTAAAAACTCTTCTCTTCCCACTAATTTTGCCAAATTTTCCTTTCATTGTTGATGTGATTGGGGAATTAATAACACATAACTATAATATTTATAATTCGTAATTATTTAATTATACTAAATTATTCAATAATTGTTTTAACATTGGACACCATTGACAAAGGAATTTATTTGGTTGATATGTTTGCTCTTTTTTTTTAGGTTTTTTAATAATTGTTTGAATTTTTAAATCATCATCCTCAAGCAGCTATGGGATACGGAGGTCCAACCAGGACATGCAATTTAGTTTCTAAGCATATCTGTCCTGAGCTACATCTGCATCCACCTACTGCACACCAATTCTAACAAGGTCCTGTTTTACATTGTCTGCCCATCGCATTCTAGTTCTCCCCTTCTTTCTGAGGTCTTTAGGCACACTATTCATAACCCTATTCACCAATCTATAATCATTCATACGGGCAACATGACCGCCCAAGATACTTCCGTAGACATCTACAATCAAAAGCATCTAGTTTCCTGTTATTTTGTTTACAAAGAGTCCAAGTTTCATTACCATAACTAATCCTAGGAAGAACCAAACTATTATGCAGTCTAATTTTAGTCTTTAGGTGTAACGCCTATTTCTCCACACTCTCCATAGATTCTCAAAAGTCCTGGCAGCAATACCTATTCTTCTGTTAATCTCATGACGCACATCAACATTATCTATTACATAACTTCCAAGATAATTAAACTGTGACACCTGGCTCAAGGGTGCAACCATTCAGATTAACTGAATCACAGCCTGCCTGACCAATTTTCATCACTTTAGTTTTCACTCTGTTTATAACCAAACCTACTCTACTACCAGTCCCGTCAACAGCTCAAATGAAAGAGTTCACCTTATCAACATCATTTGCCAAAAGGGCTAAATCATCAGCATAATCTAAATGAGAAATTCTCAGATCTCCAGACCATTTGAGGCCAAAACCATTTCCTTGTAGTGAATTTGCATAACAATCAATAAGCAAACTAAAAAGAAAGGGAGACAAAACCATTGTCGAACACCAGAAGTAATGCTAAACCAATTGCTACAAGCCTTACCAACTCTCACACACGACTCACTGCTATTATAGAGAGCTTTCATTATTTGAACTAACTTTTGTGGCATGCCTCGCAATCTCACAATCAACCAAATTATGATGATTAACAGAATCAAAATGTCTTTTAGATATCAACAAAGCTAATAACCAAAGGTTTCTGAAATTCTGAACATTTCTCAAGAATCTGCCTGAGTGAAAACATGTGATCTAAACATTCCCAACCAATTCCGAATCCATGTTGCTCGTCACACAATTGTCTGTCTGCCAGATTCTTAATTCTATTAAACACAATCATGCAAAAATTTTACCTGGAAAGTACGCTCATACTCCTTTACTTATCACAAGAACTGCGATCACCTTTTTTCAAAATAGGGATAATAATAGCTCTGGTAAAATCATTAGGGACCATTCCTTTATCATAAAAGATATTCAGAATTTCACTCATCCAAGTGGTAAACGAAACATTCCCAGCTCTAAGCATTTCCGTAGAAATTTCATCTACCCCTGGGATATTATGAAGTTTAAGTTTAGAAATAGCCAAAATAACTTAAGATTATGTTATAAGGCCAATATTAAAGTCACCAATGCATCCATCATTATTGCAAACAATGAGAGTAGAATTAATCACATTGTTTAGAACATTACTGGAAAGCTCAGCCCACATAGCCATGACAGAATTCACACTTTCTATACCTTAACTTGTTTATCCTTCAATCGCTGTATACCTGTCTGTTTTCTACCACATAAATCATTAACTATCTGGTAGAACTCTCTGCTATTGTGATGTCTAATTGCTTCCTCGGCTATATCAGCCAAGCCATCAAGCCAAAGATTGTTATCAGCAGCTAACTGATCCTTTACATGTTTATTAAGCTCTCTCTAATCCTTTCTGTTAGGACTAGTAGTGTATTAAGGACATTCCTGCAGTTCTTTCTTAATGAAATAAGCTCAACTACCTATTCACTCAAATAATTCTGTCTAATCTGCTCATTTTTTTTTTAAAAGAGTACAGTTGGCTTACAAAAAAGCCTGTTTAAAATGGTCACATTCTTCCTCAACTTCAGTAGTAAGCAAACCATGACTGTCATAATGACTAAGTCATGGTAAGCTTTCAGAATTAAAGGTAAATATTTAACCTTAGCACAACAGTTCTTAAGTTTAAGTTGGAAGACATTTTAAGAAGGCAATGATGAGACACAATTTCAGCTCCCCTATATGACCTAGTATTATATATATATAATATATATATAAAATTATTTTATCGTAAAATGGGTTCATATGAAACCAACAAATACTACCTCTTTGCAGTCAGTACTTCGGAAAATGATTTGTGATGTAACCAATTTCTTTCAACTATACTGGACTCGGACGCTCCATATGATGTTTCTGGACACTAGAAACGCTCCATATGGAACGTTTCTAGAGTCCAGAAACTGAGCGCCCTCTAGTCACTGAAAGAGCGAAGTTGCATTTATGAGGAAATCCATATTATTCTTACACATTAGGAGGGAAGTTTTCTTGCTCATTTCATATGCCACTCTTTCGGTATCATTTTCCCACTTTCCAAAATCCTCCCAATTGCTGCATACTGCATTTAAAAACTTCTAGGAATCGGGAAACAATTTTAATGACTTCAATGAAAGGGCACAAAAAAAGATAGCATTAATGTAGGTCTTAGACACAGAGCTATATACAGGTACTAGACACGGCATTTGCCCTGATTGGCGGGACAGTCATGGGGCCATGTTAATTGTCTGGAACAGGAGAGGCCTCTAGCGCCAGCTCATTAGGAATGGCCTACTAATTTAAACTTTATATTAGACTATAATGCAAAGAATTAAAAAATGGTATGGGCAATCATTTTCGAATTATTTTTAGTTTTTTTTTAGAGAAATTTCTTTTTTTTTTTCTTCAGGTGTCGGGTAATGTCGAAAATTTTCGTTCCCAGCAGATCCAGCTTAATTTATGCAGAGCAGGCTTACGGAGACATCCTATGGCACAGATCCTACTTCATTCCACTGCAGCAAACGTGTCAAATTTTTTTCAAACAAATGCTCTGAAACTTTTGTGAAACGAGCAAGCGCTCAAAGTTAATAATGTTGTGATGCCCCACCATTCACTTTTGCTTTACCTTAACCAGTTTTGTTTAATTTACGTTATATTTATCATTTTGGGGATTTTTTATTTTCTTTTTGGCATCACAGTTCTCGTTTCCAAGTTTCTAGGAGTTGCGCACGCCGCAACTCCGAACTTCCGACTGTAACCGCTAAAGAGCGTGCCAAGGACACGTCCCCTCTTGCGTCATAGCTTGCGTCGTTCGTCATAGTATGCAAATGTCTTTCCCGGCATGCGTCGGCTCATTGTCAAATACCTGTGACCTGCGAGTCACTAGTCTGGCAGATTAGAAGGAAGTCAGAGTGAGTAGAAGAGAAAGGTAGAGGAGGAGTGTGTGCACTAGCACAAGGTGCGTAGCACCAAGCACAGTGCATGTAAGCACTGGAGTTGGACTTCATTGGTGTCTTGGTGAGTTGAATTATTTTGGAAATAAATTTGTTTTGTTATGAACTTTTTGAGTCTGTACAGTTTTTTATCTTGAGCAACGCGAATTAAGGATTTTGAATTAGATATTATTTTACTTGACAATCATTTTGATTCTTACTCATTAACGCTCGCTGGTATTTAAACCCTAAATCAACTTATTATGAACTTATTCTACTTTTGGCAATTTGCTAATTATTGCCTGGCGCCCGTCTAAGCTATCCGGAGCATAAAACTTCAATTATTATTACATTTGTTTGGAGCGTTACAATATCATTACATATATATATGAAGTAGAATACACTGGAACTTTAAAATACAAAGTCATTCTTGCCTGCTTTATAGAATAAAATATTTCGAATTTATTTTACAATTTCGAAATTAAACGAAGAAAACAAACTTCCTCAATTTCTCGAAAAGTAAACAATTCACTCGATGAAGAGAACTACGTCCATGAAAACAAAGAATGTGTAGGAATTTTGATGAAAAGAAGGAACAAAACATTACTTCCACTAATAGAACACCTTTTGCCTGGCCGTGACAAAGAAGTTTGTGATAAAGAAGTTCATGATATGTTCCTATAATGTAGCAGACTAAAAGCAGCAGGTTACGCCAACACATTTTCCAAAGTTGCAACGAAGTTATTGTGTTCATTAATCGGAGCCACTGAAACGGAACATACGAAATAATATAGGAAGTTTCAGGTTTGTTAATTTCCAAACAAATTATCTTTTGTTTGCTACGAAACTATATTAGGATGGATTAATTTGATGGTGCTTTATGGAACTAGAGTGTATGTGACCGTGTAACGATCCTGTAACTCGGTGATACCATAAGGTAGAAGGTAAGTTTTAATAAACTTTAACCTCTGTGGCAAGTAGCTGCTTGAGGGGGTATTTATTTTTTATTATTTTTTAAATGTCATATTTGAAATACAAAATCTCTGAAATGTGTACACTACTTGTGCTGCCATCTAATGACAACATAATGAACTAGATTTGAGAACTAACTGCGATCTTTATGTTAACGATCAGTTAATTTTCTGCCCAAAATACTAGAACTGGAATCCGATTCAACCAGAAATTTCGTCATTTAATGAACAAGAAGTATGGAAACGTGTCATTGCATTAAAAATAAAACTCTGACAAATTCACCATAAATATAAATGATTATTATTATTTAAAAATATACACTTTGGCCTGATACTGCAGTTCTGCCAAAACTTTATTGGGTAATAAAACTGTAAGAAATAACTTCGCAGAAATTGAAAATTCCAGAGATGAAAACGTTAAAGCTGTAATGGTTCTTTTCAATTATAATTCCAAACTTTAATAAACACGGGTGAAATCATAGACAAGAAAATTTATTATTTTCTTTTTTGACAATTCTAAGCAAAATTCTCATTTATACGGACCTTTTTTTTTGAGGAGAGCAAGATTTATTAAAAAACATATTCTGGCAATTTTTTTTCAATACTACCATTTGTGCCTCAATCATTTATTAAAATTGTTAATTTTATGTTGTTGCATGTAAATTCTTGCTTCAAAATGTAGTAAATATGCTAAAAACCTGGAAAATATAACAAATGATATCCATCCATTAATTTTATTTAAATGCCAGATAGGCCCGTGTAGTGATTACGGTCCTCAGCCGATAGATGGCATTGCTCAAGTGGCGTGTGACGTCGAAGTGTAAAGTATGATGTTGATTTGTAAAGTATGACGTAAAAACGTAACTGTTGGTTATTGGTGGCCTATGGCTCTTTGATTTGTTTCTTTTGGGTAGGTAATATAGAATCACGTGTTATGTGTGTGATTTGACGAGAGTGTGAAGTTACGTTTGGTTTTTTTCGCCATTTTCGCTTGATGACTTCTTTGGATAACATACCTATATGGTAAGAGGTAAGTTCGTGTGTATTATATATTTAATATATATATGTGGGGGGGTTCAGTGATAGGTAGGATAGGAATAATTAATATGTTCTAGCTCTTTTTTTTAAATTGGTTTGGATATGGTTTGTAATTAGTTATTAAAGATATTTAGGGGCCCATGTAGTGGGGGAGTATGCAAGTTTTTGCGTGTGGGATTGAAAATGGCGATAGTAAAGAACACGTATTTTGTTAGAATAGTTTGGGGGTGAATTGAATGTTTTTTTAGTAGTTACGTGTAGTATGGTAATTATTAATGTATTATAGTGATTTATTAATTTTGTTGTATATTTAGGAGTCTTTTAAAAATAGTTATATGATTTATCGTTAACATGTGGAAGCGTCTGGCGACTTTTTTGATGTAGTAATTCTGGGTATTGTAGAATTGTCAGTGTGTGAAAAAACGGCAGTTTTTTGATGGAGTCGGGAAAGAATGAAAAATTTAGAGGTGGGGTGAGAGTGGCGGAGTCGGTAGCGCGCCAGGCTTGTATTCTGTAGTTCCAAAGTTCGAGTCCGAGCTATATCAGCGTTTAGATTTGTATCGGCAAATTTTCGAACTCGGTTCATAGTAGGGGACACCGATGGGCTTGGAAAGGCCGCCGTCCGTCGGTTAGGATATTAAGCCGTGGTCCTGTGTATGGGATAGTTACTGTGTACGTTAAAGAACACGCTGGATGGCCTTGACAGGAAGTTTCTGTCTGCCAACAGCTGTTCTAGTGGGTTCCGTACCTTCTGTGAGCCTTCGGGGTTCATGTGATCTCGACATTTAGCCAATGGTGTGGGAAAAACATGGAGGCTCAGAGGTAAAATGACAATGTAATTTAGGGAAGGGTTATTTGAGCGGTAAGATGCTTTTTTGTCAGATTTTGTTTTGGGGCTTTTTTTTTATAATTCGGTCGGGGGTGTACTGTTTCCGATTTTCACGTTTTTTGGTTTGTGTTGTCTTGGAGGACATTATTTAGTTTTGGGGCTTTTTTATAATTCGGTCGGTGGTGCACTGTTTCCGATTTTCATGGTTTTCCGTTGTGTGTTGACTTGGAGGACATTATTTAGTTTTGGGGCTTTTTTATAATTCGGTCGGCGGTGCACTGTTTCCGATTTTCATGTTTTTTGGTTTGTGTTGTCTTGGAGGACATTATTTAGTTTTGGGGCTTTTTTATAATGCGGTCGGCGGTGCACTGTTTCCGATTTTCATGTTTTTTGGTTTGTGTTGTCTTGGAGGACATTATTTGGTTTTGGGGCTTTTTTATAATGCGGTCGGCGGTGCACTGTTTCCGATTTTCATGTTTTTTGGTTTGTGTTGTCTTGGAGGACATTATTTAGTTTTGGGGCTTTTTTATAATGCGGTCGGCGGTGCACTGTTTCCGATTTTCATGTTTTTTGGTCTGTGTTGTCTTGGAGGACATTATTTAGTTTTGGGGCTTTTTTATAATTCGGTCGGCGGTGCACTGTTTCCGATTTTCATGGTTTTTGGTTTGTGTTGTCTTGGAGGACATTATTTAGTTTTGGGGCTTTTTTATAATGCGGTCGGCGGTGCACTGTTTCCGATTTTCATGTTTTTTGGTTTGTGTTGTCTTGGAGGACATTATTTAGTTTTGGGGCTTTTTTATAATTCGGTCGGCGGTGCACTGTTTCCGATTTTCATGTTTTTTAGTTTGTGTTGTCTTGGAGGACATTATTTAGTTTTGGGGCTTTTTTATAATGCGGTCGGCGGTGCACTGTTTCCGATTTTCATGTTTTTTGGTTTGTGTTGTCTTGGAGGACATTATTTAGTTTTGGGGCTTTTTTATAATTCGGTCGGTGGTGCACTGTTTCCGATTTTCATGGTTTTCCGTTGTGTGTTGACTTGGAGGACATTATTTAGTTTTGGGGCTTTTTTATAATTCGGTCGGTGGTGTAATGTTTCCGATTTTCATGGTTTTCCGTTGTGTGTTGACTTGGAGGACATTATTTAGTTTTGGGGCTTTTTTATAATTCGGTCGGCGGTGTATTGTTTTGAAAAGAGGGGAGGGGTAATGGTGGAAGTGGTTTACTGTATGTAGGAAGGCAATCGTTTCATTTTTTGTTGGATTTGGCACTTTTATGAGCTTTCATTCTGTAATTGACGGTTACGAGGTTTTTTTTTGCGGTAATTTAATTTTTTTTTACGTTTGTTTGTGTTTGTTACTATGGTTACGGTGCGTTGCGTTTGACGTAAACTCGGGTTTTTCGTTACTATGGTAACGAAAAAAACAATCTTTTTTCTAGAAACCCCTGTTTGGGTTAGGGTCTCGGGAGTTGGGGGAATCAACTAAAAGGGCCGTTTTGTTACGTTGCGTCAAAAACAAAATGGCGGCTGAGGACCGTGAACTGTACTACTGCCGAATCTGCGAAGATGGTGGGTCCTCAGCAGATTTTTTGCTAACTGGACGCAGTTGTTCCCAGATGGTCACCCTCCCAACTACTGACTGCCCCAACTGCTTAACTTCGGTGATTGGATGAGAACCAGTGTTTTCAGCTTGGTACTGCTATTGGCTGGTTCACAATAATTAAAGAAATTTTTAATAATTTAGTTGGGTCTTGAGGGGCACTTGAAGGCTCAGAGAAGGTTGAGGGAGGGGACAGGACTCACTGGAACAGCTGTTGGGGACAGATGGTAGCCTCCCATCAAGGCCATCCAGCGTGTTCTTTAATGTTCAGAGTATGGCTCTCCTGCACACGGGGCCATGGCTTAAAGCCCCATCTGACGGACGGTGGTCTATTCCAAGCCCATCAGTTTCCCATACTGACCGTGGGCAGAGTGGGGAATTTTGCGGAGATAATTCTCAATGCTGACTGAGCTGAGACTCGAACCTGGGAACTACAGATTAGAAGCCTGGTGCGCTACTGACTGAGTCACCCCCACCCTAATTTAGTACATTTGATAATGAATAATTCTAAATCCTAGAGTTATACATTTTTATTTTCTCAATCACATGAACTAATATTAGAAAAATTTATGAAAATTAGTGGCAACACCATATGATTTTTATTTGATATAAAAAATATAATGCTTTTAAAGGACAGGAAAAAAAATATGAAAGGAAAATCTGTTTTGCAATTTTTTTTAAATTGGCTTTGCCCTAAAATATTGGACAAATGGTTACATAGTCTTTTATCTCCTTTACTCCAATTTGCATGATGCATCACAGAAGTGTTCTGGTAAAATTTGACCCTAAAACTTTGCTTGCTATAAAATAAAAATAATAGACATTGCGGCTCATTGAAAAGAACTTCTGGCTTATAAAATAAAACATCAATATATTGACTCTGGATCAATTCTATAAATTATTTGAGAAATTATTTTAGATATTCACATCCACTCCAGTTTTAGATGCAGTCATGTTGTTTTGGACAAAAATTATTGAAATGGAAAAATATTCCCTTCCCGAAATCAATGCCATGAGGCCCAAAAACTCATCACCGAAAACCACTATTTCCAGTTCTGCAAACAAATCTACAGGTAGGATTCAGCCCCCCCCCCCCCCCCCCCCCATGGGCTCACCCCTTTCTGGCATCTTATCCAAGATTGTCCTTGATTTGTTTCAAGATTTAAAAGAAATCCCGAAACAAAATTATTCAATTCAGCAGCACTTTTACCCTTCTTCTGGTGTCACTATGTCGACGATATATTTTTAATTTGGAATGGCAACAATGCCATCCCTAATTTAGAGGTTTTCATCCAAAAAGATGATGCAGGAGCCTTGATGAGGTCAGTATACCGAAAGCTACCTACATCCCTCCGTCCTACGCATAGACTCATGTACCCTATGGGCATACAAAATTGCAGCCTTCTGTTCTCTCACACATAGGGCTTTCGCTGTGTCTTCAAACGAGCTGCTGCTTGAAAAAGAAATTCAAAACATCCATTTCATTGCTGCTTCCCATGGCTACAACTCAACAACAATAGACAAATTAATCAGTAAATATAGAAACAAAAACAAGAGATTCGGCTCTCCTCCTAATCACTGACCCCAAATGTACAACCTTTGCCTGACCTCTTTCTTACGTTCCTGTCCTATGTGAATCAGTTAATTACTCAAAACCCAAAATATCAAAATTCCTTACAGCCCAGCTCCAAATTTGAAGAAATTAATCAAAAGGGACAGGGTCAAATTTAGCCTAATTCAAAATTCAAGCATCTACCAATTTCCCCTGCATTTACCAGATAATTCCGTTGTTTACTACATCAACAAAACCATACATTCTTTACAAGAGAGGTTTGCAGAGCATCAAACTGATGTCAGCCAAAAGTAGCTAACAATGGCTGCTGCTGAACTAGCAGTACAACACACGGGAACAAGAGACTGGGAGCATGCCACACTGCTTGCACGTGCATCCACTTTCTACGGAACCATAGTCCAGGAGGATATTGAAAAAATTACCTTGTCCATCCCCACCTGTAACCGAGACACTGGAATCACCCATCATGACACGTAGAAAGAAGCTCTTAGTCTAAACAGACCTAACATCAGTACATGGCATCACTTCACTGAAGATAGAACATTGTCTTTCCTCCGAAAAGCTTCTTAGTTTTCGCCTAAAAATTTTTAATACGCAAATGTTTCAAGGATGAATTTTAAAATTATATTGCTCAATGACAGAGAATTTTATGTTATTTTTAATTAATTTCTGAGCAAGAAGGTCCTTTTAATTGTATAATTAAACAATTTCAACACTTCACATAACTCATTAATTTTTTTATTTTTTTCCTCAAGGTATTTTTGGAGTTCACCCCCTAAACCTCCCTCCCTCTTAACAGAAGCAGTTGAAATTGATATTTTCGAAAATAAAAACACCGCACACCGTGTTAATTTTGATTGTGTATAAGGGTATTTCTGCACTTTAAATCACTCAGGTTACTAGATGACGTCACGAATGGGGACAGAGCATAAATCAGGTGCTAGAGGTAATGTAGGTGAAAAGGTGAAAAGTGTAGAGTATGATGGTGAGTTTTCAAGGTATGGACGGTTTTAGGTCTAAAGTTCAGAGAGGTAAGTTTTTCAGTGCAGGAGGGGCAGAAATTTGTTTGACTCATGATTCAGATTTATTTCTTCTATACATACTTAAATTTTGCACCTTAGGTGTGTCATATCACAGATGATTTATATCTAGTTTGATTTTATTTCTTTAAAAATTAGTAATAATCATGGTGTAATTTACATTAATAACTATTAATGCATGTTTAATGGGAAATGCAGGACATTGAGATTTCTAATTTGCAGATCACTCTTTAAACTGTGACCTTAAAAAAATTGCAATTAAAAGCTATAATTGCAAATTTTTTAGGGGAAACTGATAACATTACCATATTTTTTTCTTTCGGCGTGCTGCATACTTTCACCTCAGCATTGTTGATATCAATTTGTCGCTTATGATATTCTTTTTTTTTTTTTGCTGTTTTTCTCTGTTGCGATTATACAGTCCCTTGGGCCTCTTTTATCATGTGACCTTGCTGTGAATTGTGCAAAATGTTCTTCATTTTTAGGTTTGTAATCGCAGTTTATTTATATTGTTTTCAGAGGAAATGACAGACTATGTAATTTTCCTCTCCAGACGTGTCTATTTTGAGTTACATCTGCTGCATTTGGCCACTCTAGGCCAATTCTAGCAAGGTCCTGCTTGACATTGTCTGCCCATCGCATCCTACGTCTCCCCCTTTTTCTGATAACCTTAGGAACACTGTTCATAATCCTCTCTGCCAATCTACACCTATGCATACGGGCAACATGGCCAAACCAATGCAGTCTCTCTCTGTACAATATGTTGCTCAAAAGAGGTTGATGACTCCTTCTAACCTCATAATTACTTAGAAAATCAAAACATCTAATGTCCAAGATATGGCTTAAGCATCTATAATAAAAGGCATTAAGTTTCTTGTTATCCTGCTTACAAAGTGTCCATGTTTCGCTACCATAACTAACCTTAGAAAGAACCAAACTATTATACAGCCTAATTTTAGTCTTTAGGTGTATACGCCTAGTTTCTCACTCTCCATAGATTCTTAAAACTCCCAGTGGCTATCCCTATTCTACTTATCTCATACCACACATCACCAGTGTCTGTTACATAGCTCCCAAGATAAATCAACTGAGACACTAGCTCAATAGTACAGCCATTGAAAGCAACTGAAGCACCATCTGCCTGACCAATTTTCATCACTTTAGTTTTTTCTTTGTTTATCACCAAACCTACTCTATTACCAGTTTCATCGAGAGCCCTAATGAATGAAATCATCTCATTAACATCAGTAGCCAACAAGGCGAAATCACCTGCATAATCTAAATCAGAAGTTTTGAAATCTCTGGAGCATTTAAGGCCAAAATCTTTCTTTTACAGTGAATTTCACATAAAATGATCAATAGCCAAACAAAATTCACCCTTGTCTAACTCCACTAGCAATGCTAAGCCAATCACTGCAAGACATACCAACTCTCACACATATGATTTCAGTGTTCTTATTGGCTGTTTGAATGAGTTTACTGATCTATTGAGAGTCAATGCAATTTTCTATATGATATTTGATTGTTGATAGGGATAGGATTTTCTATAGGATAAATCAAAACCCTATTCCCTAATCTATAAGTATTCAAATGAGCAACATGGCCAAACCAGCAGACTTCCACTCTGCAAAATATGTTGTTCAAAGAAGCTGCTGACTCCTTTGACTAACTTCATCATTACAAACATGGCCTGATCAAGGGACTCTCTTGACTTTTTCCTGGATATGGGCCAGCTTACAAAGTTGAACTATCTGGGCCACAGCATACTGTGCAAGCAACTAAAATATAAAAGTTAAGGTTGTTTTAGATACATTATCTTTTAGATTTTAGATTTCTTTATTTATGGTATCAATATTCCTGTTATTTTGTTTGCAAAAGGGTTCAAGTACCACTACCATAACTAAATCTAGAAAAATCAAACTATTATAGTCTCACAAAAGTCACAACAGTAATCCCTATTTTTTTGTTTATCTCATGCTACACATCATCAGAATCTCTGATATAGCTCCAAAAATAATTCAACTGCGACACCTGCTCAACAGTGTGACCATTCAGATTAAATAAATCACAGCCTGCCTGACCAATTTTCATCACTTTACGTTTCTTTCTGTTTATCTCCAAGCCTTCTCTATTACCAGTCTCTCAGCAGCTTGAATGAAGGAGTTCATCATCATCATTTCCCAAAAGGGCTAAATCACCAGAATACTATAACTCAGAAATTTCAGACCTGTAGACTATTTACCCCCAAAATGTTATCCTTACAGTGAATTTTGCATAGCATAACCATTAACCAAACTAAAGAGGAAAGGACTCACCTTTTTTGAAAATAGGGATGATATTAGCTCTGATAAAATCCTTAGGAACCATGCCTTTATGATAAAAGATATTCAGAACTTCAGTCATCCATGTGGTAACCATAACATTTCCAACTCTAAGCATTTCTGTAGTAATTTCATCTACTCTTGGGGATTTATGTCGATCAGTTTTAGAAACAGCTAAAATAACTCAGACTGTGTAAAATAACTCAGACTGTGTTATAGGGTCAACATTAAAGCCAGTAATGGGCTACATCTATCATCATTACAAAGAATGGGAGCAGGACTAACCACATTGTTTAGAACATCACTGAAATGCTCAGCCCACTTAGCCATGACAAAATCATCACTTTCAATAACCTTACCTTAAGAGCACAAAACATTAACTAATTGGTACAGCTATCAGTTGTTATGCTGTCTAGCTGCTTCCACTGCTATGTCAGCCAAAGATTCTTATCAGCTGCTATCCAATCCTTTACATGTTTATTAAGCTCTCTGTAATGCTTTCTGTTAGGGATAGTAGGGTACTGATTAAGGACATGCAGTTGTTTCCTTCCAAAATATGTTCCAGTTCCTTATCACTCAAATAATTTTGCCTCCTCTGCACCTTTTTACCTAAAATAGTACTTTTAGCTTTAAGAAAATCCTTCTCAAAATAGTTCCATTCTTCCTCAACTAAGGAGGCAAACCTTGATATTCATAATTGCTAAGTAATGTATCATGGCAAGCTTAAGCTATAACTGGGTCTTTCAGAGTTTCAATGTTAAAGTTTACTTTTTTAACCTTACCACAACACTTTTAATATAGGTAATGATCAGATCAGATTTCAGCTGCCCTATTTACAAGTGCAGACTGGTAAGGAGAGTTGAGTGCTGTAGCTTTATGGGCACCAAGTGATAAAGGCCTTTACAAACTCATGAGACCAGGATTTTTTTAATAATAATAATAATATTACTTCAAAGAATTTCCACAGAATTGGGAGGAAATCCTTTTTAGGCTTCAAGTATGAGCTCTCAAAAGAATAACTTTTGAAATCTTGAAAAAGAAGCTGGATTTTTTATTTCAGCCAGGCCCTTTTGATGCAGGCTGCACCTTTCAAAACATGGGCCAGTCTGCCCCTGTGTATACGACCTGGTGCTCCTAACAGAACTTATCTCTGCAAAACTCCCACCCTGTCCATGGTCAATAGAGTACACCAATGGGTTTGGAAATGCTGCCTCCATTGGATGGAATGTTAAACCGTGGCTCCATGTGTAGGAGAGCCATACCATGTGCACATTAAAGAACATGCTGGATGGCCTTGACAGAAAGCTACCATCTGTCTCCCAACAGCTGTTCCACTGGGTCCTCTTGCCCAACATTCTCTGAGACTTCAAGGACTGGCGATTTAGCCCATGGTGTGCAATAAAGTGCCACTCAGAGGGAAAACAACCTAACAGCACTAGGCCATTTGCTCACATACAGCCCATCTGGTGAAAAATATGTGTACTATGTATGTCATGGTGTTTGTAAAAAGTGGTAATTATTCTGAAACAATTGAGTTTACTTATTTGAAGAAGCCTTTGCCATTGCATCTACCAATACAAAGTGACCTATCAACCCTCCTCAAAGGTCAGAATCAGTACCAACTTTAGCATTGAAGTCACCTAGAACAAGAGTAATATCTGCTTTCTTGACAGAATTGAAAACATCCAAAAGTTGCCCATAAAAACTATATTTCTAATCCTAGTTGTCCCTCTAAGTGGGGGCATAACAACAGAAAGCATTCTAGTTTTTAATGCCTGCCTGAAATTTTAACATGGCGATGCCTTTCATTAATGCACTTGTATCCCACAAGTGCATTACCAGCATGTTTCATGAGAAGTAAACCTACGACTTAGAGATGCTTTTCACCTTTCCTCACTGGAAAAAGAAATTTAAGGTTTTGGTATCTGATCTTTCTGTCCATGAGGTCTCTTGCAAACCAAAAATATCTAAGTTATAATGGTAGAATTCTTTTGTGAGAACATCAGGATAATAATCTCTGTGAAGAGTCCTCACATTCCAACTACCTGTAGTGAGAAAATTGTTAGTGCAATGTTTACAGAAACTACATGTGTTTTCTACTAATAAATCAGCACTTTGAAGTCGATTCAAATTTTAGAGGAAACATTGTCTTGCGCTGGGTGGGATATGAACCCATGACCTCCTGATAACATGTCAGGTGCTCTGGACCACTGAGCTACCAGCCGCCGATCAAGATCTCCTCTAACGAATGCTATGAACATTTCTATTATGTCGCATATAGGCGCTACTCAGGCATCTAGCCACAAGCAGGTTTTTATTTGCCATATAGATGGAAAGCATTTCTTAGAAGTATGCTAGTGATAAATAATGGAATAAACTTGACATATTCAATATCTACTAATAAATCAGCACTTTGAAGTCGATTCAAATTTTAGCGTATATGTGACGTAATAGAAATATTCATTGCGTTAGTTAGAGGAGATCTTGATCGGCAGCCAGTAGCTCAGTGGTCCAGAGTACCTGACATGTTATCAGGAGGTCGTGGTTTCATATCTTACCTGGATCAAGACAATTTTTCCTCTAAAATTGAATTGACTTCAAAGTGCCGATTTATTAGGAAATATTGAATATGTCGAGTTTATTTCATTGTTTATCACTAACATACTTGTAAGACATGCATTTCATCTTTATGGCAAATGGAATGCCGCTTGTAGCTAGATTGCCTGAATAGGAAATATCTTTCTTCAAAGGAAATCTCTTTCCTAGCCATACACACACTCTTCCTTAATATTTTCTAGATCTAGGCCTGTTTTTGATGAGGCTTTTATTGTCTGTCTGAATAAGTTTATTGAGAGTTAATGCAATTTTCTATGTATGTTTTAGTGTTGATAGGGATAGGATTTTCTGTAAGATGGTTGATAACACTATTCCCTAAACTATTTTTATCCATAAGAGCAACAAGGCCAAACCTACAGCTTCCCACTCTGCACAAGGCCTAGCCAAAACCACCTTGATACACCAGAACTGGACAACCTTGAACAAAAGGAGGAAAGAAAGGAGTTTCCTGTTTCGGATTTTTTTAGTTTGCAAAGATTACAAATTTCACTACCATAACTAAGTCTAGAAAAAAGAACAACCTCTTATATAGTCTTATTTATATATGTAGGTGCATACGCCTATTTCTCGACACTCTATATAGATCTTCAAAAGTCCCAACAGTAATTCCTACATTTTTCTGTTCATCTCATGCCATACATCATCAGTATCTCTGATATAGCTCCAATAATAATTTAAATGAGACTCCTGCTCAAGAGTGTGACCATTCAAATTAAATGAATCACAGACTGCCTGACCAATTTTCTTCACTTTAGTTTTCCTTATGTTTATCATCAAACCTACTCTACTAGCAGTCTCATAACAGCTCAAATGAAAAAGTTTATCATCATATTCAAAAAGAGCCAAAGCATCAGCATACTATAACTCAGAAATTTCAGATATGTAGACCATTTACCCCTAAAATCTTACCCTTGCAATGATTTCGCATAACATAATCAATAACAAAACTAAAAAGAAAAGGGAAAAAAAATGTACCTTGTTGAACAGCAGAAGCAATGCTAAGCCAATTGCTACAAACCTAACCAACTCTCACACATGACTGAGTTTCATTACAGAGAACTTTCATTATGTTAAATAACTTGTCTGGTATGCCATATGATCCCACAATCAATTGATGACAATGACGAGACTGAAAAGCTTTTTTGAAATTTACAAACTAGTAACCACTGGTTTCTAAAACTCTAAACAGTTCTCAAGAATCTGCCTGAGCAAAAATATCTGATCTGCACATCTCTACCATTTCTGAATCCTCATTGCTCATCTTGCAATTGCCTCTCAGCCAGATTCTTTAATCTGTTAAGCAAAATTATGCGAACTTTACCTGGAACAGAAAGTAGGGTGATACGCCTATAGTTATCACAAGAACTGTGATCAAATTAAAAAAAAAATTGTAATAATGATTGTTCTAGTGAAATCCTTAGGAACAATGCTTTTATGACAAAAAATATTCAAATTTTCCATTAGTTATATAGTAACAGAGACATCGACATCTGTAAGTATTTCAGTAATAATTTCATCTTCCCATGGGTATTTATGTAGTTTAAGTTTAGGAATAACAAAAGAAATTTGTACTCTGATATAAGTCAGACATTACAGCCAATAATGCATATATCATAATTACAAACAATGGGAGTTGAACTAAACACATTATTTAGAACTTTTCTGAAATGCTCAGTCCACCTAGCCATGATTGAATCCTCACCTTCAATAACCTTATCTTAACAACACAAAACCTAACTGTGTGGTTCAGCTATCTGTTTATGCTGTCTAGGTGCTTCCACAGCTATGTCAGCTAAGGCACCTCACCAGAGATTCTTATCAGATGCTTCCTTATCCTTTACACATTTATTAAGCTCTCTATAACACTTTCTATTAGTAATAGTAGGGTGCTGATTAAGGACATTTCTGCAGTTGTTTCCTTCCAAAATAAGCTCCAGCACCTTATCACTCAAATAATTTTGTCTTCTGCTCCTTTTTACCCAAAATAGTAGTGTTAGTTTCAAGAAAACCCTTTGTAAATTATTCCCATTCTTCAACTATAGTAAGGAAGCCTTTACCATCATAATTGGTAAGTAATGTATCGAGGTAAATTTTAGCAATTACTGGGTCTTTCAGAGCTTCAGTGTTAAAGTACTTTTAATAAAGGTAATGGTCAGAATGAATTTCATCTCCCCTATATGCAGGTGCTGGACTGGTATAGGATCCTGGAGTATTATAGGATCCTAGGCCCTAATGAGAGCAGGATTTTTTCAAAAATAATAATTATTTCTTCAAAAAATTTCCATCGAATTGGGGGAAAACTCATTTTATGCTTCACATAAAAGCTCTCAAAAGAATAATTATTAAAATCTCCTTTACTAGATGCTGTGTCTCTGAAAGAAAAAGAAGGCTAGTCTCTTATGCAGCCCATCTGAAAAACACATGTATTTATGTATGTCGTTGCGTTTAAAAAAAGTGTTAATTTGCTCATACCATTAAGTTTACTTACCTGTATGAGGCATTGCCCATTGCCATTTCAGTTAAAAATGCCAAGGGACTTATCAGCTTTCCTCAATGGTATGTTACCAACTTTAGCATTGAAGTTGCCTAGAACAAGGGATAAATATTTCCTATCTTGACAGAATTGAAAACATCCTAAAGTTGCCCATAAAAGCAATTTTTCTAATTCTAGTGAGCACTCTCAGTAGGGGCATAACAACAGATAGCATTCCAGTTTTTAATGATTGCCTGAAATTTTAACTGTGAGATACCTTTCATTAATGTACTCATATCCCATAAGTGCATCACTAGTGTTTCTTTTGAGTAGCAAACATAAGACTTAGAGATGCTTTCCATCGTTCCTCACTGGAAAGAGAAATTTAAGATTATTTTCAAGTATCTGATCTTTCTGTCCATGTGGTCTCTTGCAAGCCGAAAATATTTAAGTTATAATGGTGCAATTCTTGTGTGAAACCATCAAGACAATTCTCTCTGTGCAGAGTCTTCACATTCCTACTGCCTGTGGTGAAAAATGGTTTCTGAAATGTTTATTGAGAGAGGGAATGCCAGTAATATCAAACAACCCCCTAATTGCAGGCATGGGCAAAGACCTGTTCCCCCATTACTAAAAACTGAACCCATCTAGCCCTGAAAGACTTCGTCGAAAGTTAGTTTGATGATGCCCATAGACGCAAGAGTTCAGGTACCTGCAAAGGCCCTCTGACCAAGATTATCCACTTGCTGATAAATTGTATCATGTGAATCTATTCATTGGGATTGTCAACCCATAAACAAACAGAAAACACAGTGGAAGTTTTTCCCTCAACAGGAACCCACTAGTGCAGCAAATTCAGGAACTATAAACAAGCTCAAAACCATTATTTCATTCTGGTTGGTGTATATGATCTGGTCTGTGTAGTTAACTACTCCTCAACAGGGTAGGAAAAAAAAGTAGCTATAAGAGATCAAATCAATAGGCCAAACTGATTGGCTGCCCTCCTATTCCATTCCCCACAAAAAGAGAGTATATCTTTTGAAAGGTACTAATGGTCTGCACCATCAGAAAGTGGGGTCAGACTTTAGCTGCTAAACCCAGATGGTTCTCTGCATCATCACAAGTACTCTCAGTTAATAAAACGAAAGTACAGGGTATGACTTGTAAATTTCTCTTGCTGGTAAATTTTGTAGTGGCTGTTTCCTTTATTTTAATAGTTTCCTTCATTGGTTCTTTAAAAATACACTGCTTGACATTGAAAATGCCCCAACTAGAAGGACATGTCACAAAAAGATGCAAATAGAAAGGTAGTTCTGTGCAGTTGAGATTTGCAAATGATGATAATCCGGAGCCAATGACGTGTGGCTCAAAAGATAAAAGGTGCAAGAAGGAACAAGGATGGTATTGTGTCTATGCAGGCGGAAGTCGTGTGAACAGTTGAGATTAGGTGGTTCCTCTTGTAAATTGTTGAGCCAATGCCAATCGGGCCCGCCATCAGCATGTTTATCACCATTTGGATGCTTTTGAGAGAGGACGAATTATGTGAAGCTGGATGGACTGTATGTCGTGCCACTGCGCATGTTCATCGTGATAGACCAACTGTTGGATGCTCTTGGCAGCAGTGATGAAATGAGGGTTCTAGTGTGCATTGCAGAGGGAGTAATGCCATCCAACATACGTGAGCATGGCTTGATAGGCGCATTGTTTGACTTGCTTGTTGGTATATATATTTTTCGTATGCATATCTTTTCATATTGCGTTTTTTATCTTGTTTAAAAAGAAAACGAGATAAAAAGCAACTATAGCAGTATAGTAGAGAAAAAAATATATATTTACGTATTATTTATTATTGTTTATTGTTGTTTCTTTATAGAGATAAATGAAAAATTCTTTTTTGGGTTACATTGGAATTGATGAAATATTATAATTCACTCTTTCAAAATATTCCTAGAACTATAACTGTGCCCTCTAACAGTAGAAAAATTTTGTAATTTAGAATTAATGTTGGAAACGATGTATTTATGCAAATAGTTTTGGAGGTGGAATGTAAAGATTTTGGAATTTTCATTGGTAACAGTGAGTTATCTTATTACACCCATGGCGGGGTTTTTTTTTTGGGGGGGGGGATGGGTTATGTAAACACAATTTAGAGTTTTTGCAGATATTTGCTTTTTTGAGTTAGAGAATCTTTTTTGAGTTAGATAGCAATTGATAAAATATTATGATTTGCATTTCTGGAATCTTTTGAACACTAATTGCTCCTTCAAATGGTGAAAAAGATTCAAAATTCCAAAATTTGAAACGAATATTGCATGCATAGATACAACATCCTCATGCACCCATGTTCTACATTCCTGTTTACTGTGCAATTTTTTCTGAGCTACTGCTGCTGCATTTGGCCACTCTAGACCAATTCTGGCAAAGTCCTATTTGACATTGTCTGTCCATCTCTTCCTTGGTCTCCCCCTTTTTTTGAAACCCTTAAACACAGTGTTCATAATCCTCTTTGCTAATCTGCAGCTATGTATACTGGCAACATGGCCAAACCAATCCAGTCTCACTCTGCACAATATGCTGTTCAAAGGAGGTTAATGATGCTTTCTACTAAACCTCATCATTACTTACAAAGTCAAACCACCTAATGCCCAAGATACTGTGTAGGCATCTACAAATAAAAGCATCATGTTTCTTGTTATCCTGCTTAGAAAGGGTCCATGTCTCTCTAGCAAAGCTAACCTTAGTCTGTATAATAGTTTGGTTCTTTCTAATTTTAGTCTTTAGATGTATACACCTATTTTTTCCGCACTCTCCATAGATTCTTAAGAGTCCCAGCGGCAATCCCTATTCTTCTATTTATCTCATACTGTACATCACCAGTATCTGTTATATAGCTCCCAAGATAATTAAATTCAGACATTTGCTCAAGAGTGCAGCCATTCAAAGCAACTGAAGCACTATCTACCTGACCAATTTTCATCACTTTAGTTTCATTTCTGTTTATCACCAAACCTATTCTATTATCATTCTCATGTGAAAGAATTCATCTCATCAACATCATTAACCAATAGGACCTATCATGTGCATAATCTAAATCACAAAATTCGAAATCTCTAGATCATTTAAGGCCAAAATCTTTCCTTTGCAAAGAATTTCGCATTAGATAATCAATAACTAAAGAGAAAAGGAGACAATCGCTGGAAGATGTACCAACTCTCACACACAACTTAGTGTTATTATAGAGGGCTCTCATTACACTAACTAACTTATCAGGTATTCCATACGATCTAACAATCAACCACAAATCATGTTGATCAACAGAGTCAAAAGCCTTTTTGAAATATATAAAGATAGCAACCTCAGGTCTCAGAAACTCTAAAGATTTCTCAAGAATTTGCGTAAGTGAAAATATTTGATCAATAGATCCCCTACCACTTCTGAATCCACATTGTTCATCATGCAGGTGCCCATGAACCAAAATTCTTAACTCTATTAAGTATAATCATGCAAAGAACTTTTCCTGGAACAGAAAGTTAACTAATTTGACTATAATTATCACAAGAACTGCAATTATCCTTTTTAAAAACTGGGGACAACAATAGGTCTAGTAAAATTCTTATGAACAATATTTTGATCAAACAAAAAAATTCATAATTTCAGTTGGACATGTGACAACAGAAACCAGTAATGCATCTATCCTTAGTGGGAACAATGGGAGTAGAAATAATCACATTATTTACAACCTCTCTGAAATGATCAGCCCACCTAATCATCACAGAATCCTCACCTTCAACCACCTTGCCATGCTTATTCCCTAATCCATGTGTACCTGTCTGTTTCTTCACACTTCAAACATTAATTATCTGGTACAACCCCCTGCTCTTGTGCTGTCTAACTGCTTCCTCAGCTTTGTCAGCCAAGTTATAAAGCCAAAGTTTCTTACCAGATGCTAAATGATCTTTTACACGTTTATTAAGGAAGATTATTCATATTAATCTTGCACTTCCTTCTTTCAGAAATAAGTTCCCTAACCTTACCAGTCAAATAATTTTGTTTCTTCTGTTCCGTTTTACCTAAAAGAGTACTATTGGTTTCAAGAAAAGCCTGCTTAAACTGATCCCATTCTTTATCAACTTCAGGACTAACCAAACCACTATTGTCATATTGACTAAGTAGCCTATCATGGTATGTTTGGATATTTCTCGATATTTCCGCCATTCAGTGTTATAGCTAATTTTTTTAACCTGAGCACATTTCTTACTGCTTAAACTTCAGCTGCAAAACACATTTGACCAGATAATGATCAGACCCAATATCGGCTACCCTGTATAATCTGATATTCCTAACTGAACTAGCCTATTTGCTGTTAATTAAAATATAATCTATCATATTCCTGTGAAACCCATCTGGTGAATACCATGTACATTTATTAGTGTCCTGGTGTTTATAGTCATCATCATCCTCAAGCAGCCATGTGCTACAAAGGTTCAACCAGAACATGTAATTTAGTTCTCCTAGCAAATCTGTCAACTACATCTGATGCATCTGGCCGCTGCACACCAATTCTAAAAAGGTCCAGTTTGACATTGTCAGCAAACCACATCCTAGGTGTCTAATCTTTCTGACACCTTTAGGCATACTGTTCATAACCCTATACTTCAATCTATAATTATCCATATGTGCAACATGGTCAAACCAATGGAGTCTCTCTTGGCACAATATGCTGCTTAAATGAGGTTGCCGACTCTTTTGCCTAACTTCATCATTAGTTACAAAGTTGGGGGGCGGGGGTGGCTCAGTCGGTAGTGCGCCAGGCTCGTAATCTGTAGTTCCCAGGTTCGAGTCCCAGCTGGGTCAGCGTTGAGATTTTTCTCCGCAAAATTCCCCGCCCTGCCCACGGTCAGTAGGGGACACCGATGGGCTTGGAAAGGCCGCCGTCCGTCGGATGGGACGTTAAGCCGTGGCTCCGTGTGCGGGAGAGATATACCCTGTGCACGTTAAAGAACATGCTGGATGGCCTTGACGGGAGGCTACCATCTGTCTCCCAACAGCTGTTCCAGTGGGTCCCCTCCCCCAACCTTCTCTGAGCCTTCGGGGTCCATGTGACCTGGACATTTAGCCCATTGTGTGCAAAAAAGTGTCGCTCAGAGGTAAAACAACCCAACCCAAGTTACAAAGTTGTACCACCTAATGCGCAAGATACTGCGTAAGCATCTGGAATCAAAAGCATCTAGTTTCCTGATATCTTGTTTACAAAGCATCCAAGTTTCACTATCATAACCAACCCTAGAAAAAAACAAACTATTATAGGTTAATTTTAATCTTTAGGTGTATCGCCTATTTCCCTACACTCTCCAAAGATTCCTAATAGTCCCGGAAGCAATCCCTATTTGTCTGTTAATCTCATGCCGCCCATCACCAGTATCTGTTACATAGCTCCCAAGATAATTAAATTGTGACACATGCTCAAGACTGCTACCATTAAAATTAACTGAATCACAGCCTGCCTGACCAATTTTCATCACTTTAGTTTTCTCTCTGTTTATAACCAAATCTACTCTACTACCAGTTTCATCAACAGCTCGAATGAAAGAGTTCATCTCATCAACATACATTTGCCAAAAGGGCTAAATCACCAGCACAATCTAAATCAGAAATTTTCGTATCTCCAGCCCATTTAAGGCCAAAATCTTTCCCTTGAAGTGAATTTTGCATAACATAATCAATAACCAAGCTAAAGAGAAAAGGAGACAAAATGCACCCTTGTTGAATACCATAAGTAAAGCTAAACCAATTGCTACAAGCCTAACCAACTCTAACAAAAATTATAGTAGAGGTACATAGTGCGGTAATTAAAATTAAAGTTATTTAATTCTCTATGACACTCTTAAATGTTTTTAAACACTTGAGCACATGGAAATATGCTACCAAGTGTCAATAATTATTAAGGAGAGATTTACGTACCATGCCTTAGAGGATGGGTAGCAACTGAAACTTCCTGGGATGCTTTAGGTGAGGAATTTAAAATTCGACGTTCTTGCCAGCAAGTTACATCTCAGTGGAGATTAAAATAAGGATGTTGGCTGCCAATGGTCTACCCACCTTGGTGAATGAAATAACCATTTAGACTTTTGATAGCATAGTGTGCTTAAAAAGGTTTCTAATCCTAGGCTTGTGTTTCGTGTCTTTCCTATTGGCGCTTCATCAGGTGGGAAGTGAGGAACTTAAGCAGATGCAGGAGAGGCTGTTGGTTGTTCTGCACGGGGGAGGGGTGTGGTGCCATAAATTGACATGCCAGTGGCTCAGCTCTGAAGATCGGAGTGGTCGGCAGATGTGCGGGTGGCCGTAATGTGATCTGCATGTAACGGAAGTTGGGAGAGAATGTGGGATTATGGGATATCGCCAAGATCAGCATATGTCAAGGGAGCTTCACTATTTGTGGCTATTGATTTATAATTATAATCAGTGTGATGCTTTCAGTGAATTAATACATTTTGTAAACTGAAATTTTAGGTTAAGATAATTATGTTTTTGAGGGTCTCAATAATGGTTTTCATATTGGTATTTCTCTTACGAGTTTGTTTTTGTTGGGTGGGGGGTACTCTCACACATGACTCAGTGTTATTATAGAGAGATTCATTATATTACTTAACTTGTCTATTATACCCTATGGTCTCATAATCAACTACAAATTATGATGATCAACAGAGTCAAAAGCCTTTTTGAAATCAACAATGCTAGCAACGAAAGGTTTCTGAAACTCTAAACATTTCTCAAGAATCTGCCTAAGTGAAAATATCTGATTCCCTACCACTTCTGAATCAACATTGCTCCTCATGCAATTTCCTGTAAACAACATTTTTAATTCTATTAAGCAAAATCGTGCAAAGAACAGAGAGTAGGCTAATATCCCTATAGTTATCACAAGAATTCCGATCACCTTTTTTGAAACTAGGGATAAAAATAGGTCTTGTAAAATCCTTAGGAACCATGCCTTTATCATAAAAGATATTCAAAATTTCAGTGATCCAAGTGGTAGCCGAAACATTCCCAGCTCCAACCATTTCTGTAGTAATTTCATCTACCCATGGGGATTTATGAATTTTAAGTTTAGAAATAGGCAAAATAACTTCAGATTGTGTTGTAGTGCCAATATTAAAGCAACCAATGCATCATCACTGCAAACAATGGGAGTAGAACTAACGACATTGTTTAGAACATCACTGAAATGCTCAGCCCATGTAACCATCACAGAATCCTCACCTTCTATAATCTTGTTTATCCTTCAATCCCTGTATACTTGTCTGTTTTCTACAACACAAAACATTAATTGTCTGGTACAGCTCTCTGCTGTTGTGTTATCTAACTGCTTCCTCGACTATGTCAGCCAAGTCATCAAGCCCAAGATTCTTATCAGCAGCTAACTGATCCTTTACACATTTATTAAGCTCTCTGTAATCCTTTCTATCAGGACTATTAGGGTATTGATTAAAGACATTCCTGCAGTTCCTTCTTTCTGAAATGAGCTCAAGTGCCTTATCACTGAAATAATTCTGCCCTCTCTGCACCTTTTTTCCTAAACGAGTACTGTTAGTTTCCAAAAAAAATTGTTTAAAATGGTCCCATCCTTCCTCAACTTCAGTATTAAGCAAACCATGACTCTCATAATGACTAAGTAACATATCATGGTAAGCTTCAGCTATAACTGGGTTTTTCAGAACTTCAGAATTAATGGTAAATTGAAACAATATTTAATACTCGAAATTTTCAACAGACTCATTGTTGTGATATGCCCAGTCTCAGGAAGCAGCACCAATTTTTCCTGAACTTGGGTATATCACAACAATGAGTCTTCTGAAATTTTCAAGCATCAATACCATTGAAATATATCACCTCTAAGATCAACGTAGTTCTTGACTGGCATCTGGAGTATTATATATATACAACGAACATTAATAATTGTGAACCAACAGCATATGTGCTACGTTTTCATAATCACTTCTAAGATTACATTCATCTGTGCTTGCATCCAATAACGAAGACGGCACCAAAAAAGGGATCATATCATGACACTTTACCAGTTGTAGCCAGCAGGACTTTCCATGAAAAATGGTAACGTTATGACTATTAGTGGGAACCTTTATTGTTTTAAAGATAGCTGTAAGTTCTGTCATTCAATGGTAACAACTCGTACCATGACTATTCATGAGATAGTTATTGTATAATTAATCGTGTATTAAATATTGTTTTAACTATTTTGCTGTGAACTTATAATTAATTAAAGGTAAATTTATTAACCTTATGGCAACACTTCTTAAGTTTAAGTTGCAAGACTCTTTTAACAAGCTCCCTTATATGACCTGGTATTCCTAACAGAACTAGCCCGTTTGCTGTTAATTAATATATAATCAATCATATTCTTATGCAGCCCATCTGGTGAAACCCATTTGTACTTATGTATATCATGTTTTTTAATAATGTTATTATTAAACAATTGGGTTTAGTTACCTGTAGGGGACGTTGCCCATTTCCATTGCAGCTATCAATACGGAAAGGGCTTATCATCTCTCCTCAAATGTCAGAGTCGGTACGAACTTAGGCATTGAAGTCACCTAGAACAAGGGTAATACTCCTTTCTTGACAGAATTCAAAACATCCTGAAGTTGTCCGTAAAACCTATCCTTTTCATCCTCATCAGCATCCTTGGAAGGGGCATAACAGCAGATAACATTCAAGTCTTTAATGCTTGTCTGAAATTTGCCATAAGGAACTTTTCATTAATGCATTTATATCCTAGAAGAGCATCACCCCCTGCTGAGAAGCAGACCCACACCTTCATGATGCTTATTATCTTCCCTCCCTGAAAAGAGGAATTTAAGACTATTTTTAATAATCTGACCTTTACCTGTCTCTTGCAAGCCTATAATATCTAGGTTATAATGCTGGAATTCCTGCATGATGACATCAAGAAAATAACATCCTCACATTCCACAAACTTGCAGAGAGAAAATGGTTTATAGGATTTTTAAAGAAGCTAGGTTTATTGAGAGAGATAGGGCCAACAATATGAAACAGCCCCCTGATTGCAGGCATGGGGCAAAGACTGTTCCTCCTCCACTAAAGGCTGAAGTCACCAGTGCCTGTAGGAACTTCAGGCACCACATTTTCAAGTGGTCCTTTTGATGAGCCATGTTGCCTGCCTGAGACATGTTACTTCAGTTTATGATTGACGATGCCGAACTAGCTAAGTGAAGGTTCAGGTACCTGTGATGGCCTCTGAGCAGGATTATCCACCAGCTGATATAAGGTATCCCATGTTTCTGTTCATTTAGGGCTGGCATCCCACAAGCATAAAACATAGTGACAGATTCTCCTTTAACAGAGGCCCACCAAGCAAGTCCAGGATCCATAATCAAGCTCAAATCTGTAAACTAGTCCAGTCTAGTGGGTACAAATGATCATCACCAGAACACTGTAAAGTTGACCACTCCTCAGTAGGTTCAAAAAAAGAAGTCGCTATGGATGATTAGATCAGTAGCTCACACTGAGTTGGCAGCCTTCCCCTTCCATTCCCTTCCAAAAGAGAATCTCTTTTGAAAGGTACTAACAGCCTGCACCATGAGAAGGTGATGTCAGACATTATGTGCTAGACCTGGACAGTTCTGTGCGTCATCACTGGGGATTGGTACACAGCTCTCCTTACAGTTTTTGCCTAGCTACCCTTTACAATCCCGAATATTGCAACAATGCATTAATTGCAGAATTATGGACTTTTGATGGTGGAATGTGAACGTCATGAAGTTTCCTTTGGAAACAATGAAACTGATAATTTGAAAACTTTTTAGTGTGGTTGGTTCTGGTGAAATATTATAATTTGCATTTGTCAAATATTTAGTAATTTCAGTATAATATCTTTACAGCTCACTAAATGTGAAAATCACAACTGTAGCCAGTTTTACAAAAAGTACGAATAAAATAGAATTTTGAAAAATTGTGGTAGCGTTTGAGGGATATTCCACTGGCAGCAGTAATATAGCCACTTTTCAGACATAGGTGTGGAAAATGCAACTACTTCAATTTAAGAATTAAAAGACAAATACTTTTATGTTGTATAATTATTAATGAAATATTATTTGCATTTATTCCCATCATCTGCTTGCTCAAATTAAAAGTTTTAATGGAATGAAACATTAGGGAAGGGGAAAACTTCATTCTCTTTGAAAACGAGATTCTTATATATACCAGAGGCAATATTCGTTCTTCTACTTAAGGATATTTTTCTTTTTCTATTGGCTATAGAATATAGATTTCTATCTAGAACCTTCTTAGGAATGTAAATTTTATGCCAGTGGCTCTTTAAAGATACAGACTTGTTTTTTGCCTGGCTTTTAATGTAGATTTTTCTAGTGGCTATTTACGAATATAATTTTTTATTTATAGTGACTCTTTAAGAATATTTTTTTTCTGGTGACTTTCAGGAACTTTTTTTGTAGAGACATTGTAAGGATGCAGTTTTCTTCATGGCTATTAGCTAACTTTCGTTGACCACCTCTCACTCTAGATGGTGTGATGGTGTCACATTCCATCAAAGAAAGAAGACGGCAATGGACTTACCAAGTCCATCACTCTCTGCTTTTTCACCACAGCATGGTAAGAGGGGGGAGGGGGAGAATCTAAATGTGTACAGTTGCGACTAGAGACTGGAAATGGCAGATTGCCAGCCTGGCTTGCAATCTCCCTCTTAATTGGATTACTAAACAATTTTCATCCTCTTTGTTTAAATTTTGTTTATTGTAAATATTTTGCTTATTCTTGTGTCTGATTACTTATTTCATTTCTAGGTATATATAGCCAAGTGCTTGGAACATAAGAAGCTTGCAATGTAGATACAATGTAAATTGACACTGACAGAAAGCAGAAAATTAGAGAAATTGAAAAAAATTCGTTTAAACATTTGGTTCACAGTAATCTACTGTTCGAAATTCTGTACTTTGAAAAGAATAAATTCTAAGTGTTTTCACATTTATATTTTCCTCACACAGAAATATATATGCCTCATTATTCATTAAAACGGAACATATTTTGGCAAATTGACAAAATATGCGTCATGTTTTCAATATTAAAAGATGCTTCGTGTGCATAAAATACAGTGAATAATGACACTGAATAAAGTAGAATCATAAACTACTGTACTTGGAACAAAAACAAATTCTTATTTGTCATAAAGGACTATTAAGAATGCAAAGAAATGCTTTATATTTTTGAGAAAGTACAAAAAGTGAAATCAGAGTTGGAACTATTAGTGTGAGCAGAACAAACTCTTGTGTGTAGGAAGTTTTTCCAGAAACCAAGATATAAAGAACACTTCTGAGATAACATGCAGAAATTTTGCAGATGACCTATTATGTAATGGAGAATATTGATTGAACAGCACCTGTATTCTAATACATAGGAAAGTCATATATCGGTGAAATATGCAAAGAAAGTTTCAAAAGCAAGCTTCTGCTCTAATATCAGTATTTTACAAGCACAATACATAAGACTCAACGAAATCTTCAGTCTTCAATAACATTTTCATGCACAGGAAAAGCAGAAAAAACATTGGGTATAGAAAGCTTTTCTTAAAATCTTTTATTTTGCCCATGATAAGGAGAGGACATATGTTAGTTCAGAATGAAACAAAAGTTTTGAAATCAAGCCTGTGACATTTTTATTTTTATCCTACAAAATACAGTCCACATATATGTGAAACATGCAAAAATTCGTTTAAAACAAAGCAGAATCTTGAATATCATTTTTAATTTCACAAAAGAAAAAAAAAATGTGTGGTATGTATAATAATAAATTAGTGAACAAAGCTCATTTATGGTCTATTATCTCTCACACGGAGGAAAGAAGATATATCTCCATTAAATATGTAGTGAAGAATTGACACAAAAAGCTTATCTAAGTAATTATTTCACACCTGTGAGAAAGAAGCTACATCAGTGTCAAATATATGACTAAGAATTTGATGATCAATGGTACCTTAAGTTTCATAAAGTAATATGCAAAAATGGAAAACCGCATATTTTAATGTGTAAAAATAGATTTTCAAGTAAAGGATCATTGAAATTTCATTATCGAAGAGACACAGAAGAGAAGTCACATATTCCTGATATATATAGATAACAAGAAATTTCATTTGCAGATTTAAAGACCACTTTCTTACTCTCCAAGGAAAAAATGAGTATACAGAAATCATCAGAGAAATCTAATTCTAGGTGTTATTTTCTTAAATACACAGAAGGAAAACCACATGTATGTGAAATATGTAATAAGAAATTTGCACTGAAATCTACCCTTAGGAAGCATGTTCTGACACACATAGGGGAGAAATCACATATATGTGAAATATGTAATAAGAAATTTGGACAGATGTCTGATCTTAAAAAGCATATTCTGACACACACAGGGGATAAACCCCATGCATGTGAAATATGCAATAAGAAATTTGCACTGAAATCTTCCCTTGGGAAGCATTTTCTGACACACACAGGGGAAAAACCACATGTATGTGAAATATGTAATAAGAAATTTGCACAGACGTCTTACCTTAGGGAGCATTTTCTGAGACACAGAAGGGAAAAATCGCATGTATGTGAAATATGTAATAAGAAATTTGCAGTGAAGTCAACCCTTAGGAAACATGTTCTGACACACACAGGAGAAAAACCACATGTATGTGAAACATGTAATAAGAAATTTCGACAGATGTCTCAACTTAGGAGGCATTTTCTGACACACACAGGGGAAAAACCATATATGTGTGAAATATGTAATAAGAAATTTGCAGAGATAGCTGATCTTAGGAGGCATTCTTTGGCACACACTGCGGAAAAACCACATGTATGTGAAATATGTAAAAAAAAATTTCGACAGATGTCTGAACTTAGGAGGCATTTTCTGACACACACAGGGGAAAAACCACATTTATGTGAAATATGTAATAAGAAATTTGGAGACATGTCTTCTCTTAGAAAGCATTTTCTGACACACACAGGGGAAAAACCACATGTATGTGAAATATGTAATAAGAAATTTGGACAGATGTCTCATCTTAGGGATCATTTTCTGACACACACAGGGGAAAAACCACATATATGTGAAATATGTAATAAGAAATTTGGAAAGATGTCTAATCTTAGGGATCATTTTCTGACACACACAGGAGAAAAACCACATGTATGTGAAATATGTAATAAGAAATTTGGACGGATGGCTAATCTTAGGGATCATTTTCTGACACACACAGGAGAAAAACCACATGTATGTGAAATATGTAATAAGAAATTTCGATGGATGTCTAATCTTAGGGATCATTTTCTGACACACACAGGAGAAAAACCACATGTATGTGAAATATGTAATAAGAAATTTCGATGGATGTCTAATCTTAGGGATCATTTTTTGACACACACAGGAGAAAAACCGCATGTATGTGAAAAATGTAATAAGAAATTTGCACGGAAATCTTCCTTTGGGAAGCATATTCTGACACACACGGGAAAAACAACATGTATGTGAAATATGTAATAAGAAATTTGCAGATATGTCTGCTCTTAGGAAGCATTTTCTGACACACACAGGAGAAAAACCATATGTATGTGAAATATGTAATAAGAAATTTGGACAGATGTCTTCTCTTAGGGATCATTTTCTGACACACACAGGAGAAAAACCACATGTATGTGAAATATGTAATAAGAAATTTGCACAGATGTCTAATCTAAGAAAGCATTTTCTGACACACACAGGGGAAAAACCACATGTATGTCAAATATGTAATAAGAAATTTGGACAGATGTCTTATCTTAGAAAGCATTCTCTAACACACACAGGGGAAAAACCCACATGTATGTGAAATAGGTAATCAGAAATTTGCAGTGAAGTCAACCCTTAGGAACCATGTTCTGACCCACAGGAGAAAAACCATATATATGCGAATTATGTAACAAGAAATGTGGACAGATGTCTGATCTTAGAAAACATTCTCTAACACACACAGGGGAAAAATCACATTTATGTGAAATATGTAATAAGAAATATGGAAAGATGTCTAATCTTAGGGATCATTTTCTGACACACACAGGAGAAAAACCACATATATGTGAAATATGTAATGAGAAATTTGCACAGATGTCTAATCTAAGCATTTTCTGACACATAGGAGAAAAACCACATGTATGTGAAACATGTAATAAGAAATTTGCACAGATGTCTCAACTTAGGAGGCATTTTCTGACACACACAGGGGAAAACCATATATGTGTGAAATATGTAATAAGAAATTTGCAGAGATAGCTGATCTTAGGAGGCATTTTTGACACACACTGGGGAAAACCATATGTATGTGAAATTTGTAATAAGAAATTTGGAGACATGTCTTCTCTTAGAAAGCATTTTCTGATACACACAGGGGGAAAACCACATGTATGTGAAATATGTAATAAGAAATTGCACAGATATCTAATCTAAGAAAGCATTTTGTGACATACAAGGGGAAAAACCACATATGTGAAATATGTAATAAGAAATTTGCACAGATGTCTAATCTAAGAAAGAATTTTATGACACATAGGAGAAAAACCAAATGTATGTGAAACATGTAATAAGAAATTTGCACAGATGTCTCAACTTAGGAGGCATTTTCTGACACACACGGGAAAACCATATATGTGTGAAATATGTAATAAGAAATTTGCAGAGATAGCTGATCTTAGGAGGCATTTTTGACACACACTGGGGAAAAACCACATGTATGTGAAATTTGTAATAAGAAATTTGGAGACATGTCTTCTCTTAGAAAGCATTTTCTGACACACACAGGGGAAAAACCATATGTATGTGAAATATGTAATAAGAAATTGCACAGATATCTAATCTAAGAAAGCATTTTGTGACATACAAGGGGAAAAACCACATATGTGAAATATGTAATAAGAAATTTGCACAGATGTCTAATCTAAGAAAGCATTTTATGACACATAGGAGAAAAACCAAATGTATGTGAAACATGTAATAAGAAATTTGGACAGATGTCTCAACTTAGGAGGCATTTTCTGACACACACAGCGGAAAACCATATATGTGTGAAATATGTAATAAGAAATTTGCAGAGATAGCTGATCTTAGGAGGCATTTTCTGACACAGAAGTGAAAAACAGCATGTATGTTAAATAAGAAATTTGGGCAGATGTTTCATGTTAGGAGGTATGTTCTGACACACACAGGGAAAAAACCACATATATGTGAAACATGTTATAAGAAATTTGCACGGATGTCTTAGGGAGAATGTTCTGACAAACAGAGAGGAAAAACCACATGTATGTGAAGTATGTAATAAGTTTGTTTTGAAATCTACCCTTAGGAAGCATGTTCTGACACATGCAGGGGGAAAAACGGCATGCATGTGAAATATGTAATAAGAAATTTCGACAGATGTTTAATCTCGGAGCATTTTTTGACACACACAATAAAGAGTCATATTCTGACACATAGAAAGGAAAAAAATCCACAAATATATGTGAAATATTCAAAAAGAAATTTGGAAATGAAGCATCAGAAGTGTTCTCAGGTCATGTAAAGGAAAAACCACTGTCAAAAATTAAAACAAAAATGCAATCAAAGCTCATCAAAAATCCATTATCTGATATGAAAGATTAGTGATATAAATAAGACCTCTATATAATATGGGGAGAAAAAAATAAAAATAGTGGTCTGGTATGTGTGAAATATGCAGCGAAGTTAAAAACTGAAAGAGGTACCTTTAATATCGTATTCAACCAGGCAGAAAAGAAATGGCACATTGTGATGAAATATACATATATAAAGAAATATTCGTAGAAAACTTGTATTATTATTCATTTTTGTGTCATGAAATATGCACAAAAGTCATAACTAAAGTGTTATTCATTATCACTCATTAAACTACATATCTGTAGAATATCCAACTAAATATTTGCAGAAATATAATTGTTGAAAGTTATCTTTTGAGGAACATAAAAATAAAGCTATTCCAGTTGTAAAATGTGTAGCAAATGTTTGTAGTGAGACAAAGTGCTTTATTGAAAATTTGTGTCATGGAAGACACATGAATTTCCTGGAAAATATGTACGAAAAAATTTACAGAGAGACTTCTAGATTCATTTTGTGACAACTATGAAAGAAAAGCTACATAGATGTGAAATACGATAGGAGTAGCTTCCACTGAAAATCCAAGTAAGATTTTCAGCTTGCTGTAAAAGTAGAGTCTCATATTACTAAAATGCGTAGGCAAAAAAATTGTGGCGTGAAATTAATTTTATTATCCAATAGTTAACACACACGAGGTAGATTTCTGTATGCTATTTATCATGGAATTTATCCAAAAAAAATGTTAAGAATTATTATGTGATCCAATATGTGTCTGAAATTTTTAAGAAAAACTTTCGAGAACAAAATATATTAATTTCAGTTGAAAATGAAAAAATGTCACACATTTCAAAATATGCACAAAAAAGTTTTCACATATTTCCTCTCAGTTTACATTATGTTGTACACTCGTAATAGGGCCCATATATCTATTAAGTATGTTGCAAATGCTTGGGCTGAAGTACTATATTTGTTATATAAAAAAGTTACCTGATATATGTAAAATACACAGTATATATATATATACAGCTGTATCTCTCTTGCTACTTTCAGTAACATAGAAAGAGAAGCCAGATATCGGTGAAATACCTGAGAAGAAATTTTCACCGAAAGCTTGTTTAAATATCCATTTTCCGAAGCCTCAAAAGCCACAAGTATGAAAAATATTAACAATTAAATTTGGAAAAAATCGGTCCTCTGAAAGAATTTCCTGGCACACAGAAAAACTACCTTAATATAAAATATCTAACGAAATTTGAATGAAAACTTACCTTCAGGAGGCATTTTTTTTTTCTGAAAGAAATTACATGTCTTTGAAATATGGAAAGTTGTAAGACAGTGTCTGGCTTTGAATATCAATAAAGAAATGACAAATGAAGCAGCCTCATATATTATCAAAGACCACAGAATGTTAATTGCCATTATTACTGCAGGAAAAGAGACGCTATGTTTCTGTGAACTAGGTAAAAAAAATGATTTGGATTAAGATTTATTCTCAGGGGGCATTTTCTGCCAAGAGATAAAAGGTGTCTCTGAACTAGCTAACAAGATATTTGCATAAATATACACCATAAGAATCACTACCTTATACAGAAGAAAAAGAAACTTCATGAAAGTGAAATATTTGAAAAACTAAATTCAGTGAAATGTGTGCTTTAATGACATGTTCTACCAAGTAGAGAAGAAAACCACAAGTTTGAAATATGTAACAAAATCTTATCAAAACAGAGCAGACTAAATGCTTAATTTCTGATACAGATGAAACAGAAGCATCCTTTGTGGGAAATGAATGACTCTCCATGAAATATGTAAGTTATAGTTGATTGCGTATTGAAAGTTACCTCTCAGTAACGAGAAAAATCCACTTTTCTGATTGAGATTTTCGACGTCGGCTTTCAGTTGAGTCACGATGCCAAAAAAATTTTGCTAATTTCAAATACAATAATTTAATAAAAATAAAGAACGCAGCAGTACCATATAAATATATTCCAAAAAATTAATATATAAATATATTCCATTAAAAAATATAGTACCATATAAAATTATAATAAAAATATTTCCAAACCTGTTTTAAGTTTATAATTTTAATCAATTTCTTGAAAAGTATTTGGACACTTGCATGAACAACTTTGGGAATAAGACTTCTACAAAAAAAAGTGCAGCGGAGAATAATTCAAAATTTAATTAATTTTAACGAGAAAAGGAACAAAAAAAAACCACAATGAAGTCTCGATTTCATAAAATTGTTGGAAAAAAATAATAATAGCGATGCATTGGCAGGAAACACTGCAAATGAATGTTTCCATAATTTGAAAAGCACCAGTTTTCATTCATCGTTAACGATATTTGAAGAAACTTTTACATTGTTCTAGAATCATGTTATTTTAGCTAACTGTTTTCAATCTTCACTTTTCTGGAAAATGTTTATGAATTGCAATTCTGCTATATAGTGTTTAAGTTTTTAAATGTGTAACTATCAATTGTCAACTGCCCATGTTACCTCATATAAATGGAAAATAAAAATCGAAGATTTGTCAGTTTTTTTATAATTTTTTTTTATCTATAATCTTTCTTTGCAATCATCTGCTTGAATGGAATTTCATTATTTCTTTAATAACAGATTTTCCAAGCCATACAGAGGAACTTTCTTTTTACCCCAATGAGCAGGCATTACTGCAACAGACTCGTAATCTGTACTTCCCAGGTTCGAGTGGCAGCTGGGTCAACATTGAAATTCATCTCTACCTACTGCCCACAGTCAGTAGGGGACACCAATGTGTTTGAAAATGTAGACGTCCGTTGAATGGGACATTAAGCCTTGGCACTGTGTGCGGGAAAGCCATATTCTCTGCACGTCAAAGGACACATTGGACAGTCTTAGTGGGAGGTTACCCTCTGTCTCTTAAGAGCTTTTACAGTGGACCATCTCCCCAAACCTCTGAGCCTTCAGGTTTCTTGTGACCTGGTCATTTAGCCCATTGTTTGCAAAAAAAGTACTGCTATCTGGTAAAACAACCCAATACAATTCAGCACTTTCTGTATGCCGTCAATCATCTCTTCAAGTATTCCAAAATCCAGAAAATAATATTTATTCGGTTTCAGAATTTATGTCATATGCACTACTTTTCTGCAGGTAGTTTTCAATATGGTTAGTTCAATAGATTAGCTGCTTTCTTACTTATGGTGTTTTGAGACTCTCAGTGGTGGTAGCTTTTACCTTGCTAGTCAAGGACGTATGCAGATGATGAGAGTCCAGTTATCATTTATTTTTCATGTTAAACCCTATTGTCATAGGATCAGCACCTAACAAATGTCTTAAAATCTGCAAGGCTCTTTTATTGCAGCTCTTTAAAGGCTTTGGTCTCATGACCAGCAACAAGCTATGGGCCATCTGATCGACTTTGTTTATATGAGTAAATATCAATCCTCATCCTCATTTCATATATACAGGGTCTACCAAAAATAAATGAACGAGACGGTTTGGCCATTCATATCAGCTACCATCATTTCCAACTAACACGACACGGGTAGCGAGTCAGAGATTCCTAGGTTAATAGGCTTTGTGGCAGGAAAGGTGAATCATTTGCGAGACACATTTTAGGGACTTCAACTTTAAGAGTATCCATCTCTGAAAACATTTTTGAAAAGTTTAGAGCTCATTGTAAACTAAGGGAAAATCCCTATAATAGGATATCTTAGGAACCTGGGAGACCATTTTTAGAGGAATTCTCTGCTTTTTGAAGAGGTCATTTGCCCTTCAAAATTTCACTCACAGGGTGTACCAAAAATAAATGAACGAGACAGTTTGGCCATTCATTTCTGCTAACATCATTTACGAGACAAATCATTGTTCATCATCATCATTGTTCCTCTTAGTGGCACTTTTTTGCACACAGTAGGCTAAATGGCCAGGCCACTAGGACCCCAAAGGCAGAGAAAGTTGAGGAAGAGGACCCATTGGAACTGCTGTTGGGTGACAGATCTCTCGTGAAGGCCATGCAGTGTGTTCTTTAACGTGCACAGGATACGCTCTTCCACATATGGGGCCATTGCTTCACATCCCATCCGACAGACGGCGGCCTTTCCAAGTCCATCGGTGTCCCCTACTGACTGTGGGCAGAGCGGGGAGTTTTGAGGAGATGTCTCAACACTGACCCAGCTTGGACTTATATACAGGGTGTAGCAAAAATAAACGAGCGAGACGGTTTGGCCATTCATTCAGGCTAACATTTTTTAAGAGTATCGATCTCTGAAAACATTTTGAAAAAGTTTACAGCTCGTTGTAAAGTAAGGGGAAATCCCTATAATAAAACACCATTTTAAGACGAATTCTCTACTTTTTGAAGAGGTTGTTTGCCCTCCAAAATTCCTCTCACAGGGTGTACCAAAATAAATGAACGAGACGGTTTGGCCATTCATTTCTGCTAACATCATTTGCAAGACACATCATTGTTCAACTAAGCAGACTTTGATCTTTGATATTAAGATTATCTGAAAATATTTTTGAAAAGTTTAGAGCTCATTAAAAACGAAGAGAGAATCCGTACAAAAAATACGATTTTTAGAGGAATACTCTACTTTTTCGATAGGTCATTTGCCCTCCAGAAATTCTCTCATAGGGTGTACCAAAAATGCATATTTCCATTTCAGAAAAGAACACGTCTCAACGCTGAAGAGTAGCAGGTGAGAGGTTATTTTGAAGGGAGAAAAAAGGGAGTGGTGTGTTGTAGTATGCATTTATAACCTGTTCATTGACCACTGTCCATCGGATGAGACGTTAAGTCATGGATCCCCGTGTGCGGGAGAGTCCACGTTAAAGAACACGCTGAATTACCTTGACTGGCGAACAGCCTGTTTCAGTGGGACCCCTCGACCTTCTTCGAGCCTTTGGGAGTTCGGGTGACCTGGCCATTTAGCCCACGGTGGGCAAATTGCCGCTCAGAAGTAAAAAAGTAACAGAGCTCAGTGTCCAGAACCTAGCAACAGCTGTTCCGGTGGGTCCTTTCAACATTCTCCGAAACATTGTGGGTCTGGGTGACCTGGCCATTTAGCCCATGGTGTACAAAGTGCCACTCGGAAGTAAAAAACAACAGCAAAGGAGACCCGTGGCTGGCTCCCATTCCCCCGGCTGTTCCAATGGGTCCTCCTCTACCTTCTCTGAGACTTTGGGTTCAGGGTGATCTGGTCATTTAGCCCACGGTGTGCAAAGTGCCACTCAGAAGTAACGTAGCCCTGTGCAGATGTCCTCGATGGTCAACTGTTTCGGTGGATTCCCTCGACCTTTTCCAAATGCTCAGGTTTGGGTGACCTGCCCATTTAGCCCATAGTGTGCAAAAAGTGGGGGAAAAAACTGACTGCTGCCCAGGCAGCAGGCAGTTTTTTTCCTCACTCTACGAACCATCGGATGGCCACGTGGTGGATTTAAGGCCCAGTTAGGAACGGATAGCAAGCACTATTCCCCTCAATATGCGCAGAGGCCTTACGACGAGGCCCTTCAGGCAGCAGGCAGTTTTTTCTCCACTGCAGGAATCATCGGATGGCCACGTGGTGGAAATAAGGCTCAGTTAGGAACCACTAACGGATAGGCAAGCACTTTTCCCCTCAATACACGCAGAGGCCTTCCGATGAGGCCCGGAAATCACATGATCTTGTGTCACACTCTGTTAAGCAGCGTACGTGTGCACTGAAACCATAAGTTTGCCATTGTCAATACCATATGGCACATTGGATTCCCTTCCCCCTCCATCATCTCTTCAATTACTTCCCCACGTCTCCACCTCATCCACCGAGCCTTTGGGGTCCAGGTGACCCAGCCATTTAGCCCAAGGTGTACAAAGAGTCGCTCGGAGGTAATGCCATAACCAGTGAACATTAAAGAACACGCTGGATGACCTTGATGGCAGGTTTTCTCAAAACAGCTGTTTCTCCCAGACCTTTTCTGAGCCTTCAAAGTACGTGCAACCATTTAGCCCATAGTGTGAAAAGTGCCACTCAGATGTAAAACAACCCAACCCCTTTGTGGCAAAAGTGTGCAATCCCGTAAGGCTCTTATTGATCCGGGTGGCAATGTGGTGCCGGCCGTAAGACCCCACTCCGATTTACAGTCTCGGGAGATCAAAGTGTGCAATCCTGTAAGGCTCTTAGGGACCTGAGAGGCAAAAGTGTGCAATCCCGTAAGGCTCTTAGGGACCTGGGAGACCAAAGTGGCTTATGGGATTGCACACTTTTGCCTCTAGGGTCCCTAAGAGCTGTACGGGATTGCACACTTTTGCCTCTCAGGTCACTAAGAGCTTTACAGGAATTGCACATTTTGGTCTCATGGGTCTCTAAGAGCCTTACGGGATTGCACACTTTGGTCTCATGGGTCCCTAAGAGCATTACAGGATTGCACACTTTTGCCTCCCAGGACCGTAAGTCCCTTACGTGTGCCATCCCATAAGGCTCTTTGGGACCTTGGAGACCAAAATGATGCTGTACCATAAGGGCATTAGCATCCCAGAGATCCTAACGGTCTTATGGGACACCGCCACATTGGTCACCCGGGTCCCTAAGAGCCTTACGGGATTGCACACTTTTGCCATAAAGGGTTTGGGTTGTTTTATCTCCGAGTGGCACTTTTCACACTATGGGCTAAATGGTCGCACGTACCCCGAAGGCTCAAAAGGTCTGGGAGAAACAGCTGTTTTGAGGAAACCTGCCATCAAGGTCATCCAGCATGTTCTTTAACGTGCACAGTGTATGGCATTACCTCTGAGCGCCTCTTTGTACACCTTGGGCTAAATGGCCGGGTCACCTGGAATCCAAAGGCTTGGTGGAGATGTGATCTTGTGACCTGGCCTTTTAACCCATGGTGTGCAAAAAGTGATGCTCAGTGATAACACAATCCGACACTGAAGATCACGCTGGATGGCCTTAACGGGAGGCTACCGTCTGTCCCCTAACAGCTGTTCCAGTGGGTCCCCTCCCCCAAACTTCTCTGAGCCTCCAGGGTACTTGTGACCTGGCCTTTTAACCCATGGTGTGCAAAAAGTGTTGCTCAGAGATAACACAATCCAACACTGAAGATCACGCTGGATGGCCTTGACAGGAGGCTACCCTCTGCCTCCTGACAGCTGTTCCAGTGGGGCCCCTCCCCCAACCTTCTCTGAGCCTTCAGGGTTCATGTGAGCAGGCCTCTTAACCCATGGTGTGCAAAAAGTTCTGCTCAGAGATAACACAATCCAACATTGAAGATCACGCTGGATGTCCTTGACAGGAGGCTACCATCTGCCTCCTAACAGCTGTTTCAGTATGTCCCCTCCCCCAAACTTCTCTGAGCCTCCAGGGTCCTTGTGACCTGGCCTTTCAACCCATGGCGTGCAAAACGTGTTGCTCAGAGATAACACAATCCAACACTGAAGATCACGCTGGATGGCCTTGACAAGAGGCTACCCTCTTCCTCCTAATAGCTGTTGCAATGTGTCCTATCCCCCAACATTCTCTGAGCCTTTGACGTCCTTCTGACCGGGCCTTTTAACCCATGGTGTGCAAAAAGTGGTTCTCAGAGATAACACAATCCAACAGTGAAGATCACACTCGATGGCCTGGACAGCAGGGTACCCTCTGCCTCCTAACAGCTGTTCCTGTGGGTCCCCTCCCCCAACCTTCTCTGAGCCTTCAGGGTTCATGTGACCTGGCCTTTTAACTCATGGTGTGCAAAAAGTGCTGCTCAGAGATAACACAATCCAATATTGAAGATCACATTGGATGGCCTTGACAGGAGGCTACCCTCTGCCTCCTAACAGCTGTTCCAGTGGGTCCCCTTCCCCAACACTCTCCGAGCCTTTGGGGTTCTTGTGACCTGGCCTTTTAACCCATGGTGTGCAAAAAGTGATGCTCAGTGATAACACAATGCAACACTGAAGATCACGCTGGATGGCCTTGACAGGAGGCTACCATTTGCCTCCTAACAGCTGTTCCAATGGGTCCCATTCCCCAACACTCTCTGAGCCTTCGAGGTCCTTGTGACCTGGCCTTTTAACCCATGGTGTGCAAAAAGTGTTGCTCAGAGGTAACACAATCCAACACTGAAGATCAGGTTGGATCGCCTTGACAGGAGGCTACCCTCTGCCTCCTAACAGCTGTTCCAGTGGGTACCCTCCCCCAACCTTCTCTGAGCCTTCAGGGTTCATGTGACCAGTCCTTTTAACCCATGGTGTGCAAAAAGTGCTGCTCAGAGATAACACAATCCAACATTGAGATCATGCTGGATGTCCTTGACAGGAGGCTACCATCTGCCTCCTAACAGTTGTTCCAATGAGTCCCCTCCCCCAACATTCTCTGAGCCTTCGAGGTCCTTGTGACCTGGCCTTTTAACCCATGGTGTGCAAAAAGTGCTGCTCAGTGATAACACAATCCAACACTGGAGATCACGCTGGATAACCTTGACAGGAGGCTACCCTCTGCCTCCTAACAGCTGTTCCAGTGGATCCCCTCCCCAACCTTCTCTGAGCCTTCAGGGTTCATGTGACCTGGCCTTTTAACCCAAGGTGTTAAAAGGTGCAAAAAGTGCTGCTCAAGATGGAAAAAGTGCAAAAAGTGCTGCTCAGAGATAACACAATCCAATATTGAAGATCACGTTGGATGGCCATGACAGGAGGCTACCCTGTGCCTCCTAACAGTTATTCCAGTGAGACCCCTCCCCCAACACTCTCTGAGGCTTCGGGTTTCTTGTGACCTGGCCTTTTACCCATGGTGTGCAAAAAGTGATGCTCAGTGATAACACAATCCAACACTGAAGATCACGCTGGATGGCCTTGACAAGAGGCTACCATCTGCCTCCTAACAGCTGTTCCAGTGGGTCCTCTCCCCGAACACTCTCTGAGCCTTCGGGGTCCTTGTGACCTGGACTTTTAACCCATGGTGTGCAAAAAGTGCTTCTCGGTGATAACACAATCCAACACTGAAGATCACGCTGGATGGTCTTGACAGGAGGCTACCCTCTGCCTCCTAAAAGCTGTTCCAGTGGGTCCCCTCCCCCAACTTTCTCTGAGACTTCAGGGTTCATGTGACCTGGCCTTTTAACCAATGGTGTGCAAAAAGTGCTGCTCAGAGATAACACAATCCAATATTGAAGATGACGTTGGATGGCCTTGACAGGAGGCTACCCTCTGCCACCTAACAGCTGTTCCAGTGGGTCCCCTTCCCCAACAGTCTCTGAGCCTTCGGGGTTCTTGTGACCTGGCCTTTTAACCCATGGTGTGCAAAAAGTGCTGCTCAGAGATAACACAATCCAATATTGAAGATCACGCTGGATGGCCTTGACAGGAGGCTACAATTTGCCTCCTAACAGATGTTTCAATGGGTCCCATCCCCCAACACTCTCTGAGCCTTCGAGGTCCTTGTGACCTGACCTTTTAACCCATGGTATGCAAAAAGTGTTGCTCAGAGATAACACAATCCAACACTGAAAATCACGCTGGATGGCCTTAACGGGAGGCTACCCTCTGTCTCCTAACAGCTGTTCCAGTGGGTCCCCTCCCCCAAACTTCTCTGAGCCTCCAGGGTCCTTTTGACCTGGCCTTTTAACCCATGGTGTGCAAAAAGTGTTGCTCAGAGGTAACACAATCCAACACTGAATATCACGCTGGATCGCCTTGATAGGAGGCTACCCTCTGCCTACTAACAGTTGTTCCAGTGGGTCCCCTCCCCCAACCTTCTCTGAGCCTTCAGGGTTCATGTGACCTGGCCTTGTAACCCATGGTGTGCAAAAAGTGCTGCTCAGAGATAACACAATCCAACATTGAAGATCACGCTGGATGTCCTTGACAGGAGGCTACCATCTGCCTCCTAACAGATGTTCCAATGAGTCCCCTCCCCCAACACTCTCTGAGCCTTCGAGGTCCTTGTGACCTGGCCTTTTAACCCATGGTGTGCAAAACGTGCTGCTCAGTAATAACACAATCCAATATTGAAGATCACATTGGATGGGCTTGACAGGAGGCTACCCTGTGCCTCCTAACAGTTGTTCCAGTGGGTCCCCTCCCCCAACACTCTCTGAGCCTTCGGGGTCCTTGTGACCTTGCCTTTTAACCCATGGTGTGCAAAAAGTGCTGCTCAGAGATAAAACAATCTAACACTGAAGATCACGTTGGATGGCCTTTACAGGAGTCAACACTCTGCCTCCTAACAGCTGTCCCAGTGTGTCCCCTCCCCCAACATTCTCTGAGCCTTCAGGGTTCATGTGACCTGGCCTTTTAACCCATGGTGTGCAAAAAGTGCTGCTCAGAGATAACATAATCCAACACTGAAGATCACAATGGATGGCCTTGAGGGGAGGTTACCCTCTGCCTCCTAACAGCTGTTCCGTGGGACCCCTCCCCCAACCTTTTCTCAGACTTCGGGGTCCTTGTGACCTGGCCTTTTAACCCATGGTGTGCAAAAATTGCTGCTCAGATATAACACAATCCAACACTGAAGGTCACACTGGATGTCTTTGATGGGAGGCTACCATCTGCCTCCTAACAGCTGTTCCTGTGGGTCCCCTCCCCCAACCTTCTCTGAGCCTTCAGGGTTCATGTGACCTGGCCTTTTAACCCATGGTGTGCAAAAAGTGCTGCTCTGTGATAACACAATCCAACAGCGAAGATCAGGCTGGATGGCCTTGACAGGAGGATATCCTCTGCCTCCTAACAGCTGTTCCATTGGGTCCCCTCCCCCAACACTCTCTGAGGCTTCGGGTTTCTTGTGACCTGACCTTTTACCCATGGTGTGCAAAAAGTGATGCTCAGTGATAACACAATCCAACACTGAAGATCACGCTGGATGGCCTTGACAGGAGGCTACCCTCTTCCTTGTAACAGCTGTTCCAGTGGGTCTCCTCCCCCAACCTTCTCTGAGCCTTCAGTGTTCATGTGACCTGGCCTTTTAACCCATGGTGTGCAAAAAGTGCTGCTCTGTGATAACACAATCCAACAGCGAAGATCAGGCTGGATGGCCTTGACAGGAGGATATCCTCTGCCTCCTAACAGCTGTTCCAGTGGGTCCCCTCCCCCAACACTCTCTGAGGCTTCGGGTTTCTTGTGACCTGACCTTTTACCCATGGTGTGCAAAAAGTGCTGCTCTGTGATAACACAATCCAACACTGAAGATCACGCTGGATGGCCTTAACAGGAGGCTACCCTCTGCCTCCTAACAGCTGTTCCAGTGGGTCCCCTCCCCCAACACTCTCTGAGGCTTCGGGTTTTTTGTGACCTGGCCTTTTACCCATGGTATGCAAAAAGTGCTGCTCAGTGATAACACAATCCAACACTGAAGATCACGCTGGATATGGCCTTGACAGGAGGCTACCCTCTGCCTCCTAACAGCTGTTCCAGTGGGTCCCCACCTCCAACCTTCTCTGAGCCTTCAGGGTTCATGTGACCTGGCCTTTTAACCCATGGTGTGCAAAAAGTGCTGCTCAGTGATAACACAATCCAACACTGAAGATCACGCTGGATGGCCTTAACAGGAGGCTACCCTCTGCCTCCTAACAGCTGTTCCAGTGGGTCCCCTCCCCCAACACTCTCTGAGGCTTCGGGTTTTTTGTGACCTGGCCTTTTACCCATGGTATGCAAAAAGTGCTGCTCAGTGATAACACAATCCAACACTGAAGATCACGCTGGATATGGCCTTGACAGGAGGCTACCCTCTGCCTCGTAACAGCTGTTCCAGTGGGTCCCCTCCCCCAACCTTCTCTGAGCCTTCAGGGTTCATGTGACCTGGCCTTTTAACCCATGGTGTGCAAAAAATGCTGCTCAGAGACAACACAATCCAATATTGAAGATCACGTTGGATGGCCTTGACAGGCTACCCTGTGCCTCCTAACAGTTGTTCCAGTGGGTCCCCTCCCCCAACACTCTCTGAGCCTTCGGGGTCCTTGTGACATGGCCTTTTAACCCATGGTGTGCAAAAAGTGCTGCTCAGAGATAACACAATCCAATATTCAAGATCACGCTTGATGGCTTTGACAGGAGGTTACCCTCTGCCTCTTAACAGCTGTTCCAGTGGGTCCCCTCCCCCCACACTCTCTGAGCCTTCCGGGTTCTTGTGACCTGGCCTTTTAACCCATGGTGTGCAAAAAGTGATGCTCAGTAATAACACAAGCCAACACTGAAGATCACGCTGGATGGCCTTGACGGGAGGCTACCATTTGCCTCCTAACAGCTGTTCCAGTGGGTCCCCTCCCCCAACCTTCTCTGAGCCTTCAGGGTTCATGTGACCTGGCCTTTTAACCCATGGTGTGCAAAAAATGCTGCTCAGAGACAACACAATCCAATATTGAAGATCACGTTGGATGGCCTTGACAGGCTACCCTGTGCCTCCTAACAGTTGTTCCAGTGGGTCCCCTCCCTCAACACTCTCTGAGCCTTCGGGGTCCTTGTGACATGGCCTTTTAACCCATGGTGTGCAAAAAGTGCTGCTCAGAGATAACACAATCCAATATTCAAGATCACGCTTGATGGCTTTGACAGGAGGTTACCCTCTGCCTCCTAACAGCTGTTCCAGTGGGTCCCCTCCCCCCACACTGTCTGAGCCTTCCGGGTTCTTGTGACCTGGCCTTTTAACCCATGGTGTGCAAAAAGTGATGCTCAGTAATAACACAAGCCAACACTGAAGATCACGCTGGATGGCCTTGACGGGAGGCTACCATTTGCCTCCTAACAGCTGTTGCAATGGGTTCTATCCCCCAACACTCTCTGAGCCTTCGAGGTCCTTGTGACCTGGCCTTTTACCCCATGGTTTGCAAAAAGTGTTGCTCAGAGATAAACAATCCAGCAGTGAAGATCACGCTCGATGGCCTTAACGGGAGGCTACCCTCTGCCTCCTACCAGCTGTTCCAGTGGGTCCCCTCCCCCAACCGTCTCTGAGCCTTCAGTGTTCATGTGACCTGGCCTTTTAACCCATGGTGTGCAAAAAGTGCTGCTTAGAGATAACACAATCCAACATTGAAGATCACGCTGGATGGCCTTGACAAGAGGCTACCATCTGCCTGCTAACAGCTGTTCCAGTGGGTCCCCTCCCCCAACACTCTCTGAGCCTTCGGGGTCCTTGTGACCTGGACTTTTAACCCATGGTGTGCAAAAAGTGCTTCTCGGTGATAACACAATCCAACACTGAAGATCACGCTGGATGGCCTTGACAGGAGGCTACCCTTTGCCTCCTAACAGCTGTTCCAGTGGGTCCCCTCCCGCAACCTTCTCTGAGCCTTCAGGGTTCATGTGACCTGGCCTTTTAACCCATGGTGTGCAAAAAGTGCTGCTCAGAGATAACACAATCCAATATTGAAGATCACGTTGGATGGCCTTGACAGGAGGCTACCCTGTGCCTCCTAACAGTTGTTCCAGTGGGTCCCCTCCCCCAACACTCTCTGAGCCTTCGGGTTTCTTGTGACCTGGCCTTTTAACCCATGGTGTGCAAAAGTGCTGCTCAGTGATAACACAATCTAACACTGAAAATCACGCTGGATGGCCTTGACAGGAGGCTACCCTCTGCCTCCTAACAGCTGTTCCAGTGGGTCTCCTCCCCCAACCTTCTCTGGGGCTTCAGGGTTCATGTGACCTGGCCTTTTAACCCATGGTGTGCAAAAAGTGCTGCTCAGAGATAACACAATCCAACATTGAATCTCGTTGGATGGCCTTGACAGGAGGCTACCCTGTGCCTCCTAACAGCTGTTCCAGTGGGTCCCCTCCCTCAACCTTCTTTGAGCCTTCAGTCTTCATGTGACCTGGCCTTTTAACCCATGGTGTGCAAAAAGTGCTGCTCAGAGATAACACAATCCAACATTGAATCTCACGCTGGATATCCTTGACAAGAGACTACCATCTGCCTCCTAACAGCTGTTCCAGTGGGTCCTTTCCCCCAACCTTCTCTGAGCCTTCAGGGTTCATGTGACCTGGCCTTTTAACCCATGGTGTGCAAAAAGTGCTGCTCAGAGATAACACAATCCAATATTGAAGATCACGTTGGATGGCCTTGACAGGAGGCTACCCTCTGCCTCCTAACAGCTGTTCCAGTGGGTCCCCTCGCCCAACACTCTCTGAGCCTTCGGGGTCCTTGTGACCTGGACATTTAACCCATGGTGTGCAAAAAGTGCTTCTCGGTGATAACACAATCCAACACTGAAGATCACGCTGGATGGCCTTGACAGGAGGCTACCCTCTGCCTCCTAACAGCTGTTCCAGTGGGTCCCCTCCCCCAACCTTCTCTGAGCCTTTGGGGTCCTTGTGACCTGGCCTTTTAACCCATGGTGTGCAAAAATTTTTGCTCAGAGATTACACAATCCAACACTGAAGATCACGCTGGATGGGCTTGACGGGAGGCTACCCTCTGCCTCCTAACAGCTGTTCCAGTGGGTCCCCTCCGCCAACCTTCTCTGAGCCTTCAGAGTTCATGTGACCTGGTCTTTTAACCCATGGTGTGCAAAAAGTGCTGCTCAGAGATAGCACAATGCAACATTGAAAATCACGCTGGATGGCCTTGACAGGAGGCTACCATCTGCCTCCTAACAGCTGTTCCATTGGGTCCCCTTCCCCAACCTTCTCTGAGCCTTCAGGATTCATGTGACCAAGCCTTTTAATACATGGTGTGCAAAAAGTGCTGCTCAGAGATAACACAATCCAATATTGAAGATCACGCTGGATGGCCTTGACAGGATGCTACCAGCTGCCTCCTAACAGCTATTCCAGTGGGTCCCCTCCCCCAACTATCTCTGAGCATTCGTGGTCCTTGTGACGTGGCCTTTTAACCCATGGTGTGCAAAAAGTGCTGCTCAGTGATAACACAATCCAACACTGAAGATCACGTTGTATGGCCTTGACAAGAGGCTACCATCTGCCTCCTAACAGCTGTTACAGTGGGTCCCCTCCCCCAACCTTCTCTGAGCCTTCAGGGTTCATGTGACCTGGCCTTTTAACCCACGGTGTGCAAAAAGTGCTGATCAGTGATAACACAATCCAACACTGAAGATCACGCTGGAAGGCCTTGACAGGAGGCTACCCTCTGCCTCCTAACAGCTGTTCCAGTGGGTCCCCTCCCACAAACTTCTCTGAGCCTTCAGGGTTCATGTGACCTGGCCTTTTAACCCATGGTGTGCAAAAAGTGCTGCTCAGAGATAGCACAATCCAACATTGAAGAACACGCTGGATGGCCTTGACAGGAGGCTACCATCTGCCTCCTAACAGCTGTTGCAGTGGGTCCCCTCTCCCAACACTCTCTCAGCCTTCGAGGTCCTTGTGACCTTACCTTTTAACCCATGGTGTTCAAAAAGTGTTGCTCAGAGATAACACAATCCAACACTGAAGATCACGCTGGATGGCCTTAACGGGAGGCTACCCTCTCCCTCCTAACAGCTGTTCCAGTGGGTCCTCTCCCCCAACCTTTTCTGAGCCTTCAAGGTTCGTGTGACCTGGCCTTTTAACCCATGGTGTGGAAAAAGTGCTGATCAGTGATAACACAATCCAACACTGAAGATCACACTGGATGGCCTTGACAGGAGGCTACCCTCTGCCTCCTAACAGCTGTTCCAGTGGGTCCCCTCCCCCAAACTTCTCTGAGCCTTCAGGGTTCATGTGACCTGGCCTTTTAACCCATGGTGTGCAAAAAGTGCTGCTCAGAGATAACACAATCCAACATTGAAGATCACACTGGATGGCCTTGACAGGAGGCTACCCTCTGCCTCCTAACAGCTGTTCCAGTGGGTCCCCTCTTCCAACCTTCTCTGAGCCTTCAGGGTTCATATGACCTGGCCTTTTAATCCATGGTGTGCAAAAAGTGCTGCTCAGAGATAACACAATCCAACATTGAAGATCACACTGGATGGCCTTGACAGGAGGCTACCCTCTGCCTCCTAACAGTTGTTCCAGTGGGTCCCCTCCCCCAACCTTCTCTGAGTCTTCGGGGTCCTTGTGACCTGGCCTTTTAACCCATGGTGTGCAAAACGTGCTGCTCAGATATAACACAATCCAACACTGAAAATCACGCTGAATGGCCTTGACGGGGGGCTACCCTCTGCCTCGTAACAGCTGTTCCAGTGGGTCCCCTCCCCCAACATTCTCTGAGCCTGCGGGTTCCTTCTCACCTGGCCATTTAGCCCATGCTTTTCACATAAATGCCGATCAGAAGAAAAACAACTCATGTTTCAAGATAGATCTTTGTTTAGAAATAATAGGCATTGAAAATCCGTTTTCTCGCTTCTTTTACTTATCTCTTCCATGATCTGAAGCTGACATACCGAAGCTACTGATAATTATTAGACTTAAGTTTAATCTTGTTGAGGTGTAATATAAGACAGCACCTAATAACGTACTGCATACAAAGATGCAAGTGTGAGCAGTCAACAAAATTACATTCTCAACACCGAAACAAATAACAAAAGCTGAGAAAAAATCAGATAAAATTATGGCCATCTCTCTTTAACAACCATCCTGACGACAAGAATATATTTAAATTTGAAAAAAAATCAGCGAAATCTATTTATAAATTTTAAGAAAATAAATTGTGGGTATTAATCCAATACCTTCCCCCCCCCCCCCCTCCCTTCAAATCCTCCTATTGAATATGCAACTGGATAAGAATTCATCGATTGAACTCAAAAAATTTAGGATTTATTGAGATTCTGAGATTGAAAACTATTTAATTCATAGTCTGCTGCAAAATGCTACAAATGCGAAATCCAAAGAGAAATGATGCATAATATTAAAAACTGCTAAATATACAAGAAATATCAAATAAATCACTCAACAAGTTCATAGCTTCCTTCAAATATATACATTCCTTCAAATCTCAACAACTACATTCACATCCTCCTCCTCCTCCTCCTCAAGCAGACATGGGCTACAGAGGTCCAACCAGACGGTGCAATTTAGTTCTCCAAGCAAGTCTATCTTGAGCTACATCTACTGCATATGGCCACTGCACACCAATTCTAACAAGGTCCTGTTTGACATTGTCTGCCCACCGCATCCTAGGTCTCCCCTTCTTTCTGAGGCCTTTAGGCACACTGTTCATAACCCTATTCGCCAATCTATAATTATTCATACGGGCAACATGGCCAAACCAACGGAGTCTCTCTCTGCACAATATGTTGCTTAAAGGAGGTTGCAAACTCCTTTGCCTAACCTCATCATTAGTTACAAAGTTGAACCACCTAATGCCCAAGATACTGCGTAAGCATCTGGAATCAAAAGCATCTAGTTTCCTGTTATCTTGTTTACAAAGTGTCCAAGTTTCACTACCATAACTAACCCTAGAAAGAACCAAACTATTATACAGTCTAATTTTAGTCTTTAGGTGTATACGCCTATTTCTCCACACTCTCCATAGATTCTTAAAAGTCCCAGCAGCAATCCCTATTCGTCTGTTAATCTCATGACGCACACATCACCATTATCTGTTACATAGCTCCCAAGATAATTAAACTGTGACACCTGCTCAAGACTGCAACCATTCAGATTAACTGAATCACAGCCTGCCTGACCAATTTTCATCACTTTAGTTTTCTCTCTGTTTATAACCAAACCTACTCTACTACCAGTCTCATCAACGGCTCGAATGAAAGAGTTCATCTCATCAACATCATTTGCCAGAAGGGCTAAATCATCAGCATAATCTAAATCAGAAATTTTCCTATCTCCAGCCCATTTAAGGCCAAAATCTTTCCCTTGAAGTGAATTTCGCATAACATAATCAATAACCAAGCTAAAGAGAAAAGGAGACAAAATGCACCCTTGTCGAACACCAGAAGTAATGCTAAACCAATTGCTACAAGCCTTACCAACTCTCACACACGACTCAGTGTTATTATAGAGAGCTTTCATAATGTTAACTAACTTGTCTGGTATACCATATGATCTCACAATCAACCACAAATTATGACGATCAACAGAGTCGAAAGCCTTTTTGAAATCAACAAAGCTAGCAACCAAAGGTTTCTGAAACTCTAAACATTTCTCAAGAATCTGCCTAAGTGAAAATATCTGATCCACACATCCCCTACCACTTCTGAATCCACATTGCTCATCACGCAATTGACTGTCAACCAGATTCTTAATTCTATTAAGCACAATCATGGAAAGAACTTTACCTGGAACAGAGAGTAGGCTGATACCCCTATAGTTATCACAAGAACTGCGATCACCTTTTTTGAAAATAGGGATAACAATAGCTCTGGTAAAATCCTTAGGAACCATGCCTTTATCATAAAAGATATTCAGAATTTCAGTCATCCAAGTGGTAACCGAAACATTCCCAGCTCTAAGCATTTCCGTAGTAATTTCATCTACCCCTGGGGATTTATGAAGTTTAAGTTTAGAAACAGCCAAACTAACTTCAGATTGTGTCAAAAGTTTGCTCGGCCATAATAACATTTGCAATGAATGTACCAGAAAAAAAATTGGGGTTTTCTACAATGGAAACTTAATTTAAAAATGTTTTATTTTATTTTTAGTTTTATTTTAGAAATAGGCCAATTTGCTGCATTATTTTTTTTGCTATTATATATATATATAATTTGCTATATATAAATTATTTGATATATAAATGGCGGCTGAGGCCGGCGATCTGTACTACTGCTCCTGCTGCTTTTAGTCTGCTACATTACAGAAACATATCACGAACTTCTCGGGAATGTTTTGGGTGTTCGTTCTTTTCATGGACCCATGATTCTTTTTATCGAGCGAATTGTTTACTTCCTCACAGTTTGATGTGAAGTTTGTTTCTTCATTTAATTCCGAAATTGTAAAATAAATTCGAAATATTTTATTCCATGAAACAGACAAAAATGACTTTGCATTTTAAAGTTCCAGTGTATTGTAATGTAATTCATATATACAGGGTGAATCTGAAAAAGTGGGCAAAACTTTACGGGGCATTAGAACGCAGCTATACGAGCAATATTCGTCATAGAATGTATGGTCGGAACGCAAGCGGTGAGAAGTTAAAAGGTAGTTTTCCACTGTCACATTTAAAGAATGAACACAAGAAGGAGAGAATCTTCAGGAATCATTCCTTTATCATAAAAGATATTCAGAATTTCAGTCATCCAAGTTGTAACCGAAACATTCCCAGCTCTAAACGTTTCCGTAATAATTTCATCTAACCCTGGGAATTTATGTAGTTTAAGTTTAGAAACAGCCAAAATAACTTCAGATTGTGTTATAGGGCCCACATTGAAGTCACTAATGCATCTATCATCATTGCAAACAATGGGAGTAGAACTAATCCCATTGTACAGAACATCACTGAAATGCTCAGCCTACCTAGCCACGACAGAATCCTAATCTTCTATTACCTTGTTTATTCTTCAATCGTGGAAAATCTGTCTTACTATCTGGTACAGCTCTCTGCTGTTCTGCTGTCTAAGTGCTTCCTCAGTTGTGTCAGCGAAGCCATCAGCAAAAATTTCTTATCAGCAGCTATCTGATCCTTTACACGTTTATTAAATTCTTTGTAATGCTCTCTATTAGGACTAGTAGGGCATTGATTCAGGACATTCCTGCAGTTCCTTCTTTCTGAAATGAGTTCAAGTGCCTTATCACCGAAATAATTCTGCCCCCTCTGCTCCTTTTTCTTAAAAGAGCACTGTTATTTTCCGAAAAAGCCTGTTTAAAATGGTCCCATTCTTCCTGAACTTCAGTAGTAGGCAAACCATGACTATCATAATGACTAAGTAACCTATCATGGTAAGCTTTAGCTATAACTGGGTCTTTCAGAGCTTTAGAATTAAAGGCAATTTTTAACCGTAGCGCAACATTTCTTAAGTTTAAGTTGCAAGACATTTTAACAAGGCAATGATGAGACCCAATTTCAGCTCCCTTATATGACCTGGTATTATATATATATATAAAATATTATATATAATATATATAACTATTTCATCTTAAAATGGGTTCATTTCAAACCAACAAATATTTCCTCTCTGCAGTCAGTACTTCGGAAAATGATCTGTGACGTAACCAACTTCTTTCAAGTTTGTTTCCATATGGAGCGTTTCTAGCATTGGTTTCTACGGTTTCAAGCGTCCAGAACCCGAGCGCCCTCTAGTCACTGAAAGGACGAAGTTGCATTTATGAGGAAATCTATATTATTCTTCACATTAGGAGAGAAGTTTCCTTGATCATTTCATATCCCACTCTTTCGAACATTAGGAGAGAAGTTTCCTTGATCATTTCATATCCCACTCTTTCGATATCCTTTTCCTACGTTTCAAAATTCTCCCAAGTGCTGCACACTGCATCTAAAGGGTTCTAGGAATAGGGAAGCAATTTTAATGTCTTCAATGAAGATGCCCAAAAATATAGCATTAATGAGGGTCTCAGACACAGATACACAGAGACGGCATCTGCTCTGATTGGCGGGACATTCATGGAGCCATGTTAAGCGGGTCAAGAACGGAAAATATGCAGTAGCTTTACACAGAGTTTAAAGGTAATATATGTGGTGCAATGGTAATCAACAGATGCCTACATTAATTCACACTGCGACTTTTTATCAAGTAGTATTAGAAACCAATATATCACAGTACTTAAATATTTGTCCGTTTTCAGAAATAGCTATTTTTCCTTATTTTTTAATAATCGCAAATCATGAAGGTAACGATAAAAACGCATCTACATGGGAAGCAGTGTTATGAAAATTTGTACTTTCGTCTGTCTGAGTGATCCTTGTGGCTCTGTGGGCGTAACCTACTGCTTTCGATCCTGATTAAACCGGTTTCAAACGTCTGGAACAGGAGAGGCCTCTAGCGTCAGCTGATTAGGAATGGACTGCTAATTTAAACATTATATTAGCATATAATGCAAATAATTGAAAAATGGTATGGGATATCGATTTCGAATTTTTTTTAGTTTTTTTTTTTGTTAGATAAATTTTTCTTTTTTTTTTCATCAGGGCTCGGGTAATATCGAAATATTTCGTTCCCAGAAGATCCAGCTTTAGATTTCAGCTTAATCTCTTCAGAGCGGGCTTACGGAGACATCGTATGGCACAGATCCTACTTCATTCCACTGCAGCAAACGTGTCAATTGTTTCTTCAACCAAGTGCTCTGAAACTTTGGTGAAACGAGTAAGAGTTAAAGAATGGTTTAAAGTTAATATCATTACATACAGGGTAAATCTGAAAAAGTGGGCAAAACTTTACGGGGTGGTAGAACGCAGTTATACGAGCAATATTCGTCATAGAAAGTATGGGTGGAACGCAAACGGCGAGCCGCTAGGTGGCGTTGGAAATGATATAAAAGGGTCGGTCCTCGCACCCAACGGAATTTCTACCGTGGATTGCCGAGAGGATGGCTGGTTATACTAACCACGAAATGGCGGATATGCACTTTGTGTACGGTGCGGCTGACGGGAATGCAAGTGAGGCACAGAGACGTTACCGCGATCTGTTTTCGATGAGATGCACTCCATATCGGAAAACCTTCGAGCGTTTGCATCGGCGGCTGTGTGAAACAGGATCCTTCGCCGCGGCCAAGCAAGACGCAGGGCGTGAAAGGAGTGTCAGGACGCCGCAACTTGCAGAGGACATTCTGCGTAGGGTGGAAGAGTAACTGGGATGTAGCACGCGAGAAGTTTCCCGTGCAGTACACGTGTCCCAAATGTCGGTTTGCCGTGTGCTACAGGAGGAAGGAATGCACCCCTATCGTATGCAAAAGGTACAAGCGTTGTCACCGGTGGACTATCAGCCACGTGTCGATTTCGCACGTTGGTACCTCCAGCAGAATGCAGCGCAGCCGGATTTTGGTGCACATGTTCTGTTTACGGACAAGTGCACTTTCACCCGTGAGGGCGTTTTGAATACCCACAATTCACACACGTGGGCATCTACGAACCCACATGCCACACGTCCTCATTCGTTCCAGCAGTGGTTCTCCGTAAATGTTTGGGCAGGGATCCTCCATGACCATTTGGCTGGCCCATACCTCCTGCCACACCGTCTGGACGGCAAATCGTATAACACATTCCTACGAGAGGTGTTGCAGGAGCTGCTTCGTCCGATTCCAACCCCCAGCAGGTCGAGAATGTGGTTGCAGCACGACGGTGCGCCTGCACACTTCAGCTTAGATATGCGGAACACTTTACATGCAACGTTCCCAAGGTGATGGATTGGTCGAGGTGGTCCCATAGCTTGGCCACCAAGATCGCCGGATCTCTCGTGTTTGGACTTTTTCCTGTGGGGCCATATGAAAAGCCTAATCTACGAGTGCCCCATTGAAACCGATATGGATCTAGTCGCCAGGATCGCCGTTGTTGCCGGCGATTTTCGAGAAATACCTGGTGTCTTCGCAAATGTGCGTTGGTCCCTATCCCGCAAGTGTGAAGCCTGCATTACAGCTGGCGGCAGCTCTTTTGAGCAATTTCTTTGAGCATGTACCTCAATTACATTCCTGTTAATAAAATGTTTTCTGAAGTATCTCCTCTCCTTCTTGTGCTCATTCTTTAAATGTGACAGTGGAAAACTACCTTTTAACTTCTCACCGCTTGCGTTCCGACCATACATTCTATGACGAATATTGCTCGTATAGCTGCGTTCTAATGCCCCGTAAAGTTTTGCCCACTTTTTCAGATTCACCCTGTATATATGAATTACATTACAATACACTGGAACTTTAAAATGCAAAGTCATTTTTGTCTGTTTCATGGAATAAAATATTTCGAATTTATTTTACAATTTCGGAATTAAATGAAGAAACAAACTTCACATCAAACTGTGAGGAAGTAAACAATTCGCTCGATAAAAAGAATCATGGGTCCATGAAAAGAACGAACACCCAAAACATTCCCGAGAAGTTCGTGATATGTTCTGTAATGTAGCAGACTAAAAGCAGCAGGAGCAGTAGTACAGATCGCCGGCCTCAGCCGCCATTTTGTTTTTGACGCAACGTAACAAAACGGCCCTTTTAGTTGATTCCCAAAACCCCCGAGACCCTAACAGGTGTTTCTAGAAAAAAGATTGCTTTTCTCGTTACCATAGTAACGAAAAACCCGAGTTTACGTCAAACGCAAAGTACCATGGTAACGGTAATTGGCGTTGTAAAGAAACAACGTAACGAAAAAAAAACAACCGCGATTTCACTAAAAACATTCCACATAACCACATATTCTTAAAAAAAAACCATAAAAAAACACTGAAGTTGCCTTCCCATATACTACAACCTCTTTCTCCAATAATTAAAACACTACACAAATATATTTCCAGAAAGTAAACTGATCAATCCAGTCACACATACGATAATTAGTCTAAATAAATCACCGGAATTAATGAAATCGAACGTGTCTCAAAACCAAGTTCATCATCGACGATGCATCGCCGACCGTCATTATAAAATAGCCCCCAAAACTAAATATCGACATAACACATACCAAAAAGCAAAAAATCGGCAACAGTGCACCACCAACCGAATTATAAAAAAGCCCAGAACTAAATAATGTCCTCCCAGGCAACCCAAACCGAAAAACATGAAATGGGAAGGACATGAAAATCGTAATCTTTTACGTTTTCAATGAATGTAAAAGACTATGGGAAAAAATGGGATTTTCTACAATGGGGACTTAATTTAAAAATGATTTTTTTTTCCAAAGTTTGCTTAACCCTAGTATCACAATGTGATTTACTCATTTATTTTATCACAAGATGGGATCATATGTGACCCCTCATACTTATATATCAAATAATTTATATATAGCAAATTATATATATATATAATAGCAAAAAAAATAATGCAGCAAATTGGCCTATTTCTAAAATAAAACTTATTTGAAATACTACCAAGAAAATGTTATGGGAAAATGAAAATTGTTTGGATTTTATACTTTTGAAAATAAAAAAAATAACATTTTTAAATTAAGTTTCCATTGTAGAAAACCCCATTTTTTTTTCTAGTACATTCATTGCAAATGTTATTATGGCCGAGCAAACTTTTGAAACTTTTACAATAGATTCAATGTATTATTTGCTTACAGTCATTTCTACATAAGTAGAAATGTTATAATCACAATGACTACTATAATTGGATCTTAGATAAATTGCAGTCATATAAATAAATAAAATTTTAGAATAGATGTTTGTATACAAACCAACCTGCTCTTTACATAATGCAGACAGAAGGGACAGCCTGCCCTTTACATAATGCAGACAGTCTCTTTAGAGCAATATTAGTCAGGTGCATTAGTTTCCATTAGGTGAAGATCTAACCTTGTTGATCTAGGGTTATTATGATAAATATATATGCAGAATATTTATAATATTGCAGCACTTCTCATACATTCCTGTATATTTTTGGCAGGATAGCATGACATTCAATATGCATATTACTGTAGAGTAATATTGTACAGCTATCCATTTTTTTTTTCATATTAAAAATTTCAATAATGATCCATAATTGACTTTCAATTTACAATTTGCACAGAACTTCACTATCACATATTAAAATGACAGGTTCGTGGCAAGTAGCTGCTTGAGGTGTGTATATGTTTTTCATTTAGTAACCTGGGTTCGAACCCACGGGAAAGGTATGGATGTTCGTGTTGTTTTTCTGCTGAGGCCCTGCCATCCTCACAGACCTTCTACTACGGCATATAAACTGACAGCCTCCTGTCAGACCTCTGTGGGAAGCAGCTGCTTGAAAATATTTAATTTGTTATAATTATGTAGTTTACAATATGGATATTGGTATTTTTATATATTAAATAATTAGTCAAGCTTTATATATATCCCCCCTCAAGCAGGTATTTGCCACAGAGGTCTGGCAGGAGCCTGTCACCTTATATGCAATAGTAGAAGGTGTGATAGGTTGGCAGGACCTCAGCAGAAAACGACACAAACAACCATCCCTTACCCAGGTCCCTTAGATCTTTAGCTAAGTACACTAACCACTAGACCAAGGGACGGCTACCAAAATAAAAACATTTAATGTAACCTAAATATATCATAAAAATGCCAAATGATATAATAAAGGCTGCATTGTGGTACCTTTGAGCATGTTTTTGCACACAAGCTAAATGGCCAGGCCATCCACTCGACAGATGGTAGCCTCCCACGAAGGCCATCCACTCGACAGGTGGTAGCCTCCCACGAAGGCCATCCACTCGACAGCTGGTAGCCTCCCACGAAGGCCATCCACTCGACAGATGGTAGCCTCCCACGAAGGCCATCCACTCGACAGTGGTAGCCTCCCACGAAGGCCATCCACTCGACAGGTGGTAGCCTCCCACGAAGGCCATCCACTCGACAGATGGTAGCCTCCCACGAAGGCCATCCACTCGACAGATGGTAGCCTCCCACGAAGGCCATCCACTCGACAGGTGGTAGCCTCCCACGAAGGCCATCCACTCGACAGCTGGTAGCCTCCCACGAAGGCCATCCACTCGACAGATGGTAGCCTCCCACGAAGGCCATCCACTCGACAGTGGTAGCCTCCCACGAAGGCCATCCACTCGACAGGTGGTAGCCTCCCACGAAGGCCATCCACTCGACAGATGGTAGCCTCCCACGAAGGCCATCCACTCGACAGATGGTAGCCTCCCACGAAGGCCATCCACTCGACAGCTGGTAGCCTCCCACGAAGGCCATCCACTCGACAGATGGTAGCCTCCCACGAAGGCCATCCACTCGACAGGTGGTAGCCTCCCACGAAGGCCATCCACTCGACAGATGGTAGCCTCCCACGAAGGCCATCCACTCGACAGATGGTAGCCTCCCACGAAGGCCATCCACTCGACAGCTGGTAGCCTCCCACGAAGGCCATCCACTCGACAGTGGTAGCCTCTCACGAAGGCCATCCACTCGACAGTGGTAGCCTCCCACGAAGGCCATCCACTCGACAGGTGGTAGCCTCCCACGAAGGCCATCCACTCGACAGCTGGTAGCCTCCCACGAAGGCCATCCACTCGACAGATGGTAGCCTCCCACGAAGGCCATCCACTCGACAGTGGTAGCCTCCCACGAAGGCCATCCACTCGACAGGTGGTAGCCTCCCACGAAGGCCATCCACTCGACAGATGGTAGCCTCCCACGAAGGCCATCCACTCGACAGATGGTAGCCTCCCACGAAGGCCATCCACTCGACAGGTGGTAGCCTCCCACGAAGGCCATCCACTCGACAGCTGGTAGCCTCCCACGAAGGCCATCCACTCGACAGATGGTAGCCTCCCACGAAGGCCATCCACTCGACAGTGGTAGCCTCCCACGAAGGCCATCCACTCGACAGGTGGTAGCCTCCCACGAAGGCCATCCACTCGACAGATGGTAGCCTCCCACGAAGGCCATCCACTCGACAGATGGTAGCCTCCCACGAAGGCCATCCACTCGACAGCTGGTAGCCTCCCACGAAGGCCATCCACTCGACAGATGGTAGCCTCCCACGAAGGCCATCCACTCGACAGTGGTAGCCTCCCACGAAGGCCATCCACTCGACAGGTGGTAGCCTCCCACGAAGGCCATCCACTCGACAGATGGTAGCCTCCCACGAAGGCCATCCACTCGACAGATGGTAGCCTCCCACGAAGGCCATCCACTCGACAGGTGGTAGCCTCCCACGAAGGCCATCCACTCGACAGCTGGTAGCCTCCCACGAAGGCCATCCACTCGACAGATGGTAGCCTCCCACGAAGGCCATCCACTCGACAGTGGTAGCCTCCCACGAAGGCCATCCACTCGACAGGTGGTAGCCTCCCACGAAGGCCATCCACTCGACAGATGGTAGCCTCCCACGAAGGCCATCCACTCGACAGATGGTAGCCTCCCACGAAGGCCATCCACTCGACAGCTGGTAGCCTCCCACGAAGGCCATCCACTCGACAGATGGTAGCCTCCCACGAAGGCCATCCACTCGACAGTGGTAGCCTCCCACGAAGGCCATCCACTCGACAGGTGGTAGCCTCCCACGAAGGCCATCCACTCGACAGATGGTAGCCTCCCACGAAGGCCATCCACTCGACAGATGGTAGCCTCCCACGAAGGCCATCCACTCGACAGGTGGTAGCCTCCCACGAAGGCCATCCACTCGACAGATGGTAGCCTCCCACGAAGGCCATCCACTCGACAGGTGGTAGCCTCCCACGAAGGCCATCCACTCGACAGTGGTATCCTCCCACGAAGGCCATCCACTCGACAGGTGGTAGCCTCCCACGAAGGCCATCCACTCGACAGTGGTAGCCTCCCACGAAGGCCATCCACTCGACAGTGGTAGCCTCCCACAAAGGCCATCCACTCGACAGTGGTAGCCTCCCACGAAGGCCATCCACTCGACAGTGGTAGCCTCCCACGAAGGCCATCCACTCGACAGATGGTAGCCTCCCACGAAGGCCATGCACTCGACAGATGATAGCCTTCCACGAAGGCCATCCACTCGACAGTGGTAGCCTCCCACGAAGGCCATCCACTCGAGAGTGGTAGCCTCCCACGAAGGCCATCAACTCGACAGTGGTAGCCTCACACGAAGGCCATCCACTCGACAGATGGTAGCCTCCCATGAAGGCCATCCACTCGACAGATGGTAGCCTCCCACGAAGGCCATCCACTCGACAGATGGTAGCCTCCCACGAAGGCCATCCACTCGACAGATGGTAGCCTCCCACGAAGGCCATCCACTCGACAGATGGTAGCCTCCCACGAAGGCCATCCACTCGACATATGGTAGCCTCCCACGAAGGCCATCCACTCGACAGATGGTAGCCTCCCACGAAGGCCATCCACTCGACAGATGGTAGCCTCCCACGAAGGCCATCCACTCGACAGATGGTAGCCTCTCACGAAGGCCATCCACTCGACAGATGGTAGCCTCCCACAAAGGCCATCCACTCGACAGATGGTAGCCTCCCACGAAGGCCATCCACTCGACAGATGGTAGCCTCCCACGAAGGCCATCCACTCGACAGATGGTAGCCTCCCACTGCCATCAACTCGACAGTGGTAGCCTCACACGAAGGCCATCCACTCGACAGATGGTAGCCTCCCACGAAGGCCATCCACTCGACAGATGGTAGCCTCCCACGTAGGCCATCCACTCAAGATGGTAGCCTCCCACGAAGGCCATCCACTTGACAGATGGTAGCCTCCCACGAAGGCCATCCAGCGTGTTATTTAACATGCACAGAGCCTGGCTCTCTTGCACATTGGGCTACTGCTTTGTTTTCCATTGAATGGATGACCTTTACAAACCCATCGGTGTACCTAACTGAAGGTAGGGTGGGATTGGCAGAGACAAATCTCAATGCTAGCCCAGATCAGACTGGAACCTGGGAACTGCAGATTACATAGCCTGGTGTGCTACCAATTGAATCACCTCCACCCCCATATATGGAGAAAAAAGAAAAAAATAGCAAAAGGAATAGGACATATTGGCATACATAGTTCAGGTTTTTTTTATTTTTTTCACACCATTAACTGAAGATTTGTTGTCTTTTGGTTTTTCGAAAATAATATGTGTTTTGTACGAAATAAATCAGAAACAGTGTATTACATACAGTGAACCATTTCACTAATAATTGTAAAGAAACAATGAATGATATTCTGATATTTTTCATAATTTGTATGTCAGTCTCACACTTGCAATAATTTCATCATGATCATCATCCTCAAGCAGCCATGGGCTACGGAGTTCCAACCAGACCGTGCAATTTAGTTCTCCGAGCAAGTGTATCCTGAGCTACATCTACTGCATCTGGCCACTGCACACCAATTCCAACAAGGTCCTGTTTGACATTGTCTGCCTACCGCATTCTACGTCGCCCCTTCTTTCTCAGGCCTTTAGGCACACTGTTCATAACCCTATTCGCCAATCTATTATTATTCATACAGGCAACATGGCCAAACCAACGGAGTCTCTCTACACAATAGGCTGCTTAAAAGAGGTTGCAAACTCCTTTGCCTAACCTCATCATTAGTTACAAAGTTGAACCACCAAATGCCCAA